>VXAX01007473.1:122708-197708 GCA_013399835.1 Leptocoma aspasia | reverse complement strand
GTTTTAAAAGTTATATTTGTCTTCAACTTACCATAAATAGCGGAGTAACATTAGGCAATGACATTTTTTTCTATATTATCTGGAGTTTCAGTTCTTTTGACAGCAGAATAAATTCCAAGTAAATATTTTTTTCTTTCCTAGTCTTACATGCTAGTGGTCTTTCTAAGTAATGGAGCTGTTTAATACGGTGCTGTCTTCTGTAGAATGCCAGGTCACATAAACCCTGTGGGTATTTTGTGTGCAACATATGAAAAAAGATTGTCTTTTTAAAAGCCAATACATGTTTGTTATCCTAGGAATATTGTTCTTCTACTTGTTGCCTTTGAAATAATACCGCTTGGCTGAAAATATTTCTTGAAGTTTTTTTTTCCTTTATGGTATTTTTTATACTTTTGCTTGATAAGGGACGTATTATCGAAGTTTATTTCTACATGTTGTTTAGATTTTTTTCTCTCAGAGTCCATGACTATTCTTCAATTAAAAGTATTTGCAATTACATCAGTGATGCAGTACTGCAAATAAAATTCACTGCTTAGTGAAGTTTTGCAGTTGCTATTAATAAAAAGAAAAGGTTTACAATAACATTTTTCTGTGATGACGTACAATGTTGCTTTCGCCCATTTTTGTTTTTATTCAAGAGTTGAATCAATGTGAAAGAACAGAAAAAAAAATTTAAATTATTGGAAATGTGCAGGAAAATCTACCAATCTACCAGTTAGAGAGTCGTAAGTCATTCAGTGAATTTTGTAAGTTAATAGAGGCAGAGTACAGGTACACTTATCCATTGTCATTGAGATCCAGTAGGCTTATATGTAGGTGTTCGGTTTAGAAACAGAATTAAGAGGTGAGAATCTCTCTATTTTTGTGTTTTGCCCTCTCCTATAAAATTCCAAAGTAACAAAATGCAACCCACAGATAGCTTTAACATGTGTCATTGCTAAAGTAGGCCAGGAAATTAAGTATTTTCTATCTTTATCTTTTTTTTTTAATAGACATTTTTCTTCCCTGACAGAGTTTCACTTTGTACTCTCCTTTAAATTGCACTGTAGCACATTAAAGGCACTTACAATGGTTTCAGTTTAATCAAAGCAGAGGAGTAGGTAAGCAGCTGCCTGTACCTCTTGTGTATGAATCGTGAATGATGATTTTTAGTTTTCTGAGACTGCATATTAATTTATTGTAAATAACTGATATTTATGGTGCAGGATACTCACACTATATATTTGCAGTCATTCATTAATAGAAATGAAAATAGTTTTAAGACGTTCAGCTGAGATGGAGAATAATGCAATTAGCTTTTTTTTCCTGGTATCTGCTGATTCCTGTTTTTGTTAGCTGTACAATAATTAATGTAAAGATTCATATAGGGCTCTGTTTAATGAAGGAAGGAGGAAACCAAACTGTCTGTCAGTACTGCTAATTATTTCCATTAAACATAACATATACTTCATGAGTACTACAGAGTGACTTAGTAATAAGAAAACTTGCTGCAGAGTCATACAGCATACTGGTGAAAGCCGTTTTTTGGTCAAAACATCATTTCTTAAGCCAGAAAAAAATTACATACTTTGCATGGTAAGATGACTAGAGCAAATTACAAGATGGACAAGATTTTTGGTTTTTAAAAAAGAGAAGAGCTTTTTTCTTTCTTATTATATGATTTTCATGAAACTTTTAAAATATGTCCCTAAAGAGAGCGAAGGAATTCCAGAGACTCTTGATGAGGTATTTTGACAGTGTGTATGTCCTAGCTTTATTTTGTGAACAAGCACTCTAACACAAAGATATAATTGCAGTAGTTTAAATATAGCCTGTAAATTAAATGTTAGATGAAGCCAGTTTTCGTCTTCGATTTGCATGGATATGCTTTCAAGGTTGTTATCTTCCCAGTGAAGCTTTCACCTGTGGGTTTTTATTAGTTTTTTCTATTCAAATGAAGGACAAAACAGGCTTCTACTAGATAAATATATGTTTGGCATTTCTATTCAAAATCCTGTGGTTTGTATATTATATATTCTCTAAAAGAGTCTGCTCTAGCTTTCTTTGCGCTGTATTCTGCAAGAGCGCTTTTAGTCATTCACGTTACAGGTATTCAGTGTGTACCAGGTTGTATAGCTTCTATCAGAAATCTTGAAGTTCATTTCTCTCTTTTGGACACAGATGAAAAGATTTAGCTAAAATAACAGGTTTGAGTTGTGAAGTTACTGTGGTTGAGAAAGTGATGTACCCCTTTAAGGGTATTAGCATAAAGATAGCACATTTGTTTATTATGTTTCAAAATCAGCTTCTAGTATCTCTGCCACAGGTAACAATTGACTTTTCAGGCTTCAAGTTAATAGCCTTGTCTCTTGCTTGTAGGGATCAATATTAGTATTAATTAATCACCATTATCAGCCCTAGGATCTGGTTCTATTTGTTGTTACATCAGCAAAATATCAATATAGAAAGTGGACTCTCTGATCGTCATGGCAACTTCATCTCTTGGGTCAAAGAAAGTTTATCTTATCTGTGCATGGAGAGTGGCAAACTGTTTAGGGATCTAGTTTGAACTCTAAGAACATTGATTTAGTTTTTGTTTGTGAATAGAGGCTGAATTCCAATCACAAGGGATAGGTAAGATTTAAATATTAATGCCCACAGGCTTGTCTGAGAGGGTGTCATTACCATTACTGTCGGATTGTCTTTTTGAGATGACACAATGGTAGAGGAGAATTGTGTAGTCAAGACTGTTTACAGTTTAGTAATTTGTGCATTGGACAAATGGCATTTAAAGTGAAAGTATGGAAATTCTATAGCATGTATGCAGTAATATTACTTCTCCCAATCAATGTATGGTTAGGGTTTCTTCCACTTAGTAACTGTAGAAATAGCATGGAAACATGGATTACAAATTGGTAGAAGGAACAGATTTTACTATGCATTCTCCCTTCAGACATTTTTTAAGAAAGTGTTTGAGATGTGTAGAGAAAGAATATCGATATTTCAGTCACTCTGGAATTAATGGCAAATAGCCATCATGGAAAATCTGAATACTGCAGTCTGGTTAGTTATTTTTGTGTTTTATAAGTTGGTACAATTATCTCATGAGTTTGTGGTGATAGAATATGGATAATGCTATTTTATCATGTCAAAGATCCTCTTTTTTATATTAAGTGCTTCTTAAAAGTTCTCATCTTAGACAGTGCACCTGAGATTTTTTGTTATATATACCCAGAGTTTGGTTAAATCTCACTTGGAGGGATTTAAAGACTTAATGATTGCAAGCACAAGGATTACTTTGAGACAAAAGTACACTTTTTTTACCCTGTAAGTGTATGAGTGTATTTATTTGTCTGATAGTTCCTTAGAACATGCTTTATTGGAGATGAACATACAGATAAAGATGTATATAGATGAAAAGTATCAATATTCTTGCCTTTTAGATAATATGTATTTATTCTTTTTCATTCCTAGCATATGAAGTAACAAAAAGTCTGTGTGTTTTCCTGATGCAGCTAAATATTTTTTTAGGAAATCCCAAATGCAATAAGATCAATTCAGTACATTTCCAATATTAAAGAACAGTTCTTATAAAAATTGTGAAATAAACCAACAAACCAAAAAACATAAAACTTAGACTGCAGAAGGAATCACTTTTCGGTATTGACATTTCTCATTGATTATTCAGTTTTATCTAATGCTTTGAAAGGGTAGTGCGATCATGAGTTGGTAGCAGATGCAGGCAGTTGTCACAGTAGCCTTTTCTTTTTTGAAAAAGAAAAAGGGATCTAGTTTGATATAAATGTTGTATAATCATCTGTGTATTTTAATAGCTCCTGATATTGGTTGTGTAATCATAATGTTGAAATTAGTTTGTATAAGTTAAAATACTGTAATAAACAAAAAATGTTCCCATTTCCCTATTACAGATACTGAATAAATTTTATCCTTATTATTTTCCATCTATCTTTTCATTTTTCATATCTCATGTTTCCTGTGTTGAGGAAGGGTGTTATGTAACACTGTCACCCTTTGTAAATGGTACTATTTTTTTTATATTTTTAAGAACTAGCTAGGATTTGAAAACATGTTTAGTAAGTGTGGTGATAAATTTATCATCAGAAACCTTTTATATTTATACAGCTAATTGGGTGCAAGACTTATTTGTCTCTTCAATCTTTTTTTTTTATATTCATTCAATTTCTTAACTGTGAGTGTGTAAATAAAGCTGGAGTGGGACCTTTAACTTTCTTATTTTTTGATTACCACCATATTGTTTTGTAAAACTTTTATAATCCAGGTTTGTTCAATTACAATAATTTTAGAGTGTGAATATAATTTAGTAACAGAGTATCAAAAATAACAATGCTTTAATAATTAGTGAATTGCTCTGGCATATCTGAATAAACTCTTCTTATCCATTACTCTTTGCACTCACGTAAGTGAATTAGAGTGATGCTGCTTTATTCTTCCAGAAACTGAAGCTTTCAGACTGTGATTAGCTGATACAACTGCATGTCACACGCTGTTCTTACTGTACTCGGTCCTTTTACCTTAGATTCAGTATAGCAGAGGACAATAAAAATCTTGATTTTTACACTTTTCCATTTTTCCTTTCCAAATAATAAAGATATAATGCTAACTGCAGTAAAATACTACAGCATTTCCTGTGTTACTGGGTTTCCTATCCACCTAACACTTTTTTGGAAGGTATAAATATATGAAATACATAAGGAATACAATCTTTAACTTCATTCATGGAAGCAGTCCCGTTGATAATACTAAAAATGAATGTGAAATGTTTATAGGATAGGAGCTTAAAAATACCTACAACCACAAATGGTATCTAACAGTTTGGTGTATGTAAAATTAGAATGTAGAGTAGAACAGAGACTAAGTTTAAATGAAGTGTTTTCTTTATGTTCAAAGGAATTTAATGATTCGTGTTGTGTTTCCTGTGCTATACATGTTTCTTTTTATATTATCCAAGAAGTAAAAGTCAACTATCGTGGCAAAAGTTATATAGAAAAATATAATTACTTTCTAAATATACTTGCAATTAGTATTGAAAAGTGATTTTTAGTAAGAATAGAATGAATTTTACTGTAAAATAAGAAATTCCTCATAGACTCAAATATAATGAGAGAAGTTTTTCTGTGTATTTGTTGTAAAGATTCCATTTCTCTGCTGAAATGGAATAATCTTGAAAACAATTTTTATGGTGATACATGGAGGTGTTCATTAGGCTGACAAGAAATTTTGTATAGGATGTTGTTATTTTTTACTTTTGTAGTTGCAGCACAAGCCTCAAAGCATTGTATGTTTTACTTGTGTAATTGGGATCATCATTAGAACCCTGCTGTTTAAGACTTGATTTTATTTTTATTATCGGTTGTGTAGGTTAATATTCATAAGATATTGTGAAAAAACTTGCAAGGACATGGTCAGGTCTATTTGAAATTTTGTGTATATTCTATAGATATCTAGGTTTTGTTTTTGCTTTTCGTTTCAAAATTCAGGCTTTATATTAGACGACAATAAAGATCCTTTCTCCGAAGTTTTGAAGAAGTACGGCAAGGATTTCCGTCAAACATTTTATACAGCTTTATGCAAAGAACATGAACCATCTGCAACTGATGCGTCAAACTAGGACACAATTGTTAAGCCAATGAAGACAGTGGTAAAATTACCAAAGCTGAAGTAGCAGTAGTTTTTCTAAAAAAAAAAAAACAACCTCAAAAAACCTGTCTCCACTCCCTCCCACCCTCTCATGATACAGAATTCACTAATAAATATGTATGAAAAGGCTTTTGGAAGCAGTAACAGATCATTTTTGGAAGCTTTCAATCATATTGGCTTTTTAGTATTGTATCTGCTAATTGTACTTCATCCATTTCAGAACAAGTGTAGACAAAATTCTCTAGTTTTGTAGGACGCAGAAGAGAAAATCTGTATGTCCATAGAGGTACTGATTTTTGGGGCAGTTTAAATGTGTCAATAATCTATATTCACATGAAAAATACTGAAGTACAATTGAATAGCAGTGTGTTTGTGATTAGGATGCAGTACTTCTGAGAGGCCCTTGGCTCCCAACTAGCTTAAGTTTGTAAGGAACCTGCCTAATTTTTTAATAAAAATGCATATATATTTCTATTTTTTGAAGTAAAAAACCCCTGAACTTGCTTGATAGTTGTTCCAAAAATGCATTGTGGTATTTCAGTGAACACTAGGAAACTTAAGAACTGAGAAAAAAATCTCAAATATTTGACAGTTTATCTGGAAAAAATATTAGCTAGTTGCTAAAAATACAAGTGCACTCCTTAACAATGTGCATCTTGGACAAACAGACGCATATTTTGTCATCAAGTTACTTAAGCTTCTGAAGTCAGGGCTACAACTGGGTCAGATGATAAGATGAGCACAACAGAAAAACGAAGAGTGGCTCTGATAAAAACTGATTGATTGATGTCTGGCTTCCCCACCATCACAAGCAGTTGACAGTTAGTTTGGGATCAGATGATTTGGCTTTTGCGATAGAAGATGGGGCCTGGTAGGCAAGTCTGAAGGACAAAAAGGTCAGTTTCTGTACAGTGTCAGGCAGTGCTGGCTTCCCACAAGGTGGGGTATTGGATTAAGATTTTCTTTAGTTACGAGACTTAACTTTCCATGGTCCATTGAAAGGCCAAGTAATCTGGTCAGTATTAATAACAAAAATACAAAAGAATAAGTTGTGAGAGAAAGGAGTGAAAACAGAGGAAGTATACCTGTTGGACCAGTGAATTAGAGAAAAAAAAATTTTGCTGTTCAATTTCTGTATTTACTTTAAGCATCATAGTTTATAGCATTAAATGATTTATAAAGTCTGACATTGAAAATGTGGTTTCTACAGTAGATTTTTCATTGCAGCTGCAGTGAGTTTTATGTTACTTATATTTTGAGAGACTGTAATGAAACATTGTGGATAAATTAATTTCAGCTTGTGAAATATTGTGATTCTGTGACCCATTAAGTAGAGGATAGCATATTGCACCTTAATTATACAAGTATGTATTTTTCACTAGATTAAGAACAATTAGCATTTTATACTTAAATATAATTAAAATAAATTTATGTGAAGTGTGTTTTTGTGAACTGGAGATAATTTATCAATCTATGACCATACCATGATCACCTGAGTGTTTATGGGGGTGTCTGTGGTTGTGTGTATTTCTTTCAGAACACATTTATAATTAGCACTCTCTGTTATAGTCACAGAAGGAGAGAAAATGTGCAAGTGAAAATCAAGACATAATATCTTTGGAATGAAAAAGATTTTCAAGACGGCCATGAAAATGTGTACAACTGCCACAGAATTGGAATTTGGACAGCTTGGATTTGAATTTAGGTTTTTGGACGGTTTGATACTCTCTAGAAATCCTTTATAATGTATCGCTTTTCTCTGAGTTTTAAGGGTCACATCTCCAAAGGACAGTTGGGTCTCAGCTAATGCTGCTGACTTAATATCAGTAAGATGAATTCTGCAAGGTGCTGTATTGCTGATAGTATAGCTGGAATGCAGTATGAAAGAACCTGTAGCGTAACCTGGAGTGTTACCAGTAATAAGTGATCAGTGCAGGTGAACTGGTGGTCATTTGAACAGTGGTTAGTTATATTTCAAGAAAGGTTGTTTTCTTTGTGTCTAATCTCCAGTGACTTGCTTCATTTAAGAAATAATAATTAAACAAAAGATCTTTTCCAAGAAATACATAGTTTTATCCTGGCTATTTTTGTACACTTCTTTTGAGGTGTATGTTAAAGACATTTTAAAACGCA
The DNA here is from genome assembly GCA_013399835.1 of Leptocoma aspasia. NCBI lineage: Eukaryota > Metazoa > Chordata > Aves > Passeriformes > Nectariniidae > Leptocoma > Leptocoma aspasia. Next base: position 189,917 of record VXAX01007473.1, on the reverse strand, counting down.
GAACTCAAGGCTTAGAGAATTATTTTGAATGCAGATTTACGACAAGACTGTGGAAGTGTTTAAGAGCTTCTCCAGTATTATTTATATTGTGGTGCATCCCTTTGGCATCAGAACTGTGTTAAGTTTTCATATATTATTATGCTGATCTCTCACAGTATTACTACAAATGGTCTGAAATAAGCTGTAAAAGCCTGTAATAATTTGAACATGGGGTTTAGATTTTCAGGTGTGTCTCTTTGACAAACGTGTTGCATCACGGAATAAGTAGTTCTTTTTGGAACATCTCGTACTGAAGTTTTTCAAGACACAATACTACGCTTAATAAAAACGAAAAGAGCTTTTTTAGCATTTCCTTTAAAGTATAATGCTTGGGTCTGACCAGGATGGTAGCCTTCTTTGTTGACTCTTTGGGAATTTTACACATCTAGGCCATACAACTGAGACCCATTTAGTTATACAAAGAGGAAAATTTGGGTTGGTAAGTCAAAAAGGGGAGAAAAATTAATATTGCCAAAATAATCAAGATCAGCCGTTCTTATAAATGAAGAGTAACAATCAGCTACTTAGACCAGCTAGACTGTGTAATTTTATGATTAGTCCTGCAGCTTAGAAAATCTCATTTTAGTGGGAGTGTGCTTTGGGGATGTTATGACTGGTCTGAGCAGTCTGACATTCATTTTGAGGTTCTTTGACTCCTGGTTCAGAAGTTTTCACTGTCAAGAAAGGTCAGCTGAAGGTAGGGCATTATTGTGCCACAACTTCTGGCTAAATTTGTTTTTCAATATCAATTGTCAGTCAAAGTATTGTGTTTGAAGCTATGGCCTTTACATTATAAAACAAATGAGAAAAAAAGCATATTGTGTGTTACTTTTGCTATGTGTAAATTCTTTCAAATCTCGAGAGTGATTTGTGCACCAGCAATACCAGTGTAAGAGAAGAATAATACCCATTTTCCACAAATGTACTCATTTTTGAAAATGAAAACCCACTTTTGCATTCACAGAAAAATATTTTGAGAATATGGATGTGATACCATCGGGGAAATAATTGCAGTTTTGGCTTGTATTTTATGTTTAACTTGGTATGATTTTATGTTAATCTAGTCCCATGTTCTTCCAAAATACTTTATACTGGAGCCCTGAGTTATGTATGGATATGAATTTTGTTTGCAGGGATGTTATAAAACATAAGAAAATAATGGGTGAAGACTAATCACATTTATTATTAAAATATTGATTTGTTATAAGAAAAACATTTTTAAATGCTTTGCAATCAGTTTGCTAGTCTTTATTAATTTCTTAGTGGGCAGATGTTCTTGTTACTAAAAGTACCAAGATGCAGATGGTATTATTTGGCATCTTTTTAGAGATTTCACTGTTATGTGTGGTGAGCTGAACGCTAAACTAATACTTGATTCTTCAATGGCATTTCATATTTGCAAGAAATTATTTAAACAACTGTCTTTGTAACAGGTCATGTAAGAAAAAACCTGCTCTTAAAAATAAAAATTACAACTTAAATAGAAAGTTTTGTGTTTCTGCATGTATGGAAGTGTTTTGACTAATAATTTGAACTTGAGAATTACTTCAAACAATATATTTTTTAAGAATCTGTTATAATCATCCTTATTTAAATAAACTTATGTATATATGTATCTCAATGTATGTGGGAATTCATGTGAGTTGAGGCTGAAATTGATGTATAGCAACAATTCAGCATAAAATACACTTATTTTGTTTGAAGAGAATAACATACTGTGGGTAAAGATAATAGTAGTCATAAATAAGTAGTTTCAAATTGGGAAGGTTTTTTTTTCTTTTTTTTTAGTTTTTTGAGTAATCTTGCATGCTTTATCTTAAACAAACCAGGCAAACTCTGGGAAATATTGCCTCTATTTCTGTAATACAAAAACGAAAGCTTATTCTTTAGGTTTCTTAATGTGGTCAATCCATACTTTTCAATCCATGGGCATTTTTGTTGTTGTTGTTTGTTTGTGGGTTTTTTTTTTTTTTTTTGGAATTCTCAACACCTACAACTCTTGCTGACATCAGTTAAGGTGCCCTAACTAGTGGTGTCAGGAGTAGCATCTAAATTCTTAGATTCTTTCATGCCTTTTTCTGTTGGTAAGCTCTACTGTTTTCCTCCTTTAACTGGAAATTTCCATATGTGTATAATATAGATGCATTATATACCTTGCATGTTCGTAAGTGTTACCATGGCGAGTATAACTCTTGGAAGGTTTTCCTTTCTGTCTTCCAGAAGACCTGCAGAAATATTTAATTTCTGATTAAAATCTTACTTTTTTGTAGCAAGATTGTGTATGGGGAGCTACCATAAAACCTCCAAAATCGAAGAGTTTGCCATGCTTGTCTTATTAAACTGCTGCTAATGCTGTGGACTATTCTGGAAATAAAGTCTGTGTCTTAGGCTTTAATGTTATGCAGTTATAGGCACAATCATAACACAATTTATTTTCCCTAGGTTGTTATCCTAAGTTTTGCAAATTTTAACTGCTGTGCCAAAACCAGTTCCTATTTTATTCATATCAGATATTTCACATTCTGAGTGATTTTAAGATGCCAGGCATTTTTGTACAGACTATTACGCCCAGACAAATTTTTCTTAAAACAGCAAACAAAAATGTCCAGTGCAAAGTCTGGTGGGGGTTTTTTGCACCTTAAGGATCATGTATCTTCAATATATGCCTAAGTGCTTTCTTTATGTAGCTCTCATTTTTAATATACCAGAATGCATAATAGTATAATACAAAGAAACCAGGCATATTATGCAAAACTGAACTGCATTTATAGAGATCATGAATAATTTTGCTAATAGAAGTAATATAAAACAGGACTGTAAATGAAGGATTTTGAATTTCTGTAAATTACCTTTATAAGGAAAAGATACAGAGACTGGCAGAGGTAAAGTTTTGCATGGAAGTGAGTGATGATGTTTCCTCTCAGCCTTTTGAGGTACAAAATATGAGTGAAAATAAAATGTATTTATGGTAACTAAGCTATCACACAACAGTTAGTTTAGCTCTGATTGAATTATTCATAGAACAATATTTTGCCCATCTGTGATAATCTGTTTTTATTTTATTGTTTTTAAGCTTTTCACAAAAAGTCATGATTTTTATGCTTTAGCTTTTTAGTTGTTTTCACGTAGCATGTTGAATATTTGCTGTTGTAGTCTTGTTTGTATTAGATTTCAGTATTGTGTAGATGACTTGAAAACTGTTAAACATGAGAAAAGCCTCAAAAAATTGGTGTGAATTCGATCTCTTCCTAGGAGGGGAAGTATCACAAAGAATGAAGTAGTGTTTGTTCATTCATGGGCAAAGAGAAATAAATTTCTGAATCCAGGGAATTTAGGACATCATAATACCTTTTTTTCCCCCCCTTCCTTTCCTTTCTTCTTTTGAGAGGGAAGAAAGAGCATAGAACTTGTTTGTAGTATGTACAGGAACACTAAAAATCTGTAAGGTGTAATTGTTGACAACTTTGATAGATTATACATTCAAATATATTTTGATACTTGAATTATGTGATTGCATTTGTATGTAAAATGTTAAGAAAAACTGTGGGCACCTCTGATGTCTTTTGCTGCCTAATTAATCATCTTGTTAGAGGAACTTCAGGAGAGTGTGTTAAATGTTCTGTGTTTTGTATAAAGTAGTACTTTATTAGTGAAGTATATGGAATGAATGTTTGAATTCCATTTTGTGTTGCACATTAATGATGCACTGCTAGTTCTAATTGTGAGTTCATGTAATGGCAAGGTGTTATGGCTGTGATAACCTGCATATAGCAGAAAATATGTATTTAGAGTATTAGCCATTCCTTTTTTTTTGCATTTTGATTGTCTGAGTGGTTCATCCCTTATATCTGATGGAAGTTACTTATCTGATAATAATTAATCTCTGTTGGAGTAAAACAATTGTTAGTGAGTGATGGACTCACCTTGCTATAGGAATTATATTTTCTCAGGGTAACTGAAGATACATTCCATAGTCTGTAGACCAGAAATTTCTTAAGAATACGTGTATTGTGTTTCCATTTTTCTTGGGTCCTTTTTGATGTTAAAAGAAAACTACCAAGCAGCAATGTCAAAGCCGTATATCTCTACTAATGGAGACTGATTTACAGGTTATTGTTTGTGCTCTTGGCTAGTAATAGAGAGCAACCTGTAGGTAGAATTTGTAGACAGAGTTTGTTGCATTTCAGTATGACATTTCTTTGTACTTCTGTCATATTCTCTTAAAATTAGATAATAGCTTGCTCCTTTGGATTTTCTCCTGTTTGCAGAACAATCGGTATCATTACTCAAATTTGGCAAAACTTTAAATCAGAAGCTGGAAATTATTTATCAGGCAGGTACTGGTAAAGCCTGGAATAGAACCCAGTGCATTTGTGACCTTATTTTCCTGATGGAGTACAGCTTTTTGTTTACTTTAACCTTACTCACCTCTACAGCAGAGCTTTCTAATGTTAGGAATACCTCTGAATAAAAAGGAAGACAGAATCTCTTACCTTGATGATTCTAATAACAAAAAGCCAGGCCCAAGAAGAGATTGATAAGTCTTGGACATTTACATTCTCATAAATATATATTTACATAAGAAACAAATAGATGTTAAATATATATATATATATATATATATATAGCTGCTCTGCCTATGTAGCAGTCTGCCTATTGATTCCAAAGGCCAATAGTTTGCTGAGTTAACAGAAATTATATAAAAGTAGTGCCACGTGGCCCTTCATGGAGTCACTATATAGAGTAATTAGCCTAAACCTTATACATACACTTGTTGCACCAGGCAAATGGGGAGAAGTTAGTGATTGTCATTGAGTAAATGGTGTAAATTTGGGAATGGTAAATTTGGGAATGGACACAATTTTGCGGTAATCCCACTTGATCTCCAAAGCACTTTCCAAACTTGCCAATAAATAGTAATAAATATAAAATGGGGATATCAGTGTTCTGCTGGGTACTGCTGAAGGACTAACACTGTTTCATATTTACACGTTTTACCTTAGATGAAATACTTTTTCTAAAAACTGAGTATCAATATTTTGTTGGATCTGCTTCATCAGCAGTAAGTGGTAAGTTATTTCATTGTCTGCAAGGTAGCTATTATTTTCCTTTTTTGAAAAATATATCCAGAGTGAAAAACAATCCCGTTACAAAACATTAAAGGTAACTGAGCCATATTTCAAATGTGGTTTGTTTTGTTTTGTATTTTTTTTAAGGAATGTATCATTAGATATAATATCGCTGTCTCATAACAGCTGGGAAATTACAACTTTAGGGTCACCATTTCTGTAAATAATTTAAGAATACTTTTCTTAATGAGTAACTAAAATTTTTTAGCAAAGCTGCTGAAGTTATGCCATACTGAAAACTGTGACAAATTTTCAATAAATTGAGGACTCTCCTTCATAGTTGTGTTATATCTAGCATTCTGTGTTTGTGTTGTGTGACCAGTCACTGGAGAATGAATATAGGAAGAGCAAGTACACTCAATAGTAAAGGGCTTTTTGACCACCCTGTTTATGACTCTGATGGCATTGGGTTTGTGCCCTTGTTGCTTGATAGTGCTCTGTGAAAAGATGTGAAGTGTGACTAAGAAGCAAAACCAAAACCGCAACATTTCTTTTCCTCCTTTCTTGATTTGTGTCCTCATTGAAGTCCTTATCACTGCTATAAATGAATATGAGGACAGGGTAGGGAACTCCTGGAGTGTGTTAAAGACAGATACTCTAAAAGATGGAATCAAATCAGCTTAAATAGGGATTTCTTAGAAATTCCAGTGCTGAATAATTGATGTAAAGAGAAGACAATAATTTTTTATGTTAGAGATTTAGAAAGCTCTTAAATTGCATCAGTGAACCAAGACATACTTCATCAAAAGAACAGAGATCACATATGAGAGTATTGGCAATTCTAAGATACCAGAAAAGGAGAAAAACAATGAGCAAAAATTCTTTCAGGAGTTACTTGCATGTTGCAGGTGAAAATGACATAATTAAAATACAGTTAGATGGAAGCAGGTCATAGGTTTCATTGAAATCAAAGTGAATTTTTCAAGTACAATTTCATATTAAATGTTAATTTAATAAATTAGTGGAGATCAGTGAAAGGTCAGTCTGGAATGCAAAGGGTTAAAATGCTGAACAGTGACCTGAACAGGGAGTTGTTGTGTCTCTGAATCCCAGACATACTTTATTAGGACAATCCAGCTGGTTTTCTATTTCTATCTCCTCATTATCAACACGCTTATGGTATGGCCTCTTCCCCCTCACTTCCAATGCCAAGAATTTGGCAGGGACACCATGTGAGGAGGTCAGAGACTGATTGAGAGGAAAAATGAAGTTCAGACTGCAGCAGAGATGCAGAAAAAGTGAGTCCAGTCGGTGAAGAGCTAAGGTTTTTTGTTTGCTGTATGGAGACTACCAGCAGAGGTTTTTTTTTTCCCTTGTGAGCGGTGATTACAGCTCTGTGTGAAATTAAACTACTGACAGGAGGTTTCGTTTCCATCTTACTGAAAATGCTGTAAAATAACAGTCAAGCTCAAGGAATTGCATATGTAAAATCAGTAGAAAAATGAACAAAACTGAATCTTTGCTTTCTTCATAATGTTTGGCATCTTTTGTGTATTTTAAGAAGAAAAAAAGCTGAAATTGTACTGTTTTTCTTTGGAAAAGGAAAGATTTATTAATAGAAGCCTCATAGTGGTAAATTTCTTTTTGTGTTGGATTGAGCTTTCTCTGCTGAGAGAAAAAAAAAACAACCTCCAGCGAATGTGCAAAGGAGGGAAGTGGGAGGAAAAAGTCTTTCTCACACATTTCCGTAGTTTCCATTTAAATGTATATATAAAAATATTACTCCCTCATAACACATAGTTTGCATCAACAGGTATATCAGTTTAGCATTCATATTGGTGAAACCCTTTGCATGATTTGTATTGATTAAACAGAAAATAAATTTGATACTTTTTGTATCCAAAACCATAGATCAAAGCAGATGGAGAAAATACAGAAAGATTTTCTGTAGTAGATCAGTTTCAGTTGGTAACAGACTAACTTGTATGTGTTCAAGACAATATGCAGTGCTTCATTTCAGTGTGATATGAATTATCTCAGAATTGATCTCTGGTAATACCGGACTAAAAATATTTTTGGTTTTCATTGTTTTCCAGCAATTCTCCTTTAACTTAATGGAAAAATGTCTGAATAGAAAAGTGAGTTAATTTCTTGAGTGTGCAGGGAGATACTGATTTTGTAGTTCTTACATTCCTGTAATTCCTACTGAAACAGATAAAGATTGTGTGCATAAGGAGTGGTAGGATTTAGTCTTTGTCAGATATTTGACTTCCAGTTTTTTGCACAACTATTGTATACTTATTACAAACTGATGTTAGTGGTGGTCTCTGCATTTATGCTGTGGGGCTAATGCTGATGTTTGCTCCTGTGTTACAGTTTCAAACTCTAAGACCAAAGGATTTCTCAGTGTCAGTGCTCAAATCCCAATTTACTCCTGTGACATGAGCCATGTGGTTTAGGGTGATGTGGCCCTTAAAAGATGTCCAAAGAAGATGTTTAAGTGTGTTAAAAGAAGAATGCCAGAAGGCCTTGATGGTTAGAAGTTCTAAATTTCTTGTTAAACTACAGTGGAAGGATATTGTCCTGACTAGCATACTGTCCTGAATGTATTACAGTTATTAGTGGTGGCGGTGTTTTTAGTGCATGGGAAAACGTAGCACTGAAATGAAGCAAAAAGCATGACTTAGAAATGGAGGCTTGTGGGATATGGGATGGGAGGGGATGAGGGAGTGAGAGAGAGCAAGAAAGACTTATTTTGCTGAAAAGATGAATGAAAAGTAACAAAATTACTCTCACTGGTAAATTCAGGTACCTCCTTAATTGAACAACATGAGCACACAAGCGGGGTGCAGATAATAGACAAAGGAAAAAGAAAGGAATTCACTCTGGGCTGGGATTAGAACCTGGGGCTTTCCATATGGGAACAATAATTTACACATTAAGCACCTATTCTACTAAAGAAAGGGAGAAGAGTGTAGTTAAGTTATGCCAGTAAATATATATATTTCTGTATTCATTTGTAATTTTAAAAGTACTATTTATGCTTTTATTTTTATACTATTCACAATAAACTCCTGACACTTCTGCCCCCTCATAACAGACACCTAACAATGAAGCAGCTTCAATTAAGAAGCAGAACATCAGCCTCTGGCATCTTACTCTGTTGTTCCATCTTTTTTGCTAGGGAGAATTCATTTGTTTCTTAATTAAGAAAAACACCAATAGCATGAAAAATCTGCTTATGGTACCTGAATGGTAATTAGGTGAAAGGTAAAAAAGAAACACACACATACATTCCAGTAGGAGCCAAAATGAACTTGAGCTGATAAAAATGAACTAAACTACCCTTGCATAAATCGAGGCTGAGAGAAGTGTACAGTCATTATGGCTAAGACAATATGCAAACTATCTTCAAAGAAATCAAATTGCTGGAGTGTTTTCATTTGCATGTATTAACTATTAACATAATGAGGAGAAGTGACATTGGACCCGGATTGTGTGTCTGCTTGGATTGATAACTCTACCGCATCTGCAAACAGGCGCCCAAAAATCAGACTAGTAGTCAGATCAGTGTTGAACTCTGAAGTGTGTATGGGTTTTTGGGGGCTTTTTGTTTGTTTGTTTGTTGGTTTGTTTTTTTGTTTGGGGTTTTTTTTTTTGTGAGTGTTGTGGATTTTTTTTAGTATCTGGAAGCCAGAGCAACACATTGGTATGTGGAGTGCAGTCTTATTATTTTATTTTCATTCTTTTTTAATGCGATCCTTCTGCTACAAGCACTTCATACTTTCAAGGTAGATACCAATTTTAAACTTATTTCCATTTTATATATTCCCACTTATATGGAAGGAAGACTGTTAATGCATGTTAGTTTGGAGCTACTGTTTGTGTAATTACTTAGTGATATTCTTTTTTGTCTTTCAAGACTGTTCTTATATATTAAAATGTCCTACTTAAGCTGACAGCTACTGTGCTCATGAAGAGAGAGAAAGCTTGGAGAACTCAGTCTTTGGAGAAGTCAGTTACATTCTACTTCATGTAATTACTTAGAACAATAGCAGACAATGTTTGTGATTGCAATGTTACTTGCTTACATATTGGGAATAGATTTTAATTGTTGATCAACATAGTATATAAGAACTTACATAAATCTAGCAACTTCTTTTGTTAGAGGAAAAAATAGAAATAATTACAAAACCTGAAGATTTTTCTAAATTAATCATAAAAGGAAGGAACTTACAAACGAAATGCAATTTTTGTCCTGATTTTCTTTGGCTAAAATCTTCTAAAGGGAAGTTACTTCGTGATATTTACAGACCAAAATTTCTAAAAGAATGTAGTTTTGGAAGAAGGTGAACTGGGATGGGAAGCAGTCTCATGCATTCTTAAAACTCAGTGTATGTCATTTGCATAATCTGGGGAGAAATTATAATTTTATGTTGTATTTGATTATTCACACACACAGTGTATTTGTTTGACTTATATAATTTCATATTTTTGTCCTTGAAGATTGTGACAAAATAGTAAGTACTTTTGAGTTACTAGGAGTACATAGAATTTTGTCTGTGCATGTAAACCCATCTTCCAAGAGGGGAGGAATTCCCATGTGGTTGTTTGAGTGCTGGATGCATCTGTTCGTTCGCATAGCCCAGGAGTCATACTCCAGTCTGAGAGGTGAATTATGTGAAAACTTCTATTTTTGAAAAGAATATTCTTAAGGCAGCCCATCTGTGTGAGTAAAGGCATGGGGAGTATCTGTCTAAATAGTGGTTTGCATGTTTAAACTTGATACCATAAACAACAGACACTGAGCTATAATAAAGGTATTATGGTAACACAAACTTTTTGAAGTTAATAGTAGCTCAGGAAGCATGTGTAACCCAAATAATTTTATTTTTTTAATGTACTCTAATGCTCAATAATTTCCAGAGGTATTGCAAAACTGACATTGAAGAATTCTGATCAAAATTTTTTGTTTTAGATGGCTAAGTTTTTATTTTTACTGTGTAATTAAGAGGTATGATCAAGGAAGAAACACTGAAAACAAGTATTTTCTTTTTGGCAATTTGTGAAGGTTAGAGTAGGATCCGCACAGCTCATGTGGGGCATATTCTAGTCTTTCAGCCTCAAGTCTGAGAATTAGTATATAACTAGTCATACCACAGCTTGTTACTCCTTTTGTCCGTGGAAGATAGGTATAGGAAAATCTCTGCAGTGTAGGAGTGGATGGGAAGATGCAAGAATTTGTTGTATCTCTTGTAACGGCCTATTCCAGATCTCTGTACAGTAGAAGACTTTGCGAAGGATAATGTGAATTTCACCTTGTCTCTACTCATCCAGTTGAAATTTCCATTTAATGCTACCTTAAAATTCATTATGCTGACTTTTACAGAGACTATCCTGATATCATGGATCATGTTAAAAAAAACCCCAAACCAAACAACCTGAACATATGAAAAACAAAAAATGTAGTTATATTTTATTTGATATCAATATGTTTTTATTTGCTGAAGATCTTACTTGAGGGCTTTTGCTTTCTTCTGTAGCAAATAATACCACTTTCCAAACAAGTCAATAGTTTGTGCTATGTTGTTACATTTTGTTGGGAAAACCAAAACCACTACACCTAATAATAATACTAATATAAATGATGTAATGATATAAGTATCAGGATGCAGATAAGAATTAGCTATCTTAGGTACTAGAATATGACATGACTGCCTTTCAGTTTTTAAATAAAAGTGGAATTTCAAGTATCGTAATGTATGTAAGAAATCTATTTTTTCTCTGTATCCATCTCATGCATAAAAGTCAGATGAAAAATGTTGTTTAAAAATAATTGGAGAGATAGGTATTTCAGGATAAAAGAAGTTTACTGATTTTCTATATGTAAAGCTTGAATATATTTAATAATTCTTTAATAATTAAGTAGAATTAAATTTTTCTCAAATATTCAAATTCTCATGAATTCCCATAGGATAAGGAGTAAGTGTTCATCCTTGTGTATGAGCAATTTTATCTCCCATTTTTCAAATCAAAAAATTGGACGTGTCAGAAATAGTGTGCCTGTATGTGTGTGTGCCTACATGGAGGATTAATAAGAGGATTCCAGAGAGCCTACTCTGAAGAAACTGAGAAGTTTTAGGATTTTATATGTTTTAATTGCATTTTGAGATTGCTTTGGGGGGGTGATTTTCCCCCTCTACTGCAGAATCTTGAGTAATTTTGGTTGTTAGTATTTATATCCTAGTTATATGTGGGATACCAAATTTCAGTAGACGTGCCCTAATTTGAAGGCTTCATTTTAGTTCAGAAGTAGAATTGTATGTGGAATTGTTTATCAGTGCATTTTTGGATATGCTACAGGGATTTCAATAACCTGGCTTTAATGAAAAGAGGTATTTAAGGCTTACTCATTGCTTAGTGCTGTATTAGTGTCTTAGGCAGGATTGATACAACAGAGATACTGTCTGAAAGACCAGATCCAAAGAACCCAAGAAAGTTCTTGGGTTTAATCTCTCCCTTTTGTTTATGAAAAAGTATTACACTGCAATGTTGAAATGACCCGCTTTGCCTTTTGGAAGCTCTGTGTTGCTTCTTCTTGTGGTTTCTGGCTTTTTGATTTCTGGGTAGGAGGAACTGTGGAAAATATTTAATGTCTGCCTTTTTGAAATCTGGCGCTTTTTGCAGAGATCAAAGGCCTCAATTGTTTCTTTCAAAAAAATGGGAGCAGCAGATAGAGCTGTATGGCCAGGTCTGTTGTACCTTGTAGGTCAGTCCGAGAGCCTGGCCTATAGGATCTGTGATATGCTCAAGCTGGCTACCCACTCATGTCTAATAATTCTCTTCTTCCTCACAGTGACATCGCTCTGGAAATACTCTCATGTCATAAAAAATGTGTTTCCATTTACTGAAAGGAGAAAAATAATTTTATGATTTTATGTTTGTTAATGTTCTTAAAATAGCATTGTAATTCAAGTAATGTGTAAGAATTATAATGACTGTAATGATAGTAATAGAATTATTAATATTTTTATAGTTGGATTTATATCCACACTAAAGAATCCCCTGTGGAAAGGGAAGAAATAACCATAAATTTGTCATCTTCAGTGAGAAGGAAGGGTCAATACTAGGGAAGTAGATCTGTGGGATTTACCTGCTCCTTACTCCTGCACTGAATAAGCATCCATGTGTGAAAAATGAGGCTATACTGTGCCATTTACTGTTGGTCCTGAATGTAATAAAAAAAGTAAGCTAATTTTCCATAGTGGATATAGTTTGCTTATAGACGAATTGTCCCATGAGTCTAAAATCTAAAGTTTGAATTTAGTTTAAAATATTTTTGTTTAAAATATTTTAAATTCTGTATTTCCATTTTTCCATGATGGAAGAGGGATGGTATGCCTGGTGGGAAAAGTTTACATAGGGGTGGAAAATGTATCATGTATCATCATGGAGAAATGAAATTTGAATCCTGTGTTAATTGTATTTTTTGCAAGAAAACTCCTCAAGGATTTTGAGGGCACATTTGGCTATGGTTATGTACACCATTTGGCACCATTTATATACCAGTTTGCTGTGCTACTTTGAGTGATGTCACACATTTGGGGAGTCTTCTATTAATACCTCCCCTCCTCCACAAGGTTTGAATGATTGATCAAATTTTTTTATTTCGTTTTTTTTAATTATCAAATCCCTTTTTTTGCCAGGAGTAGGTGAGATTCAGTGACAGGCACACTGGTCTTTCTTGACATATATGTGGATTTTGTTGATGTTTGCTTGGTTTTTGTGACTTTGTGGTTGTTGTTGTTTGGTTTTTTTGTTTGTTTGTTTGTTTTTGTTTTGTTTTGGAGTTTTTGGGGCGCTTTTTTGGTTAATATTTGTTTTAGCATCTCTTAAGAAACGATACTTCACCTGAGGTCTTAGAGGGACTTCCAATGAACTTTCTGAGAACCTTTAATGTGCATTATCAGTTTCCTGTCTTCTCTTCATGACAGATGCCAGAACAAAAGTAAATGCCAGCAATCTTGCAGAAGGATTATGTGGAGCATTACTGCAGAAACCAACAAGACCTTTATAAATTAAAACATAAAAAAAGTTGGTTGTTAAAGTCATGAAGTTCAGCTTCTGCTTCCCCCTATCTGCACTGTCAGTGCACTGCTCTGGGTGTGCCTGTCTGGATATCACGCTGAGAAAGGAGGGGAAAAAATGAAATGTTGAAGAAGGAATGTCAGAAGGGCGTATTAAGGTGAGGTGATCTCAGGAATTTTTTTTAGGAGAGTAATGATCTTTAATTCTTTGTAGGCTCAGCTTCAGTACTCTGTTCTGCATATAGTCAAGTAACCTACAGAGCAGTCTGTTGGCATAGTTCATAGCCAGTATTGATGAGGCTGCTGAGGCATACCCTGGTTGCACATGTGTTTGTCTCCAGATGTCAGAAGCAATCAGGAGCCTCAGTAATTAGTCCATGTCAAAACTAACTCTCCAAGTGTTGTAATTTCACAAAGGTATTAAATGCGTTACTTGCACAAATTTTTATTGGTTTCCATTTCCAGTGTTCTTTAGAATCACTACTCATCTATTTTGCTGTGTCATAAACTTTGAAACTTAATGTCAAAGAACAAATAGTTGATGGCTCTTTGTCTTCTTGTGCTAGATGACTACTGCAGAGCTTACAGTGTGTGATATTTGTGAGGACATCAGCTGTGTTCTCTGAGCTGACACCAGCTGCTGATGGTGTGGGATGTTCTTCAAGTGCAACCTGCAGATGAGATTGAAAACCTCTGCTTGTGAGCAGGGGATGTTCTTTATGTCTTAGGGATGTTGGAGAATTTAATGCAGAATATGGTATAATCTTTCTAATTTTACTTCTACAATACATAAGAATAACCACGCATCTAATTTCCTTTAAGACATAATGCAAGATAATTTTCTTTTCCATATCATTCTTGCTTAAAGTGGGAGAAAATAAATACCACATTAAATTTGGGGAATAGAAACCAAAAAACAGTAAAAAATTTGCCTGCCTGGTTTTTACTTTTTTTTAATAGTTTTTACTAAGTTGTTCAGATACCTGATAGCCTGATAGGAAACCAAAGATACTGAATTCAAATGGAATTAAGATCTTATTAAAATCATGCTTTAAATATATTCTTATTATTTTAGATTAATATTTACAACTTTATACTAAATACGAGAAGTAAGTAATTTTCCTCCAATCCAGTGGTGACATAGCATCTTTATAAGTATCTTTATAGCATGGCAGACATTAACCCTTTGAAGCACACATGAGTCTGAATTTGACTGAGAGCCACAAGGCATTTGTCATATGTTCTGGAGATAAAAAGAAGAAGGGAAACATTGTGAGGGGTTCACAAACAGTAAATCCCCAGGGGTACCACTATTTCCTTAAAAAATGGCTAAGCTGTGTGTGCAGTTAGTTCTGAGAAAAAACAAATGATACCCTGAGCATCTCACCGTCCCCCATGTCTGGGGACTCAAGCCCACCATCAGCTGTGTGCTGGTGAGCAATTGGTCGTGTCACAGCTCCAATATGCAAACATACTTGCTGTCTAAAACAAATGTGTCCAAACACGTTTCCTTCTTAAACCACCTCTCAGCTGTAGTCATGCTTTTCAAGCCTAATGCTGTGAAAGCACCACACTTTGATACGAAAAGTTTTAAGAATCTATTTTCACTGCTGCAGGGAAGTGTGTAAATTCAGTCTGGGAGAAAATAAAGCTTGTAAAAACTGAAGGGTCACACTAGAAATGCCCAATTTTTTGTAGAAATGTGAAATTCATCTGTGTTTATTTTTGGCTTTATAACTGTAGGATAAAATTACTTTTTTCTGGAGAGAAGAAGGCTGAAACCTAATCCATCCAAATGAAATCCTGCCATTTTATGGAAGATCTAATAAAAGGCAGTAACAGGTTTTTGGGTTAAGGTTACAGTTCTAAGTGGAATGATAAGTCACATTTAAGTGGTTTATCAAAGTGATTGAATATATTTGATAAACATATTAATGTACCATAGTTTTATCTTGCTATTTGATAATGTTCTACTAAGAAACTATATAAAATACCATCCAAAGAATTTATAAATAGCTGGAAGAAAAAGATTGTGAACTTTCAGTTTGTATTTGATACAGTAAAACTACTTGAAGTTGCTTCAAATATTTAAAATGTTTTTGCTAATGCATTGGCTCCCAGCAGTATGAATGGTTCAGGTAGCAGGCTACTAGCCAGTTACACATGCCATATGCTAATCAGGGATTAACCAATGAGCTTCAAAATAAAAGGTGGAGAGAGATGACTTTAGGATATTTGGTACAAAAAGGTGGCTAATATTTCTTCTGATTTCTGGAGACAAGAATGTGATTAAGATGCACTAAATGGAAATCCATACAAAACCAGTTCCGATTTTTGGAGGAGGGAATGTAATTAAGATATACTAAATGGAAATCCATACAAAACCAGTCAAATTGTTAAAATATTCAAATATGCCTTACTGTAACAAGAAAGCACTGTAATGTACTGAAATCAGCAATAGAACAGCTGTGTTTTAAAGGACAGTACTTTGAATGTCACTTGACAATTTGCTTTCAATTAGAAGTAATTTACAGGAAGATGCCCACAAGCTAATCTTTACAGGATAATTAAGTTCCATTTTCTTTACTTTTAATTAAAAAGCAGAAAAGATTTAGCTGATCCATAAAAAATGTTCTGTTTAAACATTCATCAGACTTCACACTCTTTTTTTTTCTGTTATTTGTTGTAGCAGATGTTATCAAAACTGCAGTCTGCTCTGTTTTAAACCCAGTATATTTGGGAAGTGAAACACAAGTTGCAATAGGCGTGTACAGCTGAGGTATGATCATTTAGCTTCTCTGTATTTGAATAGCTCTAAAATGATATCCATACCCTGGGCTTTAATCTTGCTCCTTCCATTGCTTGCTGTTGTGGTGAGAGAAAGCAAAGCAGATGAACAGCTCTGGGGATGCTAATTTTCCTCTTGCATTCCTAATGCCATTAAATCCTGAAGTCTAAATGTAAAAGTGAAACAAGTATCTTTGTCATTAAAATTGCATGTTAGCAAAGTTGTCTGCACACCTGTAGAATCAATGAAAACAAGAATTCCTTTGCTGATTTCACATTGAATGAAAAAAAAAATAAGGTGCAGTTGATGCCCAAATATCTGGACACACAGATACTTATACTGCAGTGAGTTAGTGCGGTTCTTAAGGAGGAAAGATGTATATGTTTTCCGCAGATGGTCCCTCATCATCTTTGCAGATTTTAAGAAATGAAAGGAAAGCTAGTTCTAGATGTTAAATTTGTCTTGTCTGCTATGAGAAATTCTACATATGAAACTGAATCTCCAATACTTCTTAAAGTGTGAGACCTAATTATTTTTTGGTTTACAGCTCAGTTACTCCAATGAACCTGTGAAATGGTATCTAGCCAGGCCAGGATCTTAACAAAAATATCTGAATGCTTGTGTTAGGTCTGAAGCTTATTCTTTATAAATGTTTAACTCAGAATTGACCAAGTTTCCGTGATCACTTCAGAACTGAGAATAAAAGTATAGAATCATTATGTTTTATGTTCAAAGGGACCTCCAGAAATTATTTAATTCAACCTCCTGTTCAAACCAGAACCTATTTCGGTAAGGTTCCCAGTCAAATTTTTTATTGTCTTCAAGGCTGGAGATTCCACAACTGCCTTTAGCAACTAGTTCTACAGTTTTATAGTCATCACTGTCATCTCTTTCTCTTTAACATTTACTCAGAACTTCCTTTGCTGTGTCTTGTGTCTTTTGCCTCTTATCCTATGTCTATGGACCTCCAGGGAAAGTGTGGCTTTGCTCCTCTGGAACCTCCCATTAGGTATTTGGAGACAGCAAGAAGAATTCTTCCTAAACCTGAACATCCCAGCTGTCTTGATTTTCCCCTTGCCATAGTCCTGTGCCAGTCTTGTGCTCCTTTGCCAGACTCATTCCAAAACCATCATGTACTGCAAGACCCCAGACTAGACATGGCACTTAAGATGTGGTCTCACAATTGCTGAGTAGAGGGGAATAATAATCTCAGCCAGCTGTCTAGACTTGCTTACACCCATGGACGTGGTTGGCACTTGCTGCTGCAAGGGCTCACTGGTGGTTCATGCTCATACAGCAAAGCTGTTTTTCAGTACGTTCGTCCCCAGCTTGTACTGAGATTTATCTGTCCCAAAAGCAGAGTTTAGAATGTGCTTGTGCTGAACTTCATGTTTCTGACAGCCCAGGTCTCCTTTGTAGCAGCCTTGCCTTCTAGTGTGTCTTGGTAGCTCCTACGAATTTGATACAATTTCAAACTTGCTGAGGGCACTCTGTTTTGTTGTTCAAGCCATTAATGAAGATCTTAAGCCATATTGACCCCCGAGGGATGCCTTTAAGTGAGGAACTCATTAGATTTTGTTTTAACCCTTTAAGGCTGGTGATCTAGCCAGTTTTCACTTTATAAGACCAAAAATGCAACCTATATGGTAGGAGGTAAATATTCTTCAAACATTTGAAAGCTTTTGAAAATCAAGGTGTTTTATATATGGTTTTTTCCCCATAATTTAAAACTAGAATTACAAATATCCAAATACACTGGATTGTTCTGTGTTGCAATTATTGAATTCTTTTACTGAAGTAAAAGTTTCTATGTATTTCAACGTCTAGATTTGCTCTTAAGTTAGCAGAAAGATTAACAAGAACTTTCTAAGTGGTCATGCTAAATAGACCTTGCTGTAATTAAAACTGGGTATCAACCTAGTCTGTAAAAAACCATAGAACCAACTTCCCAACTTTAGAAATCATTCTAAAATTGAACCTTTTGAGAATTCTACGTTCAGAACTGCCTTGCTTGGAAAAAAATATCTTATATTTTTAAAAAGTGCTAATGCACAGTGACCTGGTTGTGCATAAGCACATTTTTAGGAAACATTTAATATAAGCTATTCAAACAACTTCAGCTATCGCTTCTGTCAGTTTTAACAATTTTTGAGAACTACAACTTATAATTTCACTCTATGAAATCCTTTCCAGTACTATTAGGAAGCAGAAGGAAGTAAGAAAGAATGCCAATTACAACAACAATTTGTTGTTGTAATTGGCATTCTTGTGGAATTTTTTATAAATTTCTAAGCATGTTTACTTTCATCAAAATGCTTATGGAGAAATGAGGATACACTTACGAGTCACATTTTAAAAAGGCTAGAGGACTGTATGGAAATAAATTTGAGCATGTGCTTGTTTGCAGAAGAATCACTTCATAGGCAGTTAAATAGATTATTTATGGTTACTCTTAGTGCAAAAGTCTTCAACCATCTAATTGTTTGGCATCCAAAATAAGCTAAATATTGAGTTTCCTCTATGGGAAGGAAAATGAACAGTTTTAAAGGGAAATTAAATTTTTTTTTTTTTTTAGCTTTGCACCCTGCTTCAAGGTTTGCTTTAAATCAGCATGCTAATGAGAAAGACAGTGATGGCCTCTTCCTTTGCCTGTTAGTTCATACGGTGCTCACATATGGCACAAATGTTAGTGTGACCATAGAGCAAACTGGAGGAAGAAACTGCTCCAAGTGAAAATGAGCTTCTCTCCCCATTCCTCACGGTTCAGTTTAAATTCAAATAAATTTCTTTATCTAGTTCACTTGATGGCCACAGATGTGCTTTTGCTAATCCAACAAGGAGGACAGCATGACTTTAGGAGCAAGCAGAAGAGGTAGGGCAGCCTGTTTTGGGAATGCACTCTGCTGGTGTCAGCATAAGGAGCCAATAACACTACACTGCTAGACAGCTGGTTTAGGATGGAATCACTCCGGGATGCTCAAAAATATGCTCTGTTTTGTTTGAAATAGTAGGTAGTGATATGTAATTAGTGTAGCAGATACATTGGTTGGTTGTTGCTTACACTAATGTTGCAAAAAGCAGAATACTGTCTGTCTTGCTTGAGAGTTTTGTTTAAGAGACAGCTGCAACTTTTTTTCCTTATATGCCTTAGAGCCTCTATACATTTTGTAAGTGAACTTTCTGTGGACACTTTTCTTAAAGATGTTCTGATTCTTTCCTCATGAGTAAAGAATGCAGGCATGAACTCAGATTAGTGTAAGAAATTATATCCTTTAAATACTTGCTTTAGAAAGATAGAACTTGATAGAACTGAACTGTTAAGTCTTTGTGATACCAGTTCCCTTTGATTGTAAAAACTAATAATTACAATGCCATAGCTTTTCTATGATGGTACAGAAAACTTGGTTATGCTTAGCAATATATAATTGAATAATGTGTTCATCCAATGTTTGGTTACTTTTTGGTAACTGGATAATCAGTGAAGCTTAACACTTCACAGGGTTCAGTCATAGTCCTGAGATGAGAGTCTTGATGAATTAGTTGAGATCTAGACTGATCCATTAATGCTGAGAATATAATTTGGGTTGAAGTGTTCCCAGGTACTTCATTAGTGGAATTCAGATGATTTGCTTTGATGGAGATGGAAAACATGATAATTTGCAAAACAGTAAACAAAATAGAAAAAATTTTCCTGCTTCAAACCAGAAAGGTGATTTTATATTCTAAACCGAAAAGATGTTTAAATTTCAATGGTGTGTCACTCTAATGTCATTTCAAGATGACATTTTAGCATCATGACTGTAGCACAGTTGCCTGAGTTTCCATGCAGAGCAACTTTTCAATTTAAAAATTATTTTGCTTAGATTCGATGATTTGCACTTAGTCTTGTAAATCCAAAAATATTGTCAAATCAAGAAACAAAATATCATTTGAATTATTTTTTTCAATAAATGTTAACTGAACTATTAAATGTAATTTTTCTTGTTTCTACTGCTTCTCACAATTTTAGATAAGAATTTAAAGGGTTTTGATGATACATATGTCTCTCCTGTATTTCATTATGAAAGCAACGTGTGTGCTAAGGAAAAAACTGATGAAATTATTACTCATAAAATAACTTTCCATCCTTTTGCTAAATGTACTTTGTACCGTATTTTAAAATTATGGTACAAATTGTTTGAAAACATCACTTTAGAGACAAGGGAGGAAGGGGTACTAATGGCATTCAGACAAGCAGTAATTAGCTATGCCAATAAATAGGACAATTTAATAAATGAGTTATAGCAAGAAGGAGTAAGTTGCATAACAAATAATTATGGGACTTTGGCACTTAAATGATGAACAGAAGACCAAGGTGTAGGAAGGTGTCTCAGAAGAAATGTATGTTGTTTCATATTAACTATAATATGATATTTAATTATATTACAATAACTTACTTAGTAATATTATTCTAATATTAAAATATTAAACCCATGTATCTGAGAATATTACAGTATTATAAAAATCATATTTCTCAACCCCAAATATAGTTAATCTTAAACACTGAGAAGTGTGCAGATTTGACATGAGCAGACATTTAGTGAGTTTGTGAGAATCTGAAAGCTGAGGAGCGACTGGAAAGATGTTACAATAATAGTTCTCTTTTTGTGTAATATTCAGCCATTTCACCTCAGATTTGCTTGGCTTTAGAAATTTTCCTGAATGCACAAAAGCAGTCAGAAAAATTTTGTATGTGTATGGAGAATGGGGAAATGATATGAGGAAGGGGGAGAAAAGAAGCTGTCTGGGGAAGTGAAGTTATCTACATGTAGCTTAAGGAAATGCAGCATCAAGTAATGGAAAGATGGGAGAGTTGTTTGGGAAGTTGCAGTTCATTTTTACTTGGTCTACAAAGTGTTGCTATTGCTTCTCAAATTTCATTGTTCAGTTTCTACTAGAAATAGAAACCAGAATAATTTATTTATTACTGTAGTTACTGCAGTATTTATACACAAGGGAGGGAAGAGATGCTCCCCCAGAGGGTGATATATACCTGGATATGCTGTGGTCATTTTGTTCAAATCTCTTCTAATGGATTAGCCATATCTAATCTATTATATCTTCTACTGAATGTGTCAGTCTGGTGCCTACTCTGAAAAGCTGTAGCATTTTGGGGAAATGAGTCAACTTACCTAGTGTTAACCATCTAAAAGGTAACCAACTAGCTAGTTCTCTATGTTTTCCTCAGTGGGCACTTCCTGGACACTGAATTTTATGCATACATGCATATATACACACTGTAAAGGAAAAGTTGTACTGAGGAATGAATATCCAACCTCAAAGCAGCAATACTCCTGGTCTCTTTTTGAATGTGAATGCTAAGAGGAATTTATTTTATTTATGTAGTACCTTTCATTATCATCAAAACCCTGAGATCCCATATAAGACAATAAAATCAATGTGATAAATAAATATTAAATATAAAGTCACCTGAATTTTTAAATGGGAATAAAGTTCAAAAGAATGGCAATATATCCATGCTTTGAAACACCCTAGAGAAAAAAAAAAAGGTGAAATAAAATAGATTTTAGGAGAGAGAGTACTCAGTACTCCTTCCTGTGTACAAAATTTATAAATACTGAGTGGTACCTAAATAATGATATGCATCAGAATTTGATGCTCTGTTGAACTCAGGTTCTCAGGTTTACCTGAAGGCATTTAGAATTCATTCAGGAGGGAATATCTAAAGTCACTGTTACTTGTAGGCTTACAAGGTGAACATATATGTGATGGCAGAACAACTGGGGGACTGGACTAGAAGCCCAGATCCCCCAAGGTGTATGCTTCTTTTGGAGAATAGTTGTTTGAAAGTGAAAGGTCATGCATCTCCAGTTCTCAGTTAAAACTGTCAGTGGGGTAGCCACTAAATAGGACCATATCTTTTAGACTCATAACAGGGTGACTGCTGTCTAAACCCATCTAAGTTCTTTTCAAAGTCATGAAGAGATCTGTTTTGATCAGCATAGCTTATTGTGGTGTATGTCATTTAAGATGAGGAAAAAGTCAAGAAAAATGGCAAATGGTCAAAATATAGAACATTTATGGTACTATACTTTAGAGACCACAGGAATTCTTTTATTACCAGTATTACAGGATGCCCTCTTGATTCACTAGGTATGTTAGATTTGAAATGAAAGTTAAGAAAATAGGTAAAAGGAAGCCATCCTCCTTCTCCCTCAGGAAGTCTCAATTTGATATCTTTGTGCCCCTGAGAGAAGAATACTGCTTTTAATTTTTTTTTACTACAGATCACTTAGTTGAAGCTCAAACAGTCTCTAAAGTATGGTGATCTATTAGCTAACAGGCAAATACATGTAATATTTGGTACTAATAGTTACTGTTGTGTGACAACATTAAGCTCTCAGCCTGTCTTTGTGGGAGACCACAGATCCAGTCTTCTTGGAACACTTGCTGCTTACTTTATGTTTACTAGAATAGCTGTAGGTTTGATTTGGGTTCCACTTTTACTGATAGTTGAAGATCTAAGCTGATTCTTAAAGGTAAACCCATACCTACCAAGCAGTTTATGAACACACTTGCTTTTCTTTTGGCAACAGTCAAGCTTGACTATAGAAGTTTTCACTTGAGGTCATCTCTGCTGATCTTTAACTTATGAACTGAGCTGGTATGCCTTTCATACTGGCCTACTGGGTAGACAAGTGCTAACTTCAGTGACTTGGTCAGAGACCTCAATAAATAGTTTCTACCTTCTTTTCCTGGTTACAGAATTTTTTGTTCTCTGTACTTTGCAGTTAGGAAGATCTGCTGCTCCACAGCAGCCCTGTTTTATTCTCAGTAACACATTCTGGTATACTTTGATTTTCTAAAGTTAAAATTAAAACTTGCATCACTTTTTTCCTAAAGTAAAGATTAATGAAAAAGCCCAGCAGTTACAGCTTAGGTTTCAAGCTTAATTGTACTGTAGTTGATCAGCAAATACTTTGTGACAAGCAGTAAATTTCCATAGGTAGATTTTGTAGGGCTTACCTATCAAACACATTGACCTAGAGGGCTAGAACCTGACTGCTTCCTCTGACAGTATTTATAGACAAGCTTTATTTTAGATTAGGACTCTACTTTCAGAGGTTAGCAAGCAGCTCTGGGCCTAATTTTGAAGCTGAGTAGAGACAAGGGACAAACATTTGTAGTAGTTGACTGTAACTCCCATCCTTTTGTGAACAGTGGCCAAAATACAGTTTTTTCACTGGTCTTGAAAACTATGTCCAGTTCTCATGGTATTTGCTGTGCTTCTGACTTTCATGAATGAATTGGAATTTTCCCTAGGATGTTCGAAGACTGCTCTGTTCTGTCAGAAGAGATAATGAAGAACTTTAATATTAATGGTGAGACAATGATTCTGACAAACTTGCTTTTATACTTTGCAGAAGAAAAATGATAAAATGATTGTATCTGCAAATTGAGTAGACTCTGATGAACAAAATTTTAAACAGGTAAAAGCTTGCTGATCCCTTATATGGGGTCTCAGCTGAACAATCAGACAGATATGTGTGATGCATCATCTTGCAACCTTATTATTGGTTTGGGTTATTAACATGGCCATTGTGGTTTATCTTTACTCTGATATAAACACAAAGTTTTTTAACAGCATTTGAAGTAAATGAAAATGTTTTGTCTCCTTCAGCTGGTGTTAAGTCTGGTTGTAATAAATATGAGTATTTACAATTGTGTGATTTGGCACACTTGTTAAAACTTCAGGAAATATCACTCAAGCATAAACATACTCTACCCATTGTTTTTGAGGTTGGTGAATGAACATGTAGTTGGAAAATGTCAATTTTTTTAACTTAACTGTAATTTATGGATTTCCGTGTACCGTGTTCCTACTAGATTATATTTTCTAGCACAAAGTGGAAAGTAATAATAGGTCTTTGCATTTCTGTAATATCCAGTGTCAAAGTGCATAAAAGCATTAATTGATCAAAGTTGCTGTGTGGCTGTGGGACTGGTAAGGATTCAATTTCTGAAGCAAAACCATCACTTAGTAAAAGAGTTGTTTACAGGGAAGTTGCAAGCACAGATATCACTCCAGATGTGTTCTTTCTACGAAGCCTTCTCTCATTCAGTGTTATGTGCCTGCCAAGTTTTGACAGATTGGCAGCTCTTTTTCATCTTTTTAAAAATAATTTTCAGCATTTACAATGTGATACAAATATTATCAGTAGATGGTTCCTTTTAAGGACTGAAGCAATGCAGATGCCAAATACAGGTTTCAGAGTTCTAAAAATGTAGGTATCTGCCTTAGCAGGTTACTCTGTGTCCCTGTGTGAAATACTTTGGGTCACACCCTCCCCCTAGTCTGCGGGAGACTTGTGTTTCTTCAGAGAATGATGAATTACTCTCACACTGAGTTTGAAGAAAGACAGGGTACTTGGTGAGTACTGCAAAACTACTTCTGAGCTCCGTGGAGGTGTCGTGAAGCTTGAGGCAGGTGCCACACACTGTGCCTTTACTCCTTGGAGGACCCGGCTGAGATTAGTGACTTAGCTGAACATATCTGCCCTGTATCAAGTGACTGCACTAATTAGGAGGTAAGAACTGTTTTTGCTAGATTTCTTTGGGTCCCATTACTATTCCATTTGTGGCTAAAATTTGGTCACACAAGAAGCTGGAATCTTTTTGCTTTTGGTAACATAGCCTTTTTGGTACATTCTTGAAATAAAGATCAGTGAAACTGGGGCACTGTTTTACATTAGTCGACTTTCTACTATTCTGCAACAGCAACTGTGTTATACTGGGTTTTACACTTTATGCTTTGTTTATCTGCCTTCAGTAAATGATTTCCCTGGGCAATATCTTATCCTTACATCATATTTCTGGTATCTGAGTAGCATATGTTGTACCCACTGGAGCGCACTTGGTAGTAATGTCTTCATGATGCTTTCTAATGTCTTGTCATCAAATTGTACATCCATCTTGTGCTTAAAGATAAACAGATAGAATTGCTGTAATCCAAAGAGCACAGCCACAGCTCTTGTTCTGTGTGAGAGTAGCTCTGAGAACACTGGCTTTCTGTGTCTCTCAAGACCTTATTATTAAATCCCATAAGCTTTGGATCAATCATACTTATTAACTATTCCAAGAATTCTACTTTAGCTCTGTAAGGTCATGTAGAACTGATCGTAAGTTAGAGTTGATTTTTCAAAAGTGTGACAAACTGTATTCCTCTGTCCAGGTCTAGTGAGCTTATTGAAGGGAAGACTTGCTGAAAGGAAGGTGAATTATAACCAAAGTATTTCAACAAACAAATAATTTAATGATTTAGAAATCCAATTAGGTGTTCTGTCTCCAGAAGATTTCTCCTAAAACACAGTGCAATGAACAGTAAGTAAAAGATAGAGCAGAATTGGCCACCAATGTCTGTAGTCCTGAAAAATGTCATGTGACTGAAAGTGAAAAATAGGCTACTCCAGTATTCCTTTGCAAGCAACAGATTAATAACTAATACAGAGTATATTTAACAATTAGAATTAACTAGGATTTTTATGGAAAATTTTATACGTAATGTTTTCAGGTAATGGACCCAGGTACAAGTGGCTGAATCAGTGCAGCTGAAGAGCATCACGTAGTAATACAAGCCAAGAAAAATGTAAAGGTGAAACCCCAGTGTCACTGGTTAGCTCTGCCATGTTAGATTCCCAGAAATCTTTTCTTTGAAAGAAGAGCCTCATCCTTTGAAATAGAGCCTCGAAGGAGAGAAGCTTGGCTCAAAGCATAGGTTTAAATATAGGTGAATGTCATTACTGTGTATCCAAGCTTCAGTCTGGAATTACAAGCTGCAATTGTTTGGCTAAAGAAGTGGCAAAACTTGTATTAAATTGTCGTGTATTGACCAACATGGTTCCATAAGCAGGATTTTGTATGCATGTTTCCAAGAGATGAACAGCATTCTGTGCTTTAAACTATAATATCTGGTTAAATATTTGTGTTGTAGCAAATAAGTCAAAATCAGTTCAAACAGTGGTAATTGTATGCCAGTGTATGTAAAAAATATACATATGGGTTCATTAATAATAATACTAATACATCAGTTCTTTGTAGGTAGCAGTGACTAAAACTGTATTGTAGAACTGAATTATGACATTTCCTCTTGGGTCCTGAGGAAGTTCTGACTTTCATTCCTGAATATCTTTTGATAATTATTTTATTGCTCCTGTAGATGAAGCATTAAAGATTAAAGTTTCCTGTGAAAAGCCCAGTCAGGAAAGTCAGATTATAAGAGGATATTTTGTGAATTGCACTTTTTATTATTTGTGAGTTAGAACAGATTGATAATTGATGAGTAATTTGAACATTAATTTGATTTTAGTTGGATCTCTTATATTTTAAAATTTTTGCTTAATATTATAATTACAGTAGGAAAGCACATAGGAATTAAATACCTAGGTCTCTGTCATGAAGTTTATGTTTTTTTTGATGAAGTAGGCATTATTATTCTGATATTAAAAAAACCCACCTCAAGACTACAACTAATACAATACCAAAAGTCAGATTTCTGTAGAAACAGGAGACACCATAGATTCAGAGTCTTTAAATCTCAGGGGTATTTTCCTTTTTACCTGAATTCAACTTTATGCACAGTCTGGATTGTCATTCCTTGGCATGCTGGCTGTAAACATAAATATTTCAAGGAATATAGTGAATATACTTCCAGCAGAATTAATAGGGGTGATTTGCATTTGTTCATAGCAGACTGTCCTCTTCAGCAATGGTTTTTGGTAAGGTTGAGTGAAATTGAGGCTGCTAGAAGCTACAAGCTGATATGAGATTCTTAAACAGCTTGTTGGGAAAATAGAAGATATATTTAGTAAGGTAGATAATTCAAAGTAGTGCTTTCTTCAGTGAAAAGTGACTTACTGGATATTTCAGGAGTGGTGCACTCTTATGCAGAACTGTGTGTGCCCTCCCTTAGAAAGTGCCTGATGTTCCCTCAAAACACAGATTATAGTTTGTTTTCCTTTTCTTGGCTTCTTGTTCTTGATCACCAATGAAATCACACCAGATACAGGAATGTTCCCTGTAAAATACTAAGGTACTTGTTTGCATTAGAAGGTTTTGTGATTCAGAGGTTAGAAGATTACTTAAATGACAGTTTATAAATTACAGCAAATTATAGATTTTACTGTCTTAAACAGAAATAAATAAACTATTGGTATTTTCAGGTAGAGTACTAACTTTTTGTACAAAATTGTAATTTTCAAATAAAATTTTTAGTCTTCATTGGCCTAATTTTTACTGGATAGGCTTCCTAACTTAGAAAAACTTTTTCCTTGTGAAACGTCAAATAAGAATTCCTTTTCTTAACATCTGCCAGCATACAGTATGTGCACACCACCAAAGAAAAGCACTTGCAGTGGTGCATAGGATAGAGCTAGAAATTTGGCTATAGAACTGTTGGTTCATTTCTGCTGGGAAAAACCTTATGTAGTTCAGTGCCCAAAGGATGCTGTAAGGTAAACTGGTTCAGTTTATCCACCTTTCAAGATTAAAAACTTGAATTATTTCGGGGGAGGAGGGGGGGGCTGTGTATTTTGTTTGTTTTTGGTTTTTAACCCTGTGATCCCAGTCACATCTGTCTCAGAACAGTAAGGAACTAAAATTAGTGCTGAAATCCCATACTTCCTCTGTTGGCAGTGAAGAATATTATACTTTTCACCTTTGAGATGAATTAGAAATGTCAGTACTGTATCTTAGGATTTATTTTCATATTTCCAGAGATTTTTAAATGACTCCAAATTGGTAAGTAGTATTTATGAGTCTAACAATGTACAAACCTTCCTAGAATCAGTTTAGTCTCTTGTTTTGGGTAATGCTGTTCCCATGACTTAATAAAACATTCCACAGATGTCAGTATGGCATGAAACAATATAGGTTATGGCATAGTAAATATTTGCATTTAATAAAAAATATCTGCTAAAGAATCAGTACAAAATGGAAAAAAAAAAGCAAGGGACATGAGGGAAAGAAAATTTTAACATCTTCTATGATAAGAGAGAGGCCCCCATCAAGGGCTTTACAAAGCTTTATCTATCATATAGTTTCCAGGGGCTATTAAACAGGTATTTTTTTTACTTCAGACACCTGTTTTCGTTCATTGCAGCACAGGGACCTTCATCATAGTCATACTTGTTGTTGTTGAAGTGGGTAGAAACACCAGTGTAGGTATGCACTGATCTATCTTTGAACTTGTGTGTGATTTTGGTGACTGTCAACTACAGTCAATAATGAGAGGATCTTATTGTCCATCTTCAGACTAAAACCTTGGCATGCAAGAAGCTTATCTGTGCTTACATACTCGAAAAGAAACCACCTGAAGGAGTGTTATTCCTGTTTATATTCCCATTGCTTGTGTCTTAAACCAAGTTTTGTAACATTGAAAGGTCTTGTATTCTTGACAAGAAGATAATTTCAGTCTGGAGTTAGCAGGTTAATTAGTAGTCTTCTCGATGAGCATGCAGTTTTCTCTTAAAAAGATGTTTAGACTGGCAGCATATCTCTCTCCTGGATGATTCTGAGTCTAGAATGGACTCTTGATGCCAATTTGAGTATATCAATTATATTTTGAATTTGCCTGCATTATACATAGCCATGCTTAACACTGATCAGATCAAGAAGTGCAAAATGTTCTCTTCCAGCCTTTTACAAAGAGAAGGAATTTTGATAGTTAGGATGATCACCAGATTTTTTTTTTTGTTCCAGTGGTGATTTTCACTGGAAGTAAGAGATGAATGTATCTGCTATGCTCACTAGTTTTTGTATTTTTTAATAGCTTCTAGACTGGGTGTAGAAATTACTTAAATTGTTGACATTAGCACTTCCAGTAGGAGACTGTTAATTTTGTATTAGATTGTGTTGAAAGCCATCAAAACTTTTTGAAAAGTTTCTCTCTTGTGGTGTCCCCATTCCTGCTACCCCCAGGAATCAGTCTTCTATAAAGATTGTGTAGAAAACTCCATTTTCTACACAAAAGCACAGAAGTGGTTTTCTTTAGAGGAAGTCTCATGTAAGAATGTGGTGGTACTTAGCTACACAATTTTCCAAGATATTTAAAAACCAGTCTGATCTGCTTTTTGCCATTTAGTTCAAAAAAGATATTTCTGAGGATTGCTTATGTTGCAATTCCCACTCTATAGCTTTGTTTCAGTCAGATAATAGGGCTTAATTTTAAAATGCTTGTCCCTGATGCATTTTTCTCAAAATATATCTGAAGTCAACCTTTTTTTTTGTTCTACTAGTATTATTCATTTCATCTTACCTTTAATATAACTCATGTGATGAAGTTATTAATAAAAACTTGTTGGTGTTACGTGTTTTTGTACATCTAGAATTTAAAGACAAATATCAAAGTTTTGAGTCTTCTAGAGTACACATGTAATAGCCAGAGCAATAGAAACATTAAAAGACAAGTTTGCTAAAAGATATAAATTAACTTAATAAAAATGATTAATCAATGGATCTACAACACAGCATAGCTTAGTTCCACACAGCGTGAACCCTGCTCCATAACAGTTTTCTATGTATTTGATTCTAACAAATTATATTTTCTTGGTACTGCAGTCATAAATCAGCTGTACAGGTCTAGACCAAAGTGCTCCCTTCAGTGTCAAGCAGCAGTAGGCTTTTCTGCCTTACTGCTTATTTGATTCTGAGGCTTAAACCAAATGTAGCATATTTCTTTTTGTGTCCTATAATTGGAAGGCTGTGCCCCATGAAGTGTGAGATTTGAAAAGTATTTGGTTCTAGGCACAATGGTTTGTGAATGTCATGAGGACAGCTGCAAAGGACATGAGGAAGAGAACACCATGAGAGAGTCTGGCAACAGGGAAGAAAGTGTGTTTATTTTTTTGAAGACTGCTTCAAATTTCTCATCACAAACTTTCCCTCTCACCCTGTTGCTTTCTTTCCTAAGTTAAAAACCAAAGGCATTCCCTTCATCTGGTATTACCTGTTTTGGTGCAGGCACAAATACTTTGGTCTGCATTGTGTGCAACTCCCTGAAATTTGATATTGCTTGCCAGAGAAAACTGGAAGGACATCTGAGGACAATAACTGGCAACAGAATAACCCTTAAGGATATTTCAAGCCTGGATATTGATGATGAGAAAAAAATGCTGTTCTGAGTGTTTCTTTTGCTGGGACATCAAGAAAACCCTCAAAAGGGTGCATAAAAAGAAAAAAGCATATCCAGCAGCTTTGTGCTAAATAAATAGCAATTACATATTGGAAGTGGCATGATAACAATAGTTTCTCCAGTAGTATTGACATAATAATCTAATATTATTGATGGTCATAATATATGAACTGGCTGTAAAATGTTCTAAATTAAGGTATATTGAACTACTGTATTTGATAGCAGTTGAATGGCAATGATGTCAGAGGAGAGGAGGAGGAGGAAAACAAGTGTAGAAGAAAAGTATTAACCAGTAAAAATTCATGTCTGGTTCAGCCTGCCATTCCATGGTCTGGTTTTCTTATACTGCAAGTCTAAGTATTTTTGAGTTCTCTGGCATGAGAAGAGAATGCACAATTCCTCTCAATCTTCACCCACAGGAGTAGCAATATAATGTAATGCATGGTGACATTTCATATTATTGCAGACTGTAGACGTTTTAGTAATGTCTCTTCTATAAACGTGTCCATCTTGAAAATCTAATTATTTTTGGAACAATTTTTGGTACCATATGGCAGGACAATGTTATACAGCCTGTGACGAGCAGTGCAGTGAGCTGCTTATTGGTGTTTCCTTCTGTATTATTAACCATGGCTAACCATTTTTATCAATATTGCTATTATATTTTACACTTTGATTTTATACCTCTTCTATATAAGCAGTCTTGAAATTGACACTGTTTAATAGTAAAACTCACTTGAGTTGGTTGTCTGTAATGAGTAACATCCACTTTCACCCCTACCTTAGTCCTGGATACTTCTTATATTCCAAAGTGTCATGGATTCCTGCTCTTTTTTCAGAGCTCTCTGAGGCATGACAGACTCATGTAATATTTGCTGTCATTTGCCTTTTTGATCCCTACGAAGCAGAAACTATATGCTGAATTCATGCTATATTCAGTTCTACTCACCTTAGTCCTGGGAGATGTAAGGAAGAACAGAGAAGGGTGCTCAGAGGATCAAGCAGTGAGATATCTGAGTAACTCTTAGACTGTAGTGTGTGAGGAAGATTAAATTGTAAGAACACTTGCCTTTTAGTAAGGTGATAATTTAAAGGGTCATGACAAAAGGCTGTTAGTATTTGAAAGTATAAACATCTGAAAAAATGTGTCTTTAGTAGAGTTATAATGAAGAGGGATAAATGGAAACTGAAAAATTTTTCTATGAGCATTAGGCAAAATGCTCTAAGGAACTTTTCCATTAAGGAACAGTTGTTCTGAGGAAGATGTGTAAAAGCAGCATCTTGATCTTTAAAACTGGAACAGCCAAAGTATGTTAATATCAGAGGATCAGTTCTGTGTTTCCAGGGCAGAAGTGGCACGATATCATTGGCTTTCCTACAGGCCAAATTAAGTGCTACCAAATTTGGTTAACTAAGCATTATTCTTCTATGAATACAGTGTGTGACATTAGGCAAAATACTGCATTGGATTTTGTGTGATTGCTAAACATACTGAACCATGTGCTTCTGCATCTATGAGGAACGGGAAGAGTGCAGTGCAATTTTTCACAAGCTTAGGGTAGAACAGCAGCAGAGAGGAGAAATGCAATTATGGTATAAAACTAAGGGGAAGATGGAGTGAAGAGCTTGTCTAACATACAGTCAAACCCTCCAAGACCCAGATGCAGGAAGTGTTGATTGCATTCGTGGATCCTTGTAACTGTTGCCTCAGTGCTACAAATGGTGCTAAGGCCTGCGTCTAATTTACTCTCTCGTTTACTAATCTCACTAGAGATTAGTAATTTCTAGATTACTAGTAATCTAGTAGATTGCTAATCTCTAATTTACTAATCTCATTAGAGCACTTGTTCTTGGTTTGATTGTTTTGGAGGAATTCAAGGATATTCTTATGTTTGTTTGCTTTAAGTCTATTTGATGCTGGGGTTGGAAGCCTAGAATATGCTAGAGTACTCCAGAGAGTTCTGCTGGTTTTAGATCCTGGTAAGAATGTCTGAGAAGATGTGCAGCATCTCCTGATATTAACACTGAATCACAGAATGTTTGAGGTTGGAAGAGACCTCTGGAAGTCATCCTGTCCAACTTCCTGTTCACACAGGGTCACTCAGATCAGAGAGATCTGTTAGTAACTATGGCAAGAGAATGGGCAATTAAAAGGGCAATTATTTACTGGAGAATACTTCGAAAAATATGATTTGTTTTTTCATTAAGGGGAGCTACATTTGTCAATAAGTCTTTTGGGGGAAAGAGTTTATTTTGTGGATTAGTTCTTTAGTCATATTTTGACATTATTTTATGATAAACCAATAGCAATTTTACATAATTGTAACTACTCTTCTTTGCATCATAAATTGACAAAACTTTACAGTAGCTAGAAATGTTTTAACATGTTAATACAGGCAGAAAACATTATGTTGTGAGAATACTGAAATGTTTCCATAAGTTATGCTGTGTGTAGGGATTTAAAATACAAAATGATAAAATTAAATATTAAAATTTATTAGCAGTGAATATGTCAAAGATTAACACAAAAAAACAAGAATGAAAAATAGGACCAAGACATATAGAAACTAAAAACTTCTTCCAAGTTGGTTTTTTTTTTTAACAGTGTCTTCCCATACCAGACCTTTTCAAAGTATTTACCTCCATGGGAAATTTTTTATAAGTGTGTGTTTCATCAGTTAAGGTACTTCTAAATATTTAGACACCAATTTACTTTGGAAATCAATATTTCATATTCAGTTTCTTAATTTTCTTTTTGGTCAGCCTTAGAAATTTAAGCGTTTTCAAAGTATTCTGCAAATTTTGTAGAATAGAATGCTGCAAAGTGATGCAGCTATATTACTTGAACTTAGAAAATTTTCTTTGAAGTGTAGAGTTTTAGTTGTAGAGTGGAGCTGGTGCTTTCATGAACATGCAGGTGTTTACCCCTTTAAGTGATAGAAAATAACAAATAACTCTTCTAGATTTCATTCCTAACAGGAAAAAGTTGGCTAATCCAAAACATAAGCCAGTCAAGAATATTCTAATAATCAAATTATATTAGTAGTAAAGCCAGTAAACTTTGCAAGGGAATAAGTTTACTGAGAAGACTTAGCCTGGAATAAGATTACTTCATTTGAATTTGGTATGGAGAACAAGATATTAGCAAGGTATAGGCAAAACGTATAGGCAAAAAGTGTTTTCAGAACTATTTGCTGTGAAAAAAGAAAGAGGAGATGGGTTATCAACTCATCATTGCTAAAGCATCCAATTGTATTATTCCATAAGTTGGTTCAGCAAAATAACAATCATGATAAGAGGAGAGAAGAATGAATTCTTGTTTTGATTTCATGCTTATTGCTTTGAGATTTGCATAGTCTCATAATAACACTTACCAGCCATCTGGTTTTCAGAGGAAAAAACTTTTCCTTACTGAAAAGGCTAGGACATAACATGCACCATTTAAAAGCTCATTGTCTGGAAATGACATAATGACTTTCTGTTTTCAAATTATTAATTAGTGATTAACTCGGAAAACCAGCAGGTTATGCCAACTCTAGGGGACATACAATGTATTTTGTGCAACCTTGCAATTCCTACCGGTGAGGAATCAAATTAAAGTAGTACAAAAGTGAGCAAGGATATTACAGAACTCAAGTACATTATAACATGCAGTTCTAGTTTATTTTAAAAGATTTAGTTTGTTTATTTGTATTTTGGGGTTTATAAACATGAATGTATGAAGATAAATAACTTTAAATGACCTATAAATGTTGTCATAAATACCACTCTATATGTGACCTAGACTGTGGTGTCATTAAATTACATATTCCTGGGATGTGATGATGAAAGTCAAGGTTTTTCATGGTGTTTGTAAGATGTATATGATGATGATGTTTTACAGTCCATTATATTTTTAGTTTACAAAATAAGTGCTGTAATACTGTAATTCTTTGAAGAATCTTAAACCACCCCCCGCCCCCCAAAATGCACTCTTAAAATTTCACCCTTATGATGGTACATTATAGTAAATTACACCAACTGTTATTGTAACTAATCATAAATGACCATTTAATGGGAAAAATGAGATCTGAATATCCACAGGAAAAAAAAAGTTATGCATTGATATTTCTTTGCTGTGGATCCTCAGGTAGGGATTCTTGTACATGGGATGGACTCTGCTAGTGCCCAGTTTTTGGCTTGTTGTGGCTAAATACAGCATAGAATAAATAAATAAAAATAAAATAATTTTATTCCACCTGACTTTTTTTCAGACTATTTGTTTTTTGTTAAAATATACTCTATTAGTTTAACTTCAATCTGATTTATCTTACAGTCTGATCTAAGGATTTAGTTCTAATTTGAGACCCTTCGGTTTTGTTCTGCATATCAATAAACTCCCATGATGAGATTAAAAATAGCAAATCCTCTGTAGGTGTTTAAAATTCAAGGCTCTAAGAATCTGAGTGCACCCTCAGCAAGTTTACTGACAATACCAAACTGGGAGGAGCAGCTGATAAATGTGAAATCCCTGCTGCCATTCAGTGAGTCTTGGGCAGGCTGGAGCTGGGTGGAGAGACACCTGATGCAGTTCAGCAAAGACAGGCACAGGGTCCTGCACCTGAGGAGCCAGATCCCAGGCACCAGCACAGGCTGACCTGCTGGGAGGCAGCTCTGTGGGAAAGGGACCTGGCAGTGCTGCTGAAGAGCAAGGTGTCCTCGAGCCAGCAGAGCCCTTGTGGCCAAGAAGGCCAAGGGTGTGCTGGGGTGCATCAGGAAGAGCATTGCCAGCAGGCTGAGGGGTGTGATCCTGCCCCTCTGCTCAGCCCTAGTGAGGCACATCTGGAGTGCCGTGTCCAGTTCTGGGCTCAGCGTTCAGGACAGACAAAGAACAAGTGGAGAGGGCCCACTAGGAGGGCTATGGGAATGATGAGGGGGCTGGAGCACCTCATTTATGGGGAAAGGCTGAGTGGGCTGGGCCTGTTATTCTGGAGAAGGGAAGACTGAGAGGGGAATCTTTTCAAAGCATACAAATACCTTAAGGGTGGGTGTCGAGAGGATGGGGCCTTACTGTTCAGTGGTCCCCAGTGACAGGATAAGGAGCAAAAAGGGCACCAACTGAAACCCAGGAAGTTTAATCTAAAAGTGAAGAAAAACAGCTTTACTTTGTGGATGACTGAGCACTGAAACAGCCTGCCAGAGAGGCTGTGGAGTCCCCTTCTCTTAGTATTCAAAACCCACCTGGACACAGCCCTGAGCAGGTGAACCTGCTTTAATAGGTCATTATTGTCAAATTAAAAGAACCTCTGTAAGCTAAATTGCCATGCATACATGTCTGTGAGACAAGGATCATGAAGTTTGTGGTTTAGTTAATTCCTAACTTCTCAGCTTCTCTTTCCTGATACTTTAGAACTAGCAGTCACATTAAGCATGGTGGTTTTTTCCATGTGGTTTTTTCCATGTGTGTCTGTTATATCACCCACCGTTTTTCAAAGTTTTTCCTTTATTTTTTTGTTGTGTTATGAATCAGTTTATGTGTGCTGACTTTTTATTGAGGTCTAACCCAAATTGGCACTGAATTCTACATACAATCTTTGTAGCTTTGGTTGTGTTACTAGAGATTGAATTTGGGCTGCCTTCAGGGGATTCTTTTTCTGCAGTATTCTCTGTTTCACTTATATAAACAAAAGACACGGGGGAAAAAAGCAATAGTAATTTCAAGAGAAATAGTAACCAGAGAGAGAAGTCATGGGTTCACTACTGGTTTCTGGACCTAAAAAGTCCAGATTCCTTTTTTCTGCTTTTTTGATTTAATTGCATGATGATGTACAGAGATGAGAGACCAGTTTCCATCTGAGGAAATGCAGCTAGAAACCAAAGATGAACAGGAATAATCTGCAGCTACATACAAACTTAGAAAATATTAAATAAACAGGAGAAAAAGACCCCCTTTATTTTCCACAGCAGTATAGTGTGTCTTTGCTGGATGAGAAAAATGTGAGTATTTTGTCTTGAAACTGGGGATGTAAAATTACAGCGAGTAATGAGTATGTATTCCTCTGATCCCTTAATGTACTTGATGTGAGGTTCCTCTTTCATCGTAGCTAACATGCTGGCCATTAAATACACTGCAGCAGCATCATTAGTGGCTTCAAAGTGCTCCTACTTGCATCACATTTTTTCCCTCCAGCAGGTGAGGGAGAATAGTGATTAGCAAATACCAGTATGTGTCACTCACTACACATGTGATTGCCAGTGAAGTCCTGTGTTTGGGGTGGGGGCAGCACTGGAGCAGAGTGAACTTTTGCTGTCTTCATGGCTCTGAAAAGCTTTCAGCTCCAGATATCTCTTGGCTGTGTGTAAGATAAAATTCATCCTGTTTGGGGTATGATGTTTGCTGCAGCAGTATGTGGTGAAGGAGATGGGCTGTAGAGAAAGGTGTCCTGAGTAACGGGCAGTGTGTTGCCTACATGGCTGAAATTCTGAACGGTGAGACTAAGACAGGGAAAGAAAGTCTTCTTACTTACCAGTATCACAGTTTGCTATGGCTGGAGGAAAGGATTTGCTGAAAATTCCTGGATCCTGAATCCTCAGAGGATTTCCCTGGACTGTTTAGAGCAGCATACCATAGATTATATGACAGGTCTTGGTGTGGATTGGTTGGTGTAGATGTGTCTATTCCCTGTTCTCTTAGGTTGAGTTTAAAAAAAAAACCTGCAGTAGTACAACAAACTGAAAAGAGAGTCTGGGTATTGTTCCAAAATTGCACCTTTAATTTTTATCTACTTTGTTGTAAGATGCGAGATGAGGGATTTTTCTTTATTAGAAAGGTGAATATCAAACCTTAAAATACTTTACATGTAGAAAACAATATGAACATGCTAAGAAAAAAGTTATAAGTTATATCCTTTTTTCTTTTTGCATTTAATTTTAGGGAAGGACACAGAATTAGCAAGTCATCTTCTTACAAAAGTGGTGCTTTCTTTTTCTATTTTTTTTTAAGCCTGTAAGTTTAAACATCATCATCATACTTATCTAGCTAAAACAACACACTAGAACTGGATAATATTTTCATCAAAAGGAGCTGTGTATCATGGGCCAAATGATATTGCCAGTATTTTGAATCAGATTGCCAGTAGTTTCAAAATTTGTTTTCTAAAATTTAGCAGATGGGAATCATACAGAAATAAATGATGGGTTTAAAAATGGCAAAATGTATCATAATTCAGGGAAAAATGCTTCAGGGATAATATTTCTGTGTCAGGAAGCAGGAAATCTTCCTTGTTTACTCTGTTAAATTTAAGAAAACCACCGATAAACGCCCGTTGCAAAATTATTCCTAACATGAAAAGTTATCTAAAAGGATCACAAATGCACCTCTGAGAACTTTATGTCCAGCTTGCTGTTTGCTTTAGTTAAAAATTTCCTTCAGGAAAATTGGAAATTGGTGCACTCTGGTACTGTGGTAGTTCTGTGTTGCTGCTGTGATTTTTGTAGGGTGCTGAGTCACAGTACTCGTCTTGTCCCCTTTGTTCTTCCCTTTCTCCTCTTGCATCACCAGAAATGCACGGAACAGCATCTGCTGTGGAGCATCTGCTGTGCAGCTGTTACAAGTGTAGGTAGAATTAAGACATGCATTTTGGCATGAGCCCCTGCTTGAAAACTGAGGTCTGATATTTAACTGCAAAGATCTTGCAGTTCATGTTCTGTGCGTACTTGCACGCTATTTTTTGAAATTAATGTCTCCCTAAGCATATTTTCAGTGGTTCCTTTTTCATCATTTCACTTTTATTGATTGGAAATATTCTGGCCTTGGCTCTAAGAGCAAACTGACCATGGGCACTGTCAATTTTGTTGTGGCCTCTTGGATAATGGTAAGAGAAAAGAAGACAAGAGGATAAATGAAAGTGAAGTTCCAAATTACTGGAACATTTAAAGGTCTTTGAAAAGTTCATATACAAGCACAGTTAATGCTGTCATGCACTGAAGTGCCAAAAGACCTAGCAGTGAAGAATATTAATCTACTTTAATAAAATCAAAGGGTTCATTTTTTTTTGTAAAGAAATAATTTTAATAAAATTTGACCCTTTCTACAATAGTCTGTGGGTCAAATTGAACCTACTATTAAAATTCTCTAATATCTTTCTTGTATTACCATTTCAAAACTCAATTTAAATATTCACAGAGCTCCTTTTTAATAAACTTAACAAAATTCAGGTAATTTCCTTCAACTTTCTTGATTGAAGGAAGGCAGTGGGTACAGATATAAAAAGATGTACAGCTACAAGCAAAACCTGAAATCAATTATATATAAGAAATAACATAACACATGGAAAGAAATTAATCAAAAGGAAAAAATTCTGCTATATGATTTTCCTGGTCTGCTACCTGCAGGCAAGGAACGTAAATGAAAAAAAAAAAAATCAGCATTCTTCTTACAGATAAGGGGAAAATTAATAAAAATGTTTCCTTCCTACCAGATCCCCTGATGCAACTTACGTTAAAAGTGAGTGGCTGCAGGAAGAACTTACGTGTTTAAAAATAACTTTTTTTTTCCTACAGAAATATACTTTTATACCTTTTTTCTTGCTGTTAAGCTCAATTACATTAGTTTGGTATAGATTCATAGCATCCAAAAAACATTCCTTTTCCTCTATTAAGTTCATAATTGAATCACTACCATATAGTTTCTCCCAGTTTGAAAGTGAGAAATGGTTCATTCTGCTTGGATGCCCCAATGAAGATGTAAGGGATCACTTACAAATTGGAGCAATCTTCCAATGTGGACAAAAGTTCTGAAGTTCAGCCAATTTGCTAAACAGACTGGAGAGGTTCAATGTGCACAGGCAGCACTGCATCTCTTAAGTATAGCTCAAAATGTAATAGGAATGACAGAAATAATTTAGTTAAGATAAATTACTAATAAATTCAATGGAATGAAGAGGATAGAGAAGTCTCTAAGAAGTCCTGTATGGAAACCTTCCCACGAGGAAGAGAACTCTGAATTATCATATGGTGTCTTCACTCCCATTGCCATATTTAAAATGAAATGAATGGAACCCGCTCTTTTATTGTTAGTATTCCTGACTGTTTTTAGAAAAAAAATTCCCTACAATGTGAATTAATAGGAAGTGTTTGCCTGCTGCATGTCTTATGTAATCGTTTCTACTTAGAAGGAAATGTTCATGTTGAAACAGGAGATAAATGGATTGATTTTTCTGAAGCTTTTCCTGTTGTAATCAGAGAGCATCACATACCTAGGTCTTACCATAAGCTAAGGATAATCTGTATGTGGCAGCATGTTTTCCTAGGAAATACTGAATGGATCCCACAGAACATGCAAAATGTCTGATGTTGATCCAATGAATTTCAGGCTTCTGATTTACTGAAGTTGTTACTATTTAATGCTGCTACTACTAATTATACTCATTAACCTCTCCCCAGCCACTCACTGTCAAGTATTGTAGGCTTTCTGAGGCATTCTTAATTTGTTAAGAGCACTGATTTATGTTGCTGCTGTGGGAATGTAGGAGAATATTGGTAGGTGAGAAGGAAGCTAACTACTTCACATTTTCATGAGATAATTATTTCAATGATACTTTTCTACTGTAGGATACATGCATTTTAAGTGCAAAACACTGGACAGGAAAGCATATCAAGCACGTGCTTAATTTGGGTGTGCATTTAAGTGGTTTCATTAGGGTGAAGTCTGATGAATTTGACTATGAGAAATTATTACAGAACTTACCCAGTTTAGTGTTATTGAATTTCAATTATTTCATTACAGTTATAGTACCATAAAACTGGAGTCAAGCAGTGATGTATAAGTACTAATGTGCTCAAAGGGTTCGATGCTCAAATTTGTGTTAAGAGAAGTGTTTATTGTAGAAAAAGTGTCTTTTGTTAAGTGAGTGTAAATCCTTTTCTCATGGTTTATTCTCACACTCTTATGTGTTATTAAAATTATTGCAGTGCTGGTTTGGTTTTGTTAAATGTGGCCTGTCCTTTTAAGTGCTGAGTTAGCATCTGTTACTCATTGTGTTGGGATTGCCACTTAGCTAGCTATCTTTGTGTGCTTGCATCCGTATGTTTGCATTTACATTACACTATGTGATATTTTAGGAATATTTATTTAGTTAGCATTTAATAAAAGTGCTAAAAAATATGTCCTTGAGTGCCTGTAAATCTGGTACAAATTAGGGAGCACAGCTCAGATTTCCCCACACTGTGCTGGCAAGTGGCCTCAATCAGAAGTAATTTTCTCCATGAAGGCACATGCAGCTCACTCGTCAGCCTCTCCTCAGTGGATACTGTTATTTGTATCAAATTATATGTGGTGGTTTCTCAAAGTGGACTACTGTGTCCACTAAGCCATACAGATTTCTACCACATTGACTGTTTCGTTGCTGTCACTAGTTGTACTGTTTTCTACTGTGTCTTGTTTATCTCTGCTGTTTGCAAAAAGAGTTGAGATTTGTGTTCATATCAATAAATATTCATGAATTGGAGTAAGTACCAAGTAAGTAAACTACTCAACCCCTCTAAATCCTCTGTTGTGTACAACATGATTATTTGCTCATTTTATAAAGGAAAAAGTTTTTTTCAGGGCTTCATGCAAAATACAGAATGAGTTAATAGAGACTTAATTTGCTTCAAATTAAAGTACCCCCATATAAGATTAGAAATTGAGGTTTTACCTAGTGCAATTGGGAATTCTTAACTATTCATCATTATCTAGCTAATCTGAAGCATTTCAGAATCACCTCTCCTTATATTGCATCACATTATTTTACAAACTGCTAATAGAAAAAGAATTGCTGAAATGAGAAGACAAACATCTAGACTATCTCTGGAATTAACTATTCATCTAAATTCTTAAACCGCTTAAGTTTGAAATTTTGCTGCTTTAATTATTAAATAGTCTAATCATGTCTCAGAGCTGTTTGTTATCAGATCACTGTGACACTCAGATGAATTTCAGTAGTAGCAATTTTTGGATTTTCATTGCGCTGTCATTATGGCTACTGGCTTTAAAGTCACACTTAATCAGCAGTTATTGAAAAGGATTTTTC
The DNA here is from genome assembly GCA_013399835.1 of Leptocoma aspasia. NCBI lineage: Eukaryota > Metazoa > Chordata > Aves > Passeriformes > Nectariniidae > Leptocoma > Leptocoma aspasia. The sequence goes on along the minus strand of VXAX01007473.1, from coordinate 148,695 downwards.
AGCAAAACAGGATGGGACCTTAACCCTGGTCCAGTTGAAATAAAAGTAGACATAGTACATGTTTTGCCACAAGTACTTAATAATATGATTAGTTTAAATAATGGGAGTAATGCTATTAAACTAGGTCAACAATTTAAAAGAAATGCGGAAGGTAAAGCATGGTACTAAAGTAACAGATTAACCTATATTTGGACTGTTGAAGGTAGTATATCAACATAATAACAACTGGGAGGAAAAAAGCACTATCACAGAAAACAGTTGAAAGAAACTCTATTGTTTTAAAACACATTTATTTTTGTCTATATGATCCAATAATTTTAAATACTTTAAATCAGGTAAAAAGTTGCAATAGCTTTTGTGCAGGTTGTTCCCTAGGTAGAGGAGCTAGTCAATGTTGATAGCCTACCTATAAGTCTTTGAACCAGATAAATTCTTAGTTCTCTATCTAATGTAATTTACTGGTACCAGCTAGAGATTTTTGCTGGCACTAGAATGACCAAATCAGGCAAACATAAGCCTGCATAGTTAATGTTTTTGCATTTGTCAAGAATATTTAGTTCCATATGCTCTTTATTATGAGATTCTGAAAATGTATTTTTATTCATTGTCTGTTTATGTGTAAGTAATTAGATAAAGTAGTCAAGAATAGAGAGTTTACTCTATTTATATTTCCTTGTAATGGCTTTGGATTTTAGTGTTTTCTTTCACCCACTGTATGTTTGAATGATAATTAAAAATGTCCACAGAAATAATAGATTTTGAGTTCCCATGAAACTAGCAACTGAGAAATACTTAATTTTTATCTTATTCTTGGGAGTTGGTCTTATTCATGTTGTACAATGCTTTACTCTTTAGTTAAGTTATCAGTTACAATATACCAGCTCTGAGCATGAGCTGAATGTATTTTGACATTTAAAAAATGAGAGACAGCTCGGCATGCTTAAGACAGAATTTGTCCTGAAGATCAGGTTGTCAATGGGCGAATTAGACAAGGCAGCAGCAGCCTGAAACCTAGAAAAATATTTATGCATGGATCCTCCAACTTCAGTGATGTAATTGCTGGTGTTTGGGGCACAGGCTCTGATGCCAGCCCCCATTAGGTAACTCTGATGTGTGCCCGTATGCGCCTGGATAAACTTCGCTGGGTTTTGTTCGTGGGCTGCATGTGCAAGGCAAAGCCTGGTGTAGATGCATGCACACCTCTGATCTCCTTGGGACGTGACAACATTTACATTTATGTTTGCAAATGCTTGGACATCTAACTTTAGGAAATGTTACATACCTGTTTGTACATAGGATATATCTATAGTAGCATTAGTCGGTATTTTTTAGTCTAAGATTGATTTAAAAAATAAAGTCACAGCCCACAAAAAGACAGGGGTTTAAAACAGTGCTGTGGAGCTGGTGTGTACATTGTATTTCTTCTCCTTTCTTGGGAAGAGTGTCAGTGGAAATTATAAGGTGTGTTTCCATGACTGCTGCAAATGAAAGCATAGCAACTGCATTTCTGTTCTTTTCCTAATTAACATACAGTGATGATTAGCTTGCTGATTACGTATTGGGGACCTGATCAAACAAACTGGTTTAACATCTAGAAACAGACCTAAATGTCATGTATACATGCCAATTGGATTACTTGCAGGTAAATTGCTTTTGCTGTATTTTGTAAGACACATTGTGAAAGTCAATAACAAAGAGCTAGTCATTCAGCAGGAAATCGACTTTCACTGAAAACGTTGACTGAAGTTTAATTTTTTTTCTCAGACTTAAAATACTTGGAAAATTTATTAGGCTTATAGCTGCACTTGAAATGATGCAAAATACGGTACTAATACATTTCTGTATGTGGCAAAAACTTACATTTCCCTAAAATAGCATATTTTTTCCTAGTTTATTTATCCAGGCATTACTCGGAGTACACACCAGTAAATGGCTCTACAGACAATATCACATATTAATAATAAAATGAAACTGGAGTAGTATTTCTGATAATTTTTGCAGAACCCATTGTGCTTTCATTTCATGAACCTGGACACACGTAAGGTGCCTGGAGTGCCCATGTTCAGCTGCAGCGCACTGCTCCAGCGTGTGCTCGTGCTTTGTTCTCTGTTCCGTACAGTGCCATAGCCACTCTTCATTCCCTGTGCATATGCAGTTGCTGGATTTTTTCCCAGCATGGCTGGAAGGTGCAATTAACAGTAATGGATACTTTGATAGGGAGAATCTTTATTTCTTCAGCCATAATAATAGCCCGTTATTTTAGGAGCTGTATTGTTGAATGACAGCTACTGTTGGCGAGTATGTGTCTACAAAAGTGGGCTCATTTGGTCAGATTCTCAGCTGGCACAGAGAGTCATATTTCCATGAAAGATAGTAAGCTATATTAATTTATGGAATCCCAGCTGGGAATCTCAATCAATTTCAATAAAAAGTAACCATCATATTCCTCTGAAGCAAGAATTACACAACCTAGCCTAAAGTGAATTTTGCTGTTTTAATAAATGTAGGTAGTCACTGGTTTGTAATAAATTACGTAAAATTAGAGTGTAGTCAATATTTGATTTCTTTTAAAATTTATTCCTTCCTTTTCATTGAACACAACAGAATCATTTACGTATTGTATCTCAGCATGATAGATTATATAGGAATAGTGTATTTAATACCGTAAAACTATCATATAAATACAAATCACATTTTTTTTCATTAGCTAGCTCGCTTTCATTTTGAAGAAGAAATACTCAGTCAATTATAAATGAGGCTGTGCTTTTATTGGAGAGTGAAATACATAATTTTTTCAAGCCTCAACCATGTATAATGAAATCTCTCTTTTGAAATCCAGTCTTAAGATGGATTTTGAAACATACTGACATTTAATAAAATCTTCGTTAAATTAAAATATGTTCAGTTATTTCAAATCTCTATTTAAATCTAGGGTGAAATTCTACATCCTGCACAAGAGATGTCTTTAGCAAATAGTTACTATTAACCAATGATTTTGAAGTGTGTGTATGTAAGAAAATTTTAATTTTTGAGTATATTCTAATCGGTAACCTTGGCGTTATGTGTGATAATCTGTCTGGTGCTGTCTCTTTGAGAGGATCTGTAGCAGTAGTATCTCTAGGTAACTACTAGAAAAGTCAAAGACCTCAGAGTACCATTTCAAATTCAAACTCATGCCCTATTTCTGTAACTAGTTTATGTTTTTGTAGCCCTGGGCTGGCAGTTTACCAAGACATTTGTTTGGCCTCTGTGAAATGAATAAATAGTCTCTTGAGTCCTGTCCATTGACTGGGAATCTGCTGGAGTCCGGCATGAAAGATCATGGATACCATTAGGGGCTGGTTGAAGCAAAATAGCAGAATAAGCTGAAGTTTGTGCTGTCAAAATCTTTGTAGTATTTCACTGTTGTCAGTACTTTTAATTTGATTAACAAAGCTTGTAAAGGAACATTTTAAGTACTGTAATTCAGCATCAAAAACAATCACTAACAAACAAGAGAAAGCTCTTCACTGTTTGTCATTTTACAAATACAGCTTTGATTTCAGCTGTTAAAACTCTGTGTTTAATAGTAGAGCCCAATGAATAATGAAAAACCCCCATGTGCAAGTATTATTAATACATATTATTAATGACACTTTGCATATTCTGATTTGAAGTCATCAGGAAAAGTCACTTTCAATTTCCATTTCCATAAAATGTTATTTGTCCAATTCTAGTAAGTGCTGAACACAGCTGTGAAAGGAAAAACTAGCTAAAGAATGCCAGTTAAAAGTTCACTAAGGTTTTATTTCACATTGTCCTGTTAGATGGTTTTGCCACAGTGTCCCTGATTCTTTTTTAAGGGCCCCTTGAAGATGCCACTGAGGATGAAGAAGAAGAGTGCCTGTCTGAGGAAAATGATACTATCTCAAAAGAAGACTTTCCATTGGAGGAAAGCTTTTCTGCAGAGTTTGAGCCTGAAAATCTGAGCTGTGAAGAAGTGGAATACTTTTGTAATAAAGGTAATCATTGTAGCCAACCTCTTGAGAGAATACTGGCCAAACTTTGTCCAGTTGGTCAGAGATTTTTTGGTTTAAAATGTACAGAAAGCCCTATTAATGCTACCTTAAAAACAGGAAAAAGGACTTGTGAAATTAAGTCTGGTAAGGGATAAATATTTAAGTATGTTGAAGGACACTTTTCAGGGACATGAATCATCTTGTCTTAGTGTTTTCCTCCAAGTGTTATTTTCTACATATTTAACTGTAGAAAACAGGCCCCAGAAGTCAATGATTATCAGATCTGAAGCTAGCAATGTAGCGTGGCTGTTCATTGCTTCTCTGCCTAGGAAACATTGCTAGGAAAACAGATTGTGTCTGTAGATTCTAGGATTAAAATAGAGCTTATTATAGAATTTATTATGCACAGTAGAAAACTAGTGATTTGTGAAAGGATAAATTTTGAAGTTGCAAATACCTTTTTAGTGCACTTGTTACTTGTGAATTACTGAAGACTGAGGTATTTTAGCGTAAGACACACCAATTCATTCTTACCAGTTCAGTCTGCAAGGTTGTGCTTCCCAGTCAGCTGGCAGAAAAACACATTATTGTTATTTGGAACATTGAATTAACCTTCTTCCTGCCAGATGTCCACTTGATTGCTTTATTGTTTGTCTTCTGCAGGTAAGGATGCCTGTCAAATAGCTGAAGTTGTTGTGGTGGTGTTCTGTTAGTCCACAAATCCCTCAGGCATTTGGATATTGATGGTTTCTCTGTCTTTCTGTTCTTTCCTGGATATTGACATACATTTTCTCATGGTAACTTGATATACTTCTGGCTTTGTGTTATTTTCATCTATCTTGGACAAAATTGAATAAATCTTGTTTGATGAGTCAGATGTTCTGACTGCAGGATATTAGTCCTTCCTAGAGTCTTCAGTAAACAGTGGCAAAGGCATTACTATGTATTTTCTACATATCCTCTATGTAGCTTCTACAGGTTCTTGATACTTAGTAAGTCACCCTAAGAGATCAAAACACTCTAATGGACAGTTTGGAGTTCAGCTGCTACAAGTCTTATTGTGAGGACAGACAAGACTATGAAAAGATTCTTTACAAACAAGAAGAATTTAGTATTATTACAAGTCTGATGTGAACAAATACCACAATTACTTTGTGTTCACTGGTTCACATGCCTTTCAGACACCATTTTCCTTAGCTGGAAAAAAGTACCCCTCCTGTTATTGGCAGGAGCTATAAATACTGAATGAATGAATACTAAATAATTATTTAAAACACTATTGCATAATTGTTATGCTGGTGTCTCTTGAATTCCTCTTGTCAGCAGTGGAATACTATGTCCCACTATTAATTCATAATTAGTTCATAGTTCAACTAAATCAGTTTGATTTAGTTACCTCTCTGTACTTCTTACTGCATTTCCAGGACCTACCTGGAAAAAACTATGGTTTTAGGTGAAATTAAGAAAAAAAAAATGTTGTTTTTTTTTTTCATATAGCAATCAATATTGCCAATTTACATTGAATTTCAATTTATCTTGGATCTTCCCTTTAAATAAACACATCTTTCAGGGAAATCACTGAATCACTGTATTAAAGAAGATCAGGCATCAAATGGGAATACATTTAAATCTGAGTCTTGATTATCTTGATTATATGTTTTATTAAGGACATATGATGATTCTTCAGGCTAAATACCTTCAGACTTCCCAGCAGTTTGTGTGTTGTAGTTATGGAAGAATCTTAAATCTCTCCAGTGCAACTGCTGCAGAAGAAGAGGTGAAAAGATTTCTAAGGATCAAGGGGCACATAAAATTTCTAATCTACCTCCAGCTGAGGCAGTGTGACAAAAAGTCGTACTTTGAAGCAAATTGAGAATCTCCCTGGAAAAGGATGGAATGGGAGACTGGGAATGTGCTGGGTTTTTGTCTCAACTTGTGTTGAACGTCCTACTTCTTCAGGGTCACATCTTAAGTGTCATTAGCATGAGGCCACCTATATTTTTCTGAAGATAAACCCTAAGAAGACAAAACTAATCTGGAAAACAAATAAATTTCTTGTCTGTTTTTTTCTTAGTGAAAGGGTTTGTGACTCTATTATATAGTAAATTCTAAAAATTAGACTAATTCTCTTTTTTTTTCATGAATCTGTTAAGAATTCCTAGCCTTTTGTCTTTCTTTGTAATGCTTCAGTATTGAAATTAAAAGATAGTATGAAAAATAAGCTTTTCTCTTTTTCCTAGAAATATTTTTTAACATCATGAATGAAAAATCATTGTGAAAATGAAACAGCGTGAAAATGAGATGTGCAACAAATAGGTTAGAGAACAAATAAAGGCAGTCTCGTTTCTATTTTGGAGGCCTGACTTTTGATTTTTCTTCTGCTCTCCGATAGTATTGGCAGCCTGTAAATGATAAATATTTCCAAATAAGGGAAAAGTAAGTGCAGATCTGTGTTTCCTTATGCAACAGGTTTCCTTTTCCCAGAAATATATCAGAACTGGCATGGGAATCCATTATGCTATATCTGAATTCTGCCCTTGCTAGCATGGACCATTAATGGTTTTAGAATTTAAAGGTGTTTTCTTGGATATAAATTTTATCTGTCCTGTCTCCCTATTTCCTTCCCCTGGGATTTCTTCCCCGCTGACCCAGAACAAGAGGACAAATGAGTAGCGGGGCTTCCTGCAAGAATCAAGAGGCATGGGGAACAAGTGACACAGCTGTTGGGGAGGAGGTGTTTGTGAGGCTTCATCCATGGTATGTTTTTTATACTTACCCAGCTCTGTAAATTCAAGTACCACCTAAAAGCAGGGGCTTTTTTGCTATACAAACTAGGTACTGGAGGCAAAAATTTACTGAAGTCACAATTCATTTTGAGGAATGAGAATAGAGGACTTACAGGTTCACAACTTGGTAACTTTGGCTTCTTGAAGAGATTTTCCTGTCAAACTGTGCCTGATGATATTATAAGCAGAGAGCAGTCCTTTACTGTCTAAATTGCAAAGAGGAACCTTTATAAAGCCATACTTGTCATTCCCATCTTGCTTGGGTTTGTGAGATAGATTCAGCAGAATAGTTGCCAGAATTAGAAGGTGAAGGCGAAAGCCTCTGCAAAGTGTGAAGCAAATTAATCACGTTGAGCTACATGTCATTTTACAACTTCTCCATTTTCAAAGTTTTGACTCTCTGCTGTTACTTTTCCCTTCTCCTTTTGCTCGCTAATGGCTTTTATGACAAGGAATCTGGAAAATTCCTCCTCTCCCACACTTCCTGCAGTACCACAAAATTAACTTTGCAGTACCACAAAATTAACTTTACTGCATGTGAATATTTATTCCTATGTGGTCTTCATTTACACTCAAATGTGAAGGAGTGAACGACGGTTTAAGCATGTAAATATTCAAAGCCGAAATGGAAATTACCAACCTACTATTTGTCAGGGATTGCTTTAAGCTTCCAACTCTGTTTTTTTTAACCTTTTGGATGAAGAGCTTCATAATTGGTGGCAGTTAAGTTTGATTGGCTTGCAGTTTTGACAGAGAGATTAGGAGAAAGAGAGTATTTTGGAAACACAGGATAGTGGTGTTCTACTACAAATCTGCACTGATATCCGTGTTTGAAGAAGAAACAAAAGACTTTGTAGAAGGTAGCCTTGATGATAGTGCATTACATTTTGTCAGTTTGAAAACAGCCTTTGAAAATTGCTGTTTGTGTTTAGTTACTCCAAATTACTGTACTGCCAATAAAGAGGGTATCTGATGATGCTGTCCACACAAAGACTTTATTATCCTGGAATCTCCCTTGCTGAATATTTTTTTAAACAGTAGGCATCTGGAATCAGAGTCTGTATCAGATTAAGATTAATTCAGATGTAGAAAATTTATTACTTGAATGTCTGTATTTCAACAGGCTGTGTAAGGAGAAAGTAGCCTGTCCCCCATACAGAACAGGGATAGGCTGGATTTGGAAGCTAGGGGATAGGACATAAATATTAAATTTTGTGTACTGTAGGTTGGAATAAGAAAATAAGGTGATGTTAAAAGAGGTGAGAAGAAGTGTGATAGGGCTAATAATTGCAGAAGGTTAGATAGAAGGAGGGGAAAAACAGCAGAACAATACGAAGGCCAAGTTGAAGGTGATGGGGTGAAAATCGAAGTTTTAAATCAAGATTATTTGTGAGGCGAAGTAGTTTATAGTGGATTTTCTAGTCTCTGATTGCTGTCATCCTGCCTAGATACCCTCAGGAAAAATAAAAATGGAGTTCTTGTCTGTTACTTAGGAAGTTTGCTATGCTTATATGTGTCATCTTTTACTCTCTGTGAATAGGAAGGAGAATAGGAGCCTTGGTGACTTGGTAGTGGTGGTAACTGGCTAAACAAATCCTTGTGACCTTCCTAGCAGAAGTGTTCAATGTGGGTTTAACTTTCAAAGGAAAATTATCTTAAGCAATAAGAGAGATCACTTGAGATTAGTAGATTGTTAAGTAGCTGTGTTCACAGAAGGAAAGAGGCAAGAGAAGAAAATGGAGGAGGTTTATAATCAAAAGAGCAAATGTTGGACTGTTTCCAGAAGAAGGAGGCAAATGAAAGAATGTCCATATCTGATAATTAGTGAAAGAAGGCAGGTTCATTTCGTGCTGCTTGCCAAGACAATTGTGTCAAATTCTCCTGTTCAATGCTTGTAGTATGACTATTGCTCTTGTTCCTTGTGTTATAGGTTTTCCATTGTTACTTCATCACAAGGCAGCATTGGCACCAGCCCTCAGTGGAAGGAGATTCAGTGGCCTTAAAACACCTGGTGGCAGATGGGAAAGGAAATGGCTTCTGCTTCCCAATGTTAACTCTGTGACATAGGGTGATAGGGAGGATACATGGGGTGGGATGGAGAGTGATTGTTTTGGGATGCAGTGATTTTGTGGGCTGTAGCACACGCTGCTATGTATTTCTGCAGCCGTATGTGTTCGTAGCTGGTTGAGTGGTTCAGGTTCCTGATACGTTGGAATCCTGATACCTTTATTTGTGGGGGAAGAAGAAAATGAGGGGAATCCAGTGCAGTCTGAAACTCATATACAGTTCTAAGTCAGCAAGAAGGAAACACAGGGAATATATGGCCTGTATACTGAGTGTATACCTGGTTCTATATCCTCATATTCTTCTTGGGCAGAAAGGGATGGGTTCCAAACCTGAACTAAGTTCCTGTTCATGTGCACATAATCATGCTCACGTACATTGTTACTAACCTGCCAGACCAGCTTGGGACTGGAATGTTTTACATTAAACCATGTGACCTGATTGTGCAGCCGGGCTTGAGGTTCAGAGAAAGAGCTGCAGTGTGAGTCCTCATACAGGAAAGCATATACAAAGCTAAGTTCGGCTGTGTATCAATCTAGCCCTTCATACTTCATGTGCAAAGCTATCATGCTACCATCTATAATAACACCCTGAAAATGATTTCCGTGTGTCCTTTTTTCCTCTGGAGTATGACTTTGTGTCTGTGTGTATGCCTGTGTGCAACTGTGTAAATATTCCTTGCTTCTTTCGTGTTACGCTTGTAGAGGCTAACAATATGCTTGCTATTTCCTGCTTCTGGATCAAACAGTAGATTTATGCTTTCTTTTCTTTATTTTCTCCCCATTTTTTTAGCAAGGAACATTTTAATCAATATTTTTTTCCCTTTTCAGTAACGGATTTCATGACAAATTTCTACCACTTTTGCTATAGCAAAAGTAGGATCAGCAGGAGGCAGCTATACCATAATCACTTTGAGTTCAATAAGGAGATCTTTACAGGCAACTTTGTTCTTATTTCTTAACGGGATTAAGAAGCTCAGCTCTTTAAATTCTTGCATATAACACTGACATTTCGAGGGTGTGTTTGGACCAAGGAGTTCAAAGAGAAGGAATAAAAAAGAAAAGCCAATATGACTTTGTTTTTTACCTTGCTGCAGGAGCAGTTTGTGCAAATCGCCTATAAGCTTATTGACCTGAATCTTTGACTCCTTGTTTTCTCTGGATTTGGCTGGAGTGTAGACACTGATAGAGCACTGATAGAGGTGATTGCACAGCCCTCGGCTTTGCTTGGCACCAGACACCCCCCCTCCCTGTGCCTGACATTATCTTTCCCTGGCAATACTTCTGTTCTGCTGCAGCTCATATTCCTTTAAATTTTTTAGATTATTTTAATTCATTGCATTTTGTTTATGTAGACTTTCTGACTAAACGAAAGATACGTTCATTCTTTTTGGCAATCAGAGACAGAAGAGGGCATGTATCTATTTTCATCTCCTAGGATAACTAGAATATGCATAAGAACTCACAGCACTGCTCCTTCCAAGAATGCAGTAGTTACCTCTTACTGACTTGTCTGCATGTTTGTGATGCTGTTGGATTCTCATATTCCCCAGAGTAAGGGTTCCCTTACGTTTATCTGTATCACATTCAGCTGAAACAACTTTAGAAGCTGAGGCTGGGGGATCTCATCACTCTCTACAAGTACCTCACAGGAGGCTGTAGTGAGGTGGGGTGCAGTCTCTTCTGCCATGCCTGCAGTGAGAGGATGAGAGAAAACGTCCTTAAATTGAGACAGGGGAGGTTCAGATTAAGATTAGATATTAGAAAAACATTTTTCACTGTTAGGCATTAGGATAGTCGGGCATTGGAATAGGTTGCCCAGGGAGATGGTGGAGTCACCATCCCTGGAGGTGTTCAAGAGGTGTCTGGATCTGGCTCTGGATGATGGGGTTAGGAATTACAGTGACAGTGCTGGGTGGAGAGCTGGACCTGATGATCTTAAAGGTCCCTTCCAACCCTGACGATTTTATGATCCTGATCTTCCGTACTTTCTGTCAGACGCTGAATATGGACAAAGAAAGGAAGGGGTTGCTCTGATAACAGCCTTTGAACAATGCTAAGTCAGAATTAGATTGGGTCCTAGCAGGGTGAAAGGGGATCTTTGTCATCTGAACATCAGCACTTGCCTTGTGCTTTACCTCTTATGGTTTCTCATTCCTTCCTGCTACTGGAGCTCAGAGCACCACCTGTTTTCTTTCTGGAAGGGAAAAGAGATACCTGAAAAGGTTGAAGTGATCTCTTTTTTTTTTTTTTTTTCTTCACCATTCACTAGAGAGCATGTAAAGACTTCCAAAACAAAAAGTACAAGACTTTCTGCACTTTTTTTTAATTTACTGCTAACCCATGTTTAAACATGTCAGGCCATATTTTCAGTCCTGCTTAAACTTGTATTAACATCAACTTCAGTTGCATAAAAATTTGACCTAAGTTAAACAATCAAACCCTTCTTCTAATCGAGACATTAAATAATTGGTCATCAAGTAGAAAATGATATCAAAAAAAGAAACTAGAAAGCTATGTTTCAAGAAATAAATACATAGATCCAAATAGAAAACATTATTTTAACTGTACAGAATTAAAAAGTGCAAGGAACACTTAAACAGCTTACTCAGCTTTAAGCAGTTTATCAAAGCAACTCCAGCCTTTTCAGTCAGCACATTTTGGTTTTCTTAAGTACAATAAAATTCTGAATTCTATCTCAGCTAGGGATAGAATTCACAAAGGGATTATTTGGTTACAACAAGTAGTGTAATGTCCTCTTTCTAGAAAGTCACTAAACTTGAACTTGGATTGACTTAAATTTGAGGTAAAATTTGACAGAATATGAATTGCAAATTAATAAGGGTAATCTTCTTTAAAACATGGGATGCACAAATGACAAATTTCACCACATGTTCTTAGTTCATGTGTACTGTACATCTGTTTCTAATTTTGTTTACAATGAAGGTCCATTTTGCCTCTTTTTTGTCTTATTTGGTGGCCCTGATAGAAAAATTCTGAATACATTTGAAGAGTTCTAAGACATGGCTGAAAAAATTCTTGTCAACTCAGGCCCAAAAAGCAGGTGATGTAATTTACAGTAACTTAATTATAAAAGGATCAGTAAAAATAAATAAAGCAAATTCCACATTTATGTCATCATTGGATAAATATCTATAAGACATTATTGCTGGAGAGAGAAAAAGAAGCACAAATTTTTGACTGCTAAGTCTTTTTTTTTGGGTTTGACTCACAGAAGCCTAGACTGCTTTTGAAATCATGTGTAATACAACATGTATGTGGGAGCACACCTGTAATGATAGGGAATTGGCTGCTTTTGATATTGAGCCTGAAGGGCTGATTATTTCAAATAAAAACATCCAGTTGTTTTCAACAAAATAAATTCAGATTTCACTGTGTAGGAACAGGTACCTATTGCTACTATTTATGTAGTCATGTGTGGAAGTCACATAAAAACTGGACGTTGATAATGATAATGATTTCAGCTGCAAAGTACAAAATGAGATGTTCTTGGTTGTATGAAGAATTCTTACAGGAGATTGAATATTTCTGCAGTAGGGATGGAACAGAATTGTTATATAATTAAATTGAAATATGAACTTGCAGAAGAGCCTTCAAACTTAGAATTTGAAACTTGTTAGATTTGCTCTGAAGTAATCTCTCTGTTCTGCTGCAGGCTGGTTTAGAATCTCATGGATTGTTGATTTCCATTGAAATAATTTCTGAAAATTATATTAAGCAACAGTCTTTATTAGTGGCATGTAAATATCTTTCAAAATGTGCTTCTGCTGCTTTTCTAATCAAGTGCTTAGAGCTATGTAGTTTGAACCCCAGGCTGGTACTTGCATATGTCTAATAGAGTTTTTGTATTTGAAGTTTTAATAGGGAAAGATTGAAAAGATGCGAGACCTTTTTTTCCTTTTTTTTTAATTGATAGAAGCTCTTGAGTAGCCAGTATATCTGAATGATGCTCATTTGTAGCATGGGTGTTTAGGGTTTCTCATTAAAAATTAGAATATATATATATACACACATATACATATATACATATATATATTTAAAATCCATTAATAAAAAGAAAGTCAGGAATACAATTTAGAGAACACTTTCACTGTTCTGCAGGAAATACATTTGAATGAGTGATCCTTGTCTTGAAAGGACTTCAAAAGCAAACAGTGGCAATAATGAGAACATATCAAACATGTAGAGAAAGAGGAAGGCCAGTCTAGATGAATGTGCTGCACAGCAGTGTCTTATCCCAGGAGAAAAGTGCTGTAGCCGAAATGGTTAGAAATAATTGACACTGCTTTTTAACATGATCACTGTGCTGAAATGTAATGTGTCAAGATGTCATTTTATTAAACAAAGTGGTGATTTTAATAGGAACCAAAATAGTTTCATAGCACTATTTTGGATAGCTAATGGCTTGCACATAGGTGGGCACTTGCCAACACTTGAATATTCACAGACCGATCCTAAAAATTCGGGAAAGAGACAATGCACTGTTTCTGAGACTTGCTGGACAAATAATTCTAAGAGTGCTTAGGGCAAATGGAAACATACAGTTATTTCAAATGAGGTTTATCCCTGGAGAAATTATGATTGTTAATCAGCATGACAGAAAACAATAATTGCTTGCAAAGAAGTGAAGTATTGAGGTGATTAATATAATCTGAAATAAAATGCAGTAGATTAACTTGTTCAAGTGCTGGTTTCTTTCAGGTACGTTACCAAATCAATCATCTGTGAGTCAGATTTTGCTCATACTTTCTATATTTCTAGAGTAGAGTGTCTCAGTTGATTTTTATGGGCTTCACTGAAATTATTTCTGATATATATCAGATGAATTGATAACAGTCTGGTAGTGATAGCACCAGATCTCTTCCTTTGTCTCTCTGTCCTTGCAAGGCTTGTAGAGTAAACCCATTTGCATGGCACTGAGGGAAAACAAGAGGGAAAACTGAATTTCAAAGTTTTATTGTCCTCTCACTCTAATAGGAGCTGCTGTACCCACTGTAGTTGTTTACCTTATCCTCATATCATTTGGCAATTATAACAAAGTGTGGAAACATCCCTCCCATATTATTTAGTATCTTTATTCTCACAGTTCTATTACCATCCCAAAAGCTTATATAATTATTTTTTTGCATTATTTTATTCCCAGAATTACTTACAGCTGCAAAAACCTGTATTGCCACTACAATTATAGTTAAATATGTACGTAGAATATGTCAAAAAGAGATAATCCACAAGAAGGTTAGTTAAGGCCTATTAGATGTCACTGGTATTCTTAAGAATAGTGTGTGCTGCTAAGACGTATGTTATATTGAATGAATTAAGTATTTGTATTTTAAGTTGTGTATGGTTTATTTCAAAGTTACTGAGTATGGCTTTTGAAGAGAGGTTCCTGGCAACGATCCTCAGCTTACAGTGTGTTTCTTAGGATTCAAGAGCAGGATTATCAGTGTGTGTAAGCTCTGTTACTGGTTGCAGGCATTGAGATAAAGCAAATAACAAAGGACAGTTTTTGATTGCTGATCTATAGTTTTTGAAGCTCTGGCATCTAGTTGGTATGTATAGTCTCAGAATCCTTGGTTGGATCTAGAATTACTGCCACTGTACACTGTGGGAGAAAGGAGCAGGTCCCCTCCCCCTTCCCAGCCAGTCACACTGGTCTGTCACCATCCATGGGGTTATGTCCTAGCCAAATGAAAGTCTACAGTGAGTGACTCCCCAAGTCTTTGCATTGTGTCTATTTTCTCTTTTGGCAATACAGAGTGCTACAGGCTTTGCAACAATTTATTTCTGAACTAGCTTATTATAAGTGAGAAGTGATGTTTCACGCTGAACAGATGTATGAGGATGTTAACAATTTAAGTTTACATTTATGCTGTCAGGAAGAGGGAAAACAAACTGAATTTCAAACTTTTATTGCTCTCTCACTCTAATAGGAGCTGGTGTGTGCTTTTTGTGACTGGTACAGTCCTTCACCCAAAGCTATTTTGTCTGATGATAAAACCATGAGCATATGAAGCTTGCACGTTTTTCATCTCTTTTATGACCTTATCTTTTGTGAGCGGCTTCTGTGAAGGTATCCTGACTATAGGAAGCACCTGGTAAACATACATGATATCTATGCTGTGATAAGCAGTTGGGAACAAGAAAGTAGATCTGTCAGTTCTGAACTGCTCATTGTTAAAAATACTTTGTTGATTTAGCTGATTGCAAAATACATTATAGACTGCCTAACAGCTGCTATAACCTTCCTAGTCAAGAAAGTTCAATAGTTATATTGTACGAGACTTTCTGTAAGAGCCTAATACTGATAGGAGCAACATGGATTAAAACAGCAGGATTGAGAAGAACTGCTAACCCATGTGCTTCTATAAAATACCACAACTACTTGTGGTACAAGCTGATTAAGTACAAATTGGGAAGTCTTTAATTTGTTAAAAAGATTAAAGTGAAATTACTTGTTAATATTCAAGTCTCTCTTTTCCTACTTGTCAGTGTTGTCAGAGAAGTTGGAGTTCTCTCTCTCATGTTTCTGGTAATATGTCTCTTTTACAGTCTAGAGATTTCCTGACCAACTTTACCACCTTGAATTACAGTGAATTGTCTATTGGATAAACATTAGACTATTTAAACCACATTAAAAACACTTGAACTGTTTTTGAATGCTGGTAAGAAATTATAAGGTCAAGATGAAAATTCTATCCACATTACATATTGAAGTTGTTTGAATAAGATGATTTTTTTTTTCCTCTTAGTTAAGCAGTATTTTGTGTATTCAGCATTTCAGCATAAGTCAGAGATTTGTTTCCCCCAACTTTAGCTGACTAAAGATAGGTTCCTAGTCTAAGCTGTGTGTTTAAGAGGATGATTCATTTCAGCTTTCTCAGACACCAAGAGGGGTCTCATATCTCAGGCATCCTAGAACAGGATGAATCACTCAGGAGGTTTCTTTCTTCCCTGCCTATAGGAGTGTCTGTGTAAGTAGTCTGGACTAGCTTAACTTTCAGGCATCTAAGGTTAGGGGTGATGAGTTCTGCCAAAAGTGTAGCTTAAGTACCAAGTATAGTGGAAATTTCAGTAGATTTACTTGACTCATGACTGAACATAGTTTATGGTATTATATGTGCTTACTCATAAGAGTATTTTTTCATGTAACAATAATTTAAAGGACAGAATTCACTTAGCAGGCTTGGTTGCTGAGAAGCAACTGCTTAAACCTGCTTAAACAGGTTTTGGTTCATTTTAGAGTAAGTACACAGTCTTCAGTGTATATGGGAAGAAGTTATTTATCCTTTACCCAAATACAAAGTGTAATTGAGCAGCAAAGAAAAAATGTGAGAAAACCCAAAATAGTGGGATTAGAAAGAAATCAACAAGTTAGTAGCAAATGGGTAATATATATAGGTAAAAAGGACTTGATTGGACTTGGAAGAAAGAAGTAATTAATGTCCTGGGTCCAGTTAAATGTCTACATCTGTAAAAAATCTGTAAATTGAAGAAAAATGTAATCAGTTCTAAAATAAATATAAAAAATTAGTCTTATTGAGAAGGAAAAGTAGTCAGTAACTGAACAGAAAGAGTAAACAATGGAAAGAAAATAAATTCTGAAAGGAAATAAACTCCTTTGTGCTAAACAAATGTTAGCTGGTAAAATAGCTTTAAGTATGGGGAAAGAAAAGGAAAAAAGCTTGAGAGATGTGCTTTGTTATCAGCTCTTTTGCTAAGCCTTCTCTTGGCTTTTTAAAGTTGCAGTGTCTCCAGCACCAAATGGATTGTCTTGGTTGCACATTTCAATCTGACATTGATGCTCAGCTGAGCCTGGGATAGACTTCACTCCCTGGTGCATTTGGAAATTGACAGTAATGTACCAGTTTTTGGTTTCACTAGCAGATTGGAGTAGTGTGGGGGGACAGGAGAAATCAGTGTGGTGATATTTCAGGTGTGTAATGCATGCACTTGGCAGTAGGGAATAACAGAAAATATCAATGAAAATAATAGAGAGTACTTCTAGATGTGAAGCAAAGTTTTCCTTGATGTAAATTCTACACATTTTATCTACTCTATTTGCACAAGACATGCCTCAATTCATTAAAACTTGACTGTGAAAACCATGTAACACTATACTTCATGAAACACTGAAAAAGCAAGTTAATTTAAGTCATCCGCTAATGTACATTTTCAGATTTTTCCTCATCTCCCAAATACTTAATTACTGTGTACTATAGTTTTTGAACCTTAGCTGTTCTGTCCTTTTGCTTTTCAGCCCAATCTTTTCACTTAACTTTGACCTCTTTTAATTCTTACAGTTTCATTTGTTTATGGTCTGGTTAGTTGCGCTGACTGGAAGAATGCTGGAATTTGCAAGCTAACACCAGGTTGGCATATATTATAACCTGGAAGAACTTAATATTTTGGAGGTTCTATTGTCCAATTACCTGTGCTTATTTTCTGTCTAAAAGAATTACTATTTCTAGATTTTGCTGTTATTGTTCTGATTTAGTGCATACAGCTCTGTTATATACAGTGGAAGAAAAACATTCGCATTCTATACAAAGAACATTCTAAGAACTGTCTGTGTTGGTTATACATCTTGAGACAGAAAACAAGAACTGCCCTTGCTGTGAAGTGCTTTCCAACATTTTCTAGAAAACTGGAGTTGATCATGCCAGGTCTGAACTTAGGAAAAATTTCTTTTGTGTCTCCAATGAAGAACAAATTTTTGCTGCTTTAAGTTGCTATGAATATAGAAAAATGAAGGTAAAATTGTCAAATAGGTTCTTCAGTCCATCCAAGGAAAGCAGAGGTCTGATTACTACAAAATATATATATATTTTGTAGTAATCAGACCTCTGATACAAATGCTAATTCAAAATAGGCTAGTTGCTTAAAAACAAATAATTGCTAAAACTGCTTAGCAGAAACTTGATAGTTTTTTCAGCACATGAGTATATTTAGGACTTTCTTCTGAAAGGTAACTTGAGATTGAACTGAAGCATGTGAACTTCAAATGCCTGGCTACAGTGATACAGTCAATTTAACACAAAAATTATACTAGATATTTGTGTTGTATTCAAGTTTTATTTTACACACTGCAAGTGCATATGAATATTCTGGACTATGTCTTTAGTACCACAAGTTCACTATAGTTCAAGTGAACTATAGCTTTGTAATCAAACTCTGGAGTGATTATAGTATTGTGTTTGTGTGAGTAGTAGTTTATCAGCCTCTTAGACTTCATATTTGAAAAACTATGTTTTATGAATGCAGAGAAGAATGTGTTATTACGAGACGTTACATGTGCACATGAAGTTAATACTTTATAGTGTTTGTATATAATCATGTACTTGAAAACTCTGGGTCACAATCTTATCTGGTATAAATATAGCTCCAGTGATAACGTATGGGGATCTGGCATAGTTTGTTACAATCACATTTCTTTACCTATGTTGCTAATTAAAGCTTTTGTTATCATGAGTGGGGAAAAATTACAAGTTACTGCTGAATTGCTGTGCGTTTTGCTCCTTCTTGGTCTCCTGTTGTTAAATCAACAAAGGGTCTGATTTTTCAGTTTGTAAAAGACACAGTATTTGTTTTTCTAGTGCTGTCACTTTTTTGTGGGAGATCATTTTTTAACAAGTGTCCTTCAAGTTTGATAAAAAAAAGATAAACCATAATCAGTCCTATTTGACTGAAATAGTTAATTGCGTAGATATGTTTTTTTCTTTCAATTCTTCTTAGTGTCTTCCTATGCATGAGTTTTTTTGATAGGTCAGTATTGAAAAAAAAATATCTACAAATGAGTAAAATCCAAACCTGGAAAAGCCTTTAGAGATGTCACTTAATGTGTTACTGTGGGTAGACTGTTTTGTGTTAATACCTGAACTCTTCATCTTCAATGTAATTTTCATTGTGGTTATTTCAAAGTATTTTGGCATGGAGCTTGCCTAGTGTATTTGTTTACCTGAAATAACTGCCCTTTAAACAAGCAGTTCTTCAAATAAAAATTAAATGGTCATCTCTAAAAATTTAACCTTATCATAATTTTCTGTGTGTCCTGTATATGACCTTGTTGTAGGCAGTAACAGAAGGCAGACAGACATTTTCAGGTACTTCTGGATGGTGAAAATTCAAAAATTCATCAGAAATGTGGCATTTCTTTAAAGAAAGCTTGATAGGGAGAAAACTACTTTAGAAACCTGCTAGCTTTAAGGGCAAATTCCTTAAATGCTGAAATACCATGGATTAGCTTTTCACTAGTTTTGTGAAAAAGCAAAATGTTTAGCTGACCATATTTTTGTTCTGAGTGTCATTTATTTGCAGTGCCTAAGAAACATTTAGGTGTCAGTTCAAGAAAACCCATAACTGAAAGCATATGTTCCTGGGGGGGGGGTCACGAGCTGATTTCTTTCTCTCCTTTGTACATACAGATTTGGTGACTTTATGTGCTTTGGTTTACAGAATTAGGTGCAAGTTGTGATTCTGTTTTTTAAGTATATGGAGTAAACACTGTTTTCCAAGATTTTCTCTCCATGGAACTGGAAGTACTGGATACTCAGGGCTTCTTTGAGGCAGTGGGAACTCAAAAATGTTTACATGTCTCATATTTTTTTTCATTTTATCTCTGTTTATAGACATGCATATGTTTTCACTTAGGCATGTAAGCAGTTGTTTGGATATTATAGGAGCTTTGCTTTAAAGTCACTATTGCAATATGTCAATACTGTGTTTTTTTGGATGGTTTTTCAGGCAGTGAAGAAGGTATCCAAGAGGCAGCAGAATCTGATGGTGATGCAAGGTCAGAGAAACCAGGGCAGCTTGCTGTGGAGACTGAAGATTGGGATGGGCCAGGTAGGGAAAAACAACTGAAAGCCATGAGAAATTTTTTAAACTAGACTTTAATATTTGTTAATTTCATTATTTCAGTAGATTGTTGTGCTTTGCATTTATTTTTAATGGACTGTCTCTTTTATGATACTTTGAGTTCCGGGATATTGACAGGTAAGTAGATGACATTCTTGAGTTAAAAAAAATGGCTTTTGTTGCACCATTTTGTAAATTGTTCAACATAAAATGCCTTGTGCACTTGTTTGATGTAACGGAAAATTTTCTTGCTGCTTAGAATTTTAGGATTAAAATTTCTTAGTAAGTTCTTTCTTCCGTGGTTGAATTAAGGGAGAAGCATTTCTGCTCTGTTTTCTGAGGTCAGAAGACCACCCAGATGCTTTGGTCTCTTCTAAAGCTTTGTGCCAACATTTAGCAGCATGTTTAGCTTAACAAATAGGTTCATACCACGTCTACTAACATTTTCAAGGAGCTTTTTTTATGTGATTGAGCCTGATAGAAATAATTTACCACACTTGGTCATTGGTTTCAGTAGAAAGAGAAACTCAGACTGCAGTCAATGAAGCGTTAGAACCTCACATTAAAACAGCAATTCAAGGTAACATTTTCTGCTGTGTAAGTGAAGATGGTGCAAGCATAACATCGCTAAGATGTAATGGTAATATGGCAATACTTTCAAGTATCTGTTCAATATAAATATGTAAAACCTCTCTTGTACTGTAAAAGTACCTAAGGCAAAGGGGTAAATTGTATTTCTCAATTAGGCAATTCTGCAGCTGAATGCAGTGTTTTCATGGGCATGGACTTGGGAATAGGCCTTAAAAATCCATTATATTGACCATAATTTAATAAAACTGTTGCAAAATGTGGATCTGAAGTCAAACACGCTCTAGCAATAGCTGTATCTCTTATGGAAATTTTCTCTCAAAAGGATGAGCACATCAGAAGAGAGTTCCAGAACCATTCTGTCAATAATTTGTAATGAAATAATAATATTTCATTAGAAAAATTCCTATATTTCAATCACATTTTCATCCTTGCTTGATTTTGCAAATTACTGTATGCTCTTCATGAAGAGAAGAACAAAACTAATGGCAATTTTCTGAAACCAGTAGCTGGAAAATACAATGCAAACAAAAATGAAAACATAGTATATCTAATTATTATGATATAATTTAAAATGTTTTTCATGATAATACACAAATAACTTGATATTCCATATAAAGCACTAATGGTGTTATATGAAAACAAGGTTTACTGTTACGCTACTGTACATGTAAAATAATGCAAAGTATATATGTAGGTGTAGCAGAATGGCCTTTCCTACAGTATTTACCATATGACTTGTTTTTAATTTCATTAAAAATAAAGTCTATCTGAAATCTGTAATTTTTGTTGCATTTTTAGTCTATTTCAGCTTAGTTGAATGTGCATTTTGTGGGCTGTTACTGCTTTTTATATGTGCTACCTTGTTCAGAAGTTTCTGAGATCTTTTCTGACACTGTGGAGTAAAAAGAGATCTTTTCATTTTGTTGGGAAAAAATCAGTTAAACAGTAGGATGAGGGTACTTCTTGTAATATTTATTGATAGTTTTGACATGGGATAAGATGGAAATCAAAGCTGAATGTGGGAAAATTTCTTTTGGCTTCTGAAAACTGATGACCACCAGTATCAAAATCTATATCATATTTAAATATTGATTCTTTACAAGGGTATAATACATACGAAAAAAGGAATGGATATATGCCACATCTCGTACTCTATGTCTCACATGAAATGAAGCTGGTTACTATTGACATGGATAAAGAAACAATCAACAGAAGATCATTTTTAACCGTGCAGTACAAAGATAACGCCTTTCAGTTTTTTAGAAAATACCAAAACAACAAAGCATGAAATATTTTGCTCATTTAGGAACATGCTTTAGCGCAGCACAAACAGAGCCATCAAAAACTTTGATTCAGCAAATTTACCAACTGTCAGTAGAGACACAACCTCAAAGGGCAGATGATGATACTTTCTTTGTTATCTGAGCTGCCTCTGGTCTCCTTACCTCCTCTGGTAAGGAAAGTTCCATCTCAGAATCCGACAACTGTGTTCTGCATGATACAAGTTGCTGTCAACTGATAATGGGAGCTCTGACAACTCAGGAATTTATATAAATAGTAGAGCTGTTTTGTTATTTTAATATTTTATGTCTTTTTTTAGCACTAAGGGAACATATTGTGACTTTCAGAGCCAGTACTTGCCAGGAACTGAAAAATTAAGCTTCTGGCATTAATTAGAGTTTTATTTTGTTTGAAAATTTGCATTGTTAAGTGGTTCATATGCATTCTTAAGTCTTTATATTTAGAATACTTTTATGAACAAAAATCTAAAGTTAAATGTGCTGTAGCTTCAAAGAGCTTCTGCTGAGGCAATATTTCAGATCAGACTCTTGTGACCTTCATTGACCATCAAGGAATTTCAGAGATACTGCCTACTCAGTGTGGCCACTTTGAGGGTTACCTGAATGTTTTTGAACTACCCTCAGTTTTCATTGTTCTTACCTTTAATTTTTAAAGATTCCTGTTCAGTGAAACTACTCTGAAATAATTGAAACTTAGGTCAATGGACTGTATATGAATACACAGTGAAGGGCCTGATCCTTTTTCTGTTATAGCCAACAGCAAAAATCTAAGGAATGGAAAGCAAGAACAGCAAGACTGGTTTTAAATGTGAAAGCAGAGGTTATTTTATGGCCTTATGTCCGCTGTTTGCCTTGGTACATGGAGTTACATGGTTCTGTAGCTTTGAATTATATTTAGGATGTCAGTGCATGTGAGGGCAGTTCTTTAAGACCTAACAAACAGAAAGATCTACATGGCTTCTACAGATCACCCATCATATTAGAGAACATGATCATTCTGGTTTCTACTGAATGTATGTTTCATGCTTCCATAGCAGAACTTCCTTAAAATCTCTAAAAATTTTAGATACTGGGCACCTCAAGTAAAAAATATTGTTAAGCCAAATATAAGGAAATTATATATTCAATGGCATCCTAAAAGATAAATTATTTATAGATTTGGAAATGAATGTTTGTTTGCCATTATTCAGTGGTCATGCTTGCAGTGGTGGATACAAGTTCAGTCTACCATACTTGTCATTATAAGAGACAGCAAATATGAACCCTATCAAAAAGGAAAAAAGGTTTGAATTCAGAAATATGAATTATAACTTGGAAGAGTTTAAGAACAGTTTTTAGCCTTTCCAAAAGCTATAATAAAAGTGAAGGCAATGTTGATATTACCTAGTAGATAATTTAAAAAAAAACAGCCAGAAAAATCCAAGTGGATACAATCAGATGCTAGGAACTATAATATGATGCTAAAAGAAAAAAAAAAAAAGGAGGAAAGAAAAAAAACCCTAAAAATCTATCAGTAGCTTTATTAATAACAGTAAGATGACATTTTAAAATGTGGTAAGAAAAAAATAATTAGAAAATTGGTATTGATCTATTACAAGTCATGACTCAATAGTTAGTGGGGACACGTAAAAAGGTAAAGTAATTATTTCTAGTCTGCTTAAAACATTGTGCTGGAAAGCCTGTCTGACTGTATGTGATGACTATACTTCTGTACTAGTTAATTTAAGCAGTCTGATGGTTTGAATTTAACTTTTTTAGGAGCTAGATGACCCAGCTCTAGTGATCAAGTTCTGCAAAAATTTTGACATGATTTCTCAAATGTGTTCAAAACCAGTAAAAGTTGGTATGGGTAGTGACAGACCTGTCCACATGGCAGTGATACCACTGGAAATAAGGGGATAAGTACTGTAAGGGGCTTTTATTAGCAGGGGGTTAGCAAGAATGCCAATCTGTATAGGCTTCTAGAAAAAAATATGTCCTGTAAAACCAACATAATATGTAATGTGAGCTAAAGTATATTTTGTTTTCTGCAATATGTTTAAAATTTTAAAAAATGCTGAATAAATGGTAGATATTGCTAGTGGCAGACTGAATAACTTGCCATGTTCGCTGCAGAAATATTTTAGTTTCAGAGTAATTAAATGTAAAGTTATGGGCTCATGAGAAGGTAAGTAAATATTTTCACAGAATTGTTACAGTTGTAAAAGACCTGTAGGAGCATCAGAAAGCAGGGTCTCTGAAAAAGTCTTAATATTTAGTGAAGTGGGGTTGAGCCCAAAGAGAGGGTTATGGCTAAAGGGTATGTTTGGCTTCTCAGATTACTTTGCTGGTCTGGTCAGCAGTCTTGTTTGATGCTGAAACAGGGTTCTGTGTCCTGTGGTCACACCTTAAGAATGATGTTAAAATTTGTAAAAAGTTTAGAGAAGAGCCACTAGAAAGTTGAAAGGACTGGTATTATGGAAAAGTCTAGGTCCTTTCCCTATTTATTTTATCAAAGATATATTAAAGTAATATTAAAGGACAATCTGACTGCAAACTATTTTAAATCCAGAGTGGAAATCTGATAACAATGGGCACCTCTTTCTAGCAAAGTATCAGAAGATTAAATGGATGTTGAAGCTCCAAAGTCTCAGATACAAAGAATGAATTTTAGTGCTTAAAAAGTCGTTATTGAAACATTTTATGAAAAGTCACTTATCTGTCATTAGAAATATTTGCATTCAGGATGAGATATTTTCCTAAAGAACATGATCCAGTTCTGTGGAAAACACTGGACTTTTAAAATAAGATAGGGGAGAAATTAGACTGACTGACCATGATGGTTCCTTGTAACTAAAATGAAATTAATAAATGAATATACTATCTAGTGCTTTTATAAATATTGTACTATTTTGATGCATTTATAATGAATAAGTAGAAGCAGGCCTCATATAAGCTATTCCAAATTTTTATTTCTTCAGCAACTGTTTACTAAAACTATGCTAAGAATGATAACTTCTTTGTGCTTTTCTCTATTCTGTAATTCTCAATTACTCTGTAGTGGTAAAACAAAACAACAGAGTTGAAGACAACATATGCTGATTCTGTAATATGCAAAGGAATGTTTTTTTCCTGTTGACAGATGAGACACAATTTTCTGATAATGACCAAGCCAAAAAGTTTTTCCAAATCCAGTGCACCTTCCTGTGTGCTCCATTCTTTCTTCCTGCAATTCCAACAAGCAATGAGTGCTTCAGCCATCGGTGAAGTTGTATCTGGCTTTTTAAGGCAGAGAAACATTGTTACCAGTTCAGGAACTAAATATCAGTCATTTCCAAAGGTGAAATTAATGCCATTCATAAAAGTTTTGGTTCTAAGGAAGAATTGGATCTCTTTCTTCTTAATTCACGTGCACTACACCAGATTGTCCTTATTCCTTATGTGTGCTCTTACTTTTATAATCATAAGGGTGCATGATTTTCTTATAGAGTATGCTGATTTTGTCAATTGGATAGCTTGGAAGTCAGTCTCAGAAGGTCTTTTGAATTGTACCTGAATTCTGCTTAGAATGTGAGAAAATGTGATTTGTCCACATGTCCAAAATGTTAAAAAAAAAAAAAACCCAAATGAAAAAATCCCTGCCACGCAGTGTAAAATAAGGCCTAAAACTCTTACTGGCAGTTCATGGTGATTTTTTCATGTATTGTTTGCCTTCATCTCCACATAAAGGGAAAGTTTTCCATGTGTAAAATTCTGCCCCCAGTAAATCAACAGGATTTCTGCTATTGGCAGTAGTAAATTTGGCAGAATGAAATTGCAACTCATGTTACTCATTTCAGCAGATTCATCATCACTCATACACATGTATCAGAGAACAGTTGAAAAAAGAACTAAGGATAGTTAAATATAGCACATTATAGTTTCCTTTAGTTACTCTTACAGGTTGGTGTTTTTCTTAAAATGCATCAGAAATTTTAAGAAAAATAGTATACTGGAAATTAAATAGAACTTCAAAATGATTAATTTGAGCTATGCTGCTGTTAATATTCAATAAAAGATAGAAACAGGCTTTCTTGTGAATTCTGGTGCTTTAGTGAGTTGTAGGTCAGAAAATCGTAGTGAACATCGGGCATGCCAGATTCACATTTTTACCTGCTATAAAAGGTAGTTTGAAAAGCTTTCCTGTATAGATTTCCTGTAACCTTTCATAAGAATCACTGCAAATATGTATTGATTGTTGGGTTTACTCTGCACTATTTAGTAATACTATAAAAAGTTTGGGTTACAAAGCAAAGATGTATAA
Organism: Leptocoma aspasia; assembly: GCA_013399835.1. Taxonomy (NCBI): domain Eukaryota; kingdom Metazoa; phylum Chordata; class Aves; order Passeriformes; family Nectariniidae; genus Leptocoma; species Leptocoma aspasia. The sequence goes on along the minus strand of VXAX01007473.1, from coordinate 122,799 downwards.
TATAGTGGAATGGTTGGTAGACCACTGCAAGATGGAAATAGACGTTAATGATAGCCTTCCCCCTCCCCCCACCCTTTTTTACTTCTTTTTT
>VXAX01007473.1:112002-122666 GCA_013399835.1 Leptocoma aspasia | reverse complement strand
TTTTTTTTTCTTTCTTTCTTTCTTTTAGACCAGTCCTAAGAAGGACTTGGAGATTACTGTCCTGATTTTGTTTCCTTTTTGATTGGGGAAATGTGGTAGATTTAAGATCTTGGAAATGCTATTTGATGTAAATTAACAAAAATCCATGAAACATAGTTAACCACAGATATAGTCTGACAGTAAGAAGAATATTGTGAAGAAGCAGAGGAAATCATAGAACGACTGTGTGTTACTCTGACAGTGAATCGGTATTATCTCTGCTATCAGATAATGCAGTTATCATTAATTTTCACATTTGCATTTCAATCTTTGGAAGGAAATGACTCTTGCCGGATGAAGATAAGAGCTCTGTACCACTATAATGAACCATCATTTTATCCCGATGCTTTGTATCCGTATGAAAATGAGGCTGGGTGGTGTGGTATGTGAGGAGGGGGCGGGGGTGGGGTCACAGAAACATTATAACAAAGTGTCAAAAATCACCACAGACTTTTGGAACCCTTAATGAAACAAGAGGCAGTCTAAATAAATCTTCTGTAGTGAAGTGGATATTGGATTAAAAGCAGAGAGCTGGGCTCCCAGGCTCCAGAGGTTGGGAGGGAACCTTGTTGAAGCAGGGAGGGATTTCTGTGGCTCTTGATCTGGTTTCCATCAACAATTTGGAACTGGGAGGAGGCCATTTGGATATAGAATAACAAAAGTAAGGGTCTAAGAGTCATCGGGCTAACCTTTGCACTGCAGGTCTTGTTTTGACACTTGAATTCTGTTAAGGGAGGTGCAAATGCTTGTGGATTGCTGTCTTGTAGTTTGGATTATGGTACTGGGGCTGTTTTAAGCAGTTACCACACCTGTGTGTTAAATGCAGGATTTTAAATAATTGTCACTCTTGTATATAGAATTTATCCAAGTCTTCAAGGACTGTAGTCTTCCCAGATCTTTTTCATGCATAGCCCCGATTTGTGTTGCTTACCTGAAACTCGATCTGCAGATGTCTGCATCAGTCCATTTTAGGTCTGATTGACTAATACCAGTGTTACTGAAATATACTTGCACTATATTCAACTTGTTTAACGTTTATGATTTAGTTAGTACTTAGATAGTCTGTAACTTACAGACTTCCCAGGACATAATTTAGACTCACTACCAAATGTCTCTAAAAACAGGAACCCTTGAATTTTGCCCTGCTGCCCCATTTTTTGTAACAGAAGCTGAGTTTCTTAGATGATGAAATGACTGTAAGGACTGGTATTTAAATATGTGGCATTTAAAAAGTAATTTTTAGTGTGCAACCTGGCACCATTTCTAGGAGCATGAGGATGTCAATCTTGCTGTGACCAGCTGGGATTGATGAATTATTCTGTTGGCTGTAGCAGCTGCTTCCTCTTGCAGACCTTTCTCTGGGTCTCACCTCTCTCTTCTTACATGATGAGAGTCTTTGCTTCATAATGAGAAGATGCAGGTCTAAGAAGTGGAAGGAAAAATATGTTACTCCTGTGTTAAAATATTCAGAAGTGACAGAAGTGGAATAGTAAATGAGTGTTAAAATGGACCCTGTCATGATTTTGGTTGAGGCCAGCAGTCACTCTTCCCAAGCAGATCCCAAGGTGCAGAGGCTGAAGCATTGCAGGGAGCATTCTCCAGAGGTAGTTTGTGTGCTGATGCCTGATTAAAGGCTAAGGAGGCCTCCCAGCACATAAATGTGGCTGTACTTGGCCTCCATGCCCAGTGCAAATATTGTAGGATTCTGTAAACGTGGAGACGTGGATTTTCTCATTTGATTTGCAACCTGAAATATCAAAAACTAGTAGCACTGGTTAGACCACTGAATACTGGAGCTCTTGTCAAGCGTTTTGTCAGTTGGAATGCCATTTCCTTATCATTATATTATTAACATAATATTCTATATGAGACATATTGTACATTGGTATTATGAATATATTATTGTTATTGTTGGCATATATATGTGAATTTAAATTTAATTTCAAAATCAGTTGCTGTAGAAATGAGCCTAGTTTAGAAGTAATATCTTGTATATACATTTCACATGTGGAGAACTTCAATTTTATTTAAACAATTAGCTGTTTAGAATATTTTCAAATGCAAAACTTCATTCTTACTCAAGTCAAAACACTTCAGAAAAGTGAAACTACCTAGAACCTTCAACTCTGTTAGTTGTTTTTTTTTTAATGGCATTCATTCATTTACTATTTTTGGTTAGTTATTTACCCATTTGTGAAATATTTATTTGACATAACAAGGTTTTTGATTTTCAGTGTTTTAGGTGTAAATTTTTCTTTGGAGACCATCTTGAGCTTCAGGTGGCCGAGTTTCTGGATTTAGAAGAGGCAGTCCCTAATTTAGTGCCCCTCCCTCCCCAACCCTCACTCTTTTCTTCCTTCAGTGGGGGAAAGGCAGAGATACAAAAGGCAGAGATTATGGGCTGAGTAAAAACTAGAAGAAACAGTAATGAGATAAAGAAATGAACAGTTCCAGCGATCCTAATAACAACAGTATATGTAAGAGAGGGTGTTTTACATGGAAAATGCTCATCAACGTGGCACAGCCCTGAGACAAAGAACAAAATGGGTGGCACACCCTCCATGTGCCACCTTTTCTTCCCAACCACAAGCCACGTCTCTCCTTCTTGGAAGTGAGGATCCCTTGCTTCCACCCCCCAGCAATGATGTGCATGGTATAGAATAACAACATGGACACGCACACACGGCTCCAGACTTTGCAAAATTAACCCTGTCCTTGGCCAAAACTAGGACAACTAGGTAGTCTTAAAAATCATCTGGTATTTTCCTAAATTTTTTGTACTTCTGTACATCCAGCATGAGAACATTGTCCTGACTTGTGAAAGTCGTTGAACTTTGAATGAAACGTGATACATATTTGAAATGTAGTCTATTTTGATTGGCATTTATGTTTCAAGCATAAAAGGCTTCTTGTTCTCTGAAAAAAGTTGATAGCTGGGAAAGGCATGTGCAAGGGAAGAACCATCAGATTCACTAGGTACTTCACTTCGGACATGATACGCTGTATAGTGGATATTATGTAAAGTACAAATCCCCGTAGGTCACACAGTGAAGGACTCCTAGTCTGTGAAATTCTGCAGGGAATCAATGAACATCTGCATTACAATGCATTGTTTCTTGTAGTTCCATGCACCAAGGGACCTGCAGAGGCTGGCAGAAAGCTTTGCACTTTTCAGCTGTCTTCACTGTAGTTTGGCCATAAAGGCAATGTTACACCCTGGTAGTTGCAGAGGACTGAGAAACAGTGCCTGGTTTTGGAAGCAGATTGGGTGAGAATCAAAAGGACCATATAATCAGTCCACAAGTATTTTGTTCTTTGTTGTGTTTTTCCTGTTAATTCAGCTAAGATTATTGCATTTGGAATACTGCATGACAACACTGGCTCTAACAATTGAAGAATGGATATGTTAATTTATTGAACCATATGCACAGCACAGCATTATTTAATGCACTTAAGGTGTAGTCCAGTAGTTGGATTCAAATACCTACAGAGAGATGCTAGTGACTTTATTTCTTAAATTGGCAGGTTTTAGTGATAAAAATTCTGTGTTCAGCAGTTCATTGAAGAAAATATTTTGATTTTCAAAGTACAGTGTCCTTCTAAACCTTCACAAGCTTCTTTATTTACTCTCTCTTAAGACATCATAAGATAAAAGTTGGAATAATATAAATAAAACAACAAAAAATTATCACCAGGAACCATTGTACCTCCTTTTAAAAGAACTGACTTTTGCTGAGAGTAAAAAATTTAATGTGACATGTGATACTGTAGTTATTCTCAAAATCGCACAGTTCAGGATGGTTCAGTGTGAGAAAAGGAAACTGGATGTTGTGGTCATGGAACTGGAGCTAAGGGCAAAGTCCTCTCTCAATTCTGACCTTGACCTTCTGTGTTTCGCTCAGTGAGACCAGCTTAGCACACATTTGGATTTAGGTTTAATTGCCACATTTCATTTTTAGGGTGCTTTACCACTGCACACTCAAAAGGAGGATATGAAATGAACAGTAGATCTCATTTTCTCTCCTTGATTTAGGCTTCAGACAAGGATATGTTCAAATGATCTTTGTAAAGTGCATTAGTGGTCATCATACAGAAATGCTGCAGTAAACTCCTTTACGCAGTCACTCAGCACTTATTCATCAGCATGGCAAAAGTAAGAATGGCTGTCTTAATAGCATCAGACCTCATTTTGATCTAATTACACAATGTGTAGTTCTTTAAGCATGCTCTAATGGAATCTGAGAAACCCCAGAATCAAATATTCAGATGTGTGGTTCAGTGTAAAAACTAGTAAGGTATTTGGGTAGGCAGGGGTACTAAAGATTAAAGCGTGTGTTTGGAAAGCTGTAACTCTTAGTTTTTCCTGCAGTCAGCTGATTACCTTAGACATTCTAAAATAGCTGCGTAGAGGACATTTTGTTCCTATCCCCCTCTCCCCCTGACAAAGCTTTCAGAGTGTTCTGAATGTGCTCTTTAATTATCATGATTGATTCCAAAAACTATTTCTAATCTATAGCATATTAAATCATATTCATGGGCAAGATGCGTGCATATGCCTTATTCAGTAGTGTGGTCAGCCAGTCCAGTGTATACATTGCATCTTTTATGATATGTTCCAAAAAAAGTCAATCAAATTGTCCTGTCATAGCTTACTCTTTCCCTTTGCTCCCCTTTGTGTCTCAGGACTTTTAAGCAATGTATTCAAGGTGAAAACCTTGAACAGCTGACCCATGTTTTTGGGGATAACAGGTAGAAAAACTTCACTGTATTTTACATAACTTTGTTTTAAGTGAATATTGCAGGATTACACATTGCCTTATTTATTTAAGAACACAGTATTGTCTGATATATTTCAAAGACTGGGGGTAGAGCTGTAAAAATCATATTTTACTGAGAGAAAATACTTGGGGTGGGCTTCTTCAAGACTTTGCTGCTCTGATTTTATGGCAGTAAAAATGTGTTGATTTAAAAGATGCTTCATCAGCATAAACCCGCAATGATGGACTATGTTGGATAATTTAGAAAGATAAGATAATATAATGTATACACTAGGGATATACTGTTCTGGAGTGTCTTGTGTATGCATTTTGTACTGGGTGGTTCAGCCCAGGAGACTGAATTTCAAGTTACATCATTGTATGAAAAAAACCCTTCATTAAGTTATCTGAACTTTGATACTTACAGTGTGGTGCCAAAATTACTAATCAGTTCATAAATCTTTGGCTTACATATATAAATAGATACTAGTTCTCATTTAAAAAAAAAAAGACTGGAAAGCACTTGTGATACGCATCCAGTCAGGGTTTTCTTAAGTTGATCAGAGTCCAATTTTCAGGGCTTGTGTAATGCAACATTGTAAATGCTTTGTATAATTTGTTGCTATCTGATAAAGTATGTATAATACTAAAATTTATTTAGTTAATACTTTTACTGTAGTTATTTCTAATTTATTATTTGTATTGACTTATTCTCAGGAAAAAAACCCCTTTTCCCCTATTACAGAACTGCTCAGCAATTGATACTGACTGTTTTTCAAAGTTTTGTATTGATATCAACTTTTCATGGAACTTTTCTTTAGGAGGTGCTCTCTAAATATGTGACTATTTCTAGCAGCCAAAAAAGAAAAAAAAACCTGCAATGAAACAACAGATATTTTGGTGTGTTGCGTTCTGATAAGAGCTATCATTTAGCTTAATTACTATATCCGTAACACTTTAGCCATCAAATTTTGAGCATCTTCCAAGGATATTATTTTCTCTCATCTTTTACTGCTAGTCATTATTTTAATAGTTGCAACTTACTTACATTTTTTTTTCTAGATCATCACGCCACAATGTGTGAGTCATCGAAGAATGGTGTGATAAGGTAGTTGACAGGGATGTAGGGCTTAAAATGGTATCAATGTGCCAGAAGACATCTTCAGGGGGCCCTGAAGAAGTGTCCTTGCATATTGCTATGGTACCTTGAAATATGTTACCTGCAAAGCAATGGGCAGTCAGGAATGTTGGAGTCAGTTGTACAACGTGCACCAAGTAAGCTTCAGGTTTCTTTTATGCTTTTCTGTAGGAATGCATCTGATTACAGAAAAGTCAATCTCCTTGGATTCTGCCTCTTGTCAATATATCCTGCAATGGCATTTGAGTATTGGCAACCATGATGTAATAGATCAGTTGCTCAACTGATTCACTGGTCTCACATTGTTCAGTGTTCTGTATACTGGGAAGCTCAGTCAAGAAATTAAATACTCCAGTAGTACTAAGAAACTGATCTTTCCTGTTAAAAAACCTCTTGCCATCTGCTTGCGTTTTAATTTTTCTGTAAAAGAGACAAAAAATGGCTTGAATTTTTCAGAAAGCACGTCACAGTAGTTTCACCATTTCTCAGCTTATAGGGTCATTACCCTGTAAAAATGCTGTGTGTTTCCCAAAGCTTGGACATATCATGATACTTATCTAAAGAGAAAAAATGATATATTTTTAAAAGAAAAATGCTGACCTAGTTAGTGAGGCTGAAACCATTCATTAATTAGAAGTCATAATTGCAATTACATGGTAAAATTAATTTATCACGAAAATAATCCTATCAGTTTTCCTTTTTGGAAAAATGGAACCAAATGATTTTAGCAGCCCATATTGCTTAAGGCTGATATTACAATGATACTGATTTAGAGTGTATAAAGCAATCGAATTCTATTTCCAAGATCTGAAATTATGAGACTGTGGCATAGATAGTTGACGTATTATATGAGATTCACTTGAGTTGTAATTTTGTAATTACATATAATATATAAAGCATATATGCACAGATAAATGCATAAAAGGAATATAGTGTGTTGAAATTTAAAAATAATGAATTGAAGATAACACAGAACATAATGTATAGAAAAATTCATGTAATATGGCAAGTATGCTACAGCATGTGAAACTGAGAATACCTTTTCTACTCTCAGGCTATTTAGACTTCCTTGATATTCAAAAGTTAATGTACATTAAATGGAATTTAAGGAGGTCCACCTTGGTGGACCTCAGGCAGCCCTGGCAGGTAGTGATCCTTGGGGATATCACTTTATGTATACGTTTGCAAAGACGTTAAAGCCATGAAATATAGTCCTTTGATGACATCATAACTGTGAAATGCATCATGACTTTGCTCTCCAGAATTCAGAGCTTTGCTTTACTATATTAAGCAGTATGTATGCATAAATAAAGAATACCAAATACTGAAGCTGACTGCTGTAACCCAACATGGCCATCTTCAGCTGAAGTACTCATCACTCTCTGATGCCCTATGGATGTCAGGGGACTATTTGTAGCATTTCTTACTGTCAAATATCACTAAATTTAACAGTGTCTTCTCTGCAGAAATGAAGTAATAAGTGTTATGGATTCTGTTAGAAAGCTATATGTGCAAATTTAGTAATTACTTATGCTTTCTTAAATTTTAACACGGGGCAGAAATTTACTATTTTATGTCAAACTAGTCAAACTTGGTATTTACATTTAAGGATCTCAAACATATAATTAAAATTTCTGGTCCTGTTGAAGTAAATATAAAAGTACACATTGATGACAATGGTGTTAATACCTAGTCTGTTAATGGCTAGTTAATGTATGAGTACATATATCATCATTTGCATAAGACTCACAAATGTACTCTTCAGGAGAAAGACTGTTAGGCACAGTCACCAGGGGAGTGTTCATCTGCCTCCACTGTGTTATTAAAGGGAGAGAAGAATAAATACACTACTGGGCACCTGAAAATATTTTAGGTCTCCATGAGAAAGACTTCACAGAGGAGTACAAGAAATCCGTGTGTAAATCTATCTGTCCAGACTAACCTGGCACTTGAAGATAGAATCAGTAAGTCTTGCTTTATTTTTTTTCTCTACAGGTAGTAAGAAAAAAAAATTACTTTCAGAAAAAACACTTCTGGTCTTCTAGGCTCCCATCTTGCAAAATATTTTAAAACTTTTATTTTAATGTGTGTGAGCATTCCATTAAAAAACAGAACTACCCCCATGCATGAAGTTAAGCACAAACCTGTTTGTAGGACTGTGGCTTTAGCTCAGAAGCTCTTCCAGGAAGGAGCTGCCTGTATCACGGTACTTTCTACATATTCAGAAAACTCCCAGCCTGCAAAAATTAATAAGGATGCATATCCAAGCAGTACTAAAGACCCCTTTCTACTCTGGAAATGTAAAAGGCCTTAAAGGTGGACTAAATCACTTTAATACAAAGAATTCTGAATACAGTGGACTTCAAATTGTAGCTGCTTCAGTTTCTGTTAATTACGGAATATTGTTTCATGAATTTGCTTGATTTTCTAACTTACTATTTTGAAACAGTTTTTTATTAAAATACTTAGGATATTTTGACTTGTATATGTTTCTTAAAGTAAATAAGAAATTCTCTTTTCCTTTGAGAAACAGGAGGTAAATCCTGAGGCTGCTGTTCATTTCATAGCCCCACAGTAAGGTCTAACATAACATGGTAACTTTTTAAATGGAAAATTAATTTGGATTCTGCAATGTTTTCTTATTTATTTTAAATTTTAAAAACCCCATCATGTTTTGTGGCTCTGATTATATGTGTGGATACAGTCTTGTGGTGTCATAATGCTTGTTGTTTTATTTTCTAGTGGTATGATTTTACTGTAACTGTGTATGTTTTGCTGTAACTGTATATGAGAATATACCAATATAAAGAATTGAGAGAATATGATATTTAAATACTGTGCAGGGATAGAAAAGGATTGTGATATATAATGTCCAAAATATTCATAAGGACAAATCTTAAAGGAACTGGTTGTGGGGTTTTTTTGTCTTTTACAGTTTGTTTTTTAATAAAAAATACCATAAGTATGACTGAAGCGATATCCTGAAATACCCTGTGTGAAGCATCAGTGGCTCTTAGTTTCTCCTTCTGAAGATCAGTTGTATCTATTGCCTATTATTTTAATTATTTAGCTAACTCCAAACAGTATTTTAGAATTATGATTGTTGCTTGATGACTTTTTCAAGCATCAGCTGATAAACTAAAACTTATCTTAGCAGTTCGGGGGAATAAAAGAAAATGTACTCTTTTAAAGCTCTTATTATCTCAGTGCCAGTTACTTAACTGTGGTACATCCTATTTGTGTTTTTTATCAACTTTTTTCTTCAATTTTTCTTTTATGCAGACACTTTCCTACTCTTTAACTTTTGCCTTCCTTATGCAGTATTTGTAGTAATAAAACAAGTCCACATATATTGGTTTTTTATTTGCCTCATGGCTATGCATTGTGAGGAAGAAGGCATGAGATTATTTAACTGAATACATTCACTTCATATGAAAACTGTAGCACCTAAGCTGACGTTTGCTTCTCTCTTGTGATCATGGCCTGCTGATACTTCCCTGTTGTATTTGTCACCCCTCTCTGCCTGCACTTGTGTTCCCCTTCCTTCATCCACACTGACGGTCACAGCACAGGATCTGTCAGGGTGAAATCCAGCAGTGCTTAGTGGAGCAAAAGTCTTTACAGGTTGGCTGCTTAAAAACAATTAACAAAAAATGTGTGCAGCAAAGAGGCAGTTTCCCCAATGCACTCATACACGTGCTGAAGAAATGTAATTTTCCTTTTCAAGTTTTTTTTTTTTTCCTAAAAAAAACGGAAAGCATTTTGTTGTTCCTGTTCCCTTTTGATAATTCCTAATTTCTGATCATCTCCTTTTATATTCTTGGTCTGATTTTGTTCATGTCCTTCTTTTTCACTCTGCTCTGTATTCATTTTCTTTCTATCATTTATTTCCTTTGATTCTATTAAAGTAATTTTTCCATGTGGCGTGTCTTTCATGCATTATAATTATAAAATATTTTTGTTTTCTCTTCAAGCATTCTAGTTTTATTTACCTGGCTTTCTAAGTTTAGGTATAGTGTTTCCTACAGTATTTATCAAAGAGAGTACAGGAAGAAGGAGCACACTATTGCTGCTCTTGGCTCTGCTGTATTTTCAAAGAGCATCTGCTCGTGTTCATTTGATTATTTTTTTCCCTCAGCTATGTATATAACACACACATATGTATCATCAATTCAGTGAAAACACCACAGAGAAAATGAATTTTATGAAATTGGAAGTTTGCAGCAAACAGTGGGATTATATTGGTGTTATATAGCTATCTCATCAAAAGGTAGCAAATGCACAGGACCTTTTGCGCTTTTCAATTTGAAAGAAAATTATTTCATTAGAAAAAAAAGAACTATCACTCTGGATGTTGGAGAATGCCAGAGCCTGATGAAACCAGCTGAAGAGACAAACTGAGTGTACGGATGCAGATTAGCCTTCAGAAGATGAGGGTGTAAAAGGGATTTAATGGTAGGATGGATTATAGAAATCCTTGTAACAATGTTAAATAATTATAGTTCCAGCCGAGATCAAAGCAGTGCTGATTGAACCCCCTCAAGCTGTTAACACGGAGTATCTTGAAGGAAAAAAAAAAAAAAAAAGAGGAAAAAAACCCTCTGAGATTGGTCAGCCTGCACTGACAGTGTCCTCTGATCTGGGGAAGTTCTGGCTGTGTTGAAGGTACAAGTTGTGGGGGAGGGAAAATAGAAGGATTTATCTGTCTGAGTAGCCTATTTGAGTGGGGG
>VXAX01007473.1:61281-111949 GCA_013399835.1 Leptocoma aspasia | reverse complement strand
GGAAGGGGTTATTACAACCAGTGCTAGTGGAGTTTACACACCTACTGAAATTGCAGTAAACTTTACAGTTGGCTTCTTTCCATATTGGAAAAAGGATTAAATTTCTTTAGCAGAACTCTGGTCTGTAACAGAAAATTATTATGCTCTTTTTTTTCCCCCCTCCCCATACACACCTTCCCCCCACTTTTAGACTACGGTTCCTATATACATACCTGCCCAGCAACAACTATTTGTAGTGATAACTGGAAGAATGCCTTTGTAGTAGCAATATTTGGCTGCAGGCAGGGAGTGCAGTTGCTATGCCCATTCAACAACATTAAACATTTATTCTCTTTGCCTTGCCTTCCTGGCATTCATGCCTGGAGGATTATGCTTGTGCCTCTATTAATAAAAAAAGGGAAGTCAAAGTTAAATACTTATGGTTTGGTGGCGAAGTAACGTGGAATAGCCAAAGCTTTTCCTTTTATGTAGCTGTCTCTAAAATGCATCACGTCTAGTTTGTTGCAAAAGAAAATTTATTACTTTAAAGAGCTTGAGGTGTATTTCCAGTGATGGTGTGTTGACTATGTTCAGTTCTAAGTAGAAAATTAGAGGGTGTATTAGCTGAGTAATAAAAAACAAAGGTGGAGGTGGCACCTTATGGACTGGAGCTAAATTATGGAATCATAGAATGGTTTGGGTTGGAAGGGGCTTATTTTTTCCCTACTAGATCAGGTTGCTCAAAGCCACATCCAGCCTGGCCTTGAACAGTTCCAGGGATAAGGCACCCAATATTAGTTTGTTCTCCAGCTCTGTACTGGGATGGCAGGTGAGTGAGAATGACCATGACTGAATGGACATAAAAGCTGTTAGGCATCTCTCTCCCTCTCTCCCCCCAACACCTTCTTCCCCCTCCTCAATCCCCAATAACTGTATTTTTTTAACAAATATGAGTAGTTTTTTTCCTGGGTACTCCCAGTCTACTAAATGCCAATCAGAGAGTGTGTTAATGAACTGCTCTAGGTTTCAGAGAATAACGATGCACGTCAAAACCCCAAACCTGTTCTCAAATCCCTGTGTAAGAAGCTGCAGTAATATTTTCCAAATGTTTTAGTTAAAAGCTTGTATCAGAAACTATTACTTTGTTAAAATTCAAAGATAGCTTTGGTATTGGTTTTTGAACTGTGGTTTGAGACCTAGGGACTAGGGACTTTGTTAACCTGTTAACTTAGGTAAGCTGCTTCTTGCTTAAATTCCGAGTAGAAGTTTATGTTGAGGGAGCCTTAAATAAATCTGTGTGCCTTGGGTCAGGCATTAAGAATTTTTAATGGCACCATTTTCAAGGAGTTTTATGGCCTTTTCTTTAAAAATATGACAGTCTTTGCAGGCATCTTGAAGTATCCTTAGATGTCCAAGTTAAAGGTACAGGTTCTGTGTCTATTTTATTGTGTGTGTTCTGATGATCTGGGGTATTTTCCCACCATGTGGGGTTTAATCATGTAGAAAATGTTGCAGAAAATATTGAGCTTTCCTGTTGGAAGTGTGATATAAGGCAAGATAGAAATGATTTTGCAGTAATTGTTGAGAGATCTTGGCCAAGATCTGCAAAGTTGTTTAGGTGTCTATTTACTATTTCATAGTTTGTAAAGTTAAACATATCTGTGGGAGCAGGGTTTAGCTTTTAATCAAACTGGTAGTTACACTGCTGGATAGAAACAGATAATTCCAATACGTGTGCTTTAAGGTGGTGTGCTAGTTCAAAACTACCTGGCATCAATTAAACAAGGGTTTTAAGTGTGCGTTTACCTGGGGTTGTGGAATCTTGAAGTCCTGGACAGGGATCTCTCAATTCCATTTTATAAAGGGGCAATTTGAAGGAAGGAGTTGCTGCTGTTTGGACATACAGATCTGTTATTTTTATGGTATTATTTTGGGTGTAGTGAAAACTGATGTGATAAATGCTTTGGAGAAGAAATCACCATGTCAGCCTATGCTAACGGCGGAACTGCCAGGATGAGTTTTTTATACTGGAAATAGGAAAGAATAGTTTCTTTTTGAGACTTGGCAGCAAACTTGGTTAAGGCTGTGTATGTAGTGTGGTTTAATTTTGAAACTGATTATGTGCAGTGTTAGTAAGCGGAGGAAAAATGAATAGTTTTTGAAATAGTACTTTTAAGAACAATAGTTGAAGGCAGGAGGGGAGGATAAAGGAAGCCATTAGCAATGTTTCTTAAGTTGAGGAAGAGTTTCATAGTCTCTTTTTAGGGAATGTGCAGAATCCTTTCTTTCCTTTTTTTTCTTTTTCTTTTTTTCCCCACTGTCTCGGGTTCTGCTGCTGCTACTAAAAATGAATAATAAAACTGGGAAATAATTTGAAATACTAAGTTCTCCCATCATTAGTTTCTTCTGCATGACAGAGTCATTCTGTATGATTCTTTCTTTCTTGTATCAGGTTACCAAACAAAGAATTATTTTTTTTTCCTCTCCCTCACCATCACCCTTCCCTGTTGCTTTCTAGCCCTTCCTGAAATTGCGGAGGAAGAGTTAATAATGGAACTAGCTCTAGTGCATGTTACATACCTATTCTCACTTCTTCTTCACACTTTAAAACCCTTCACAGAGGATTTTAGAATGGGAAAATGCTAAATCAGCTCTTTCCCTGTCCTTGGCTTCTGAGCTTTTTTTGTCATTGTGCTATGGAAAAAAGGATCAGACTCCAAACCTTTAAGCAGTAGCTGCATTTGGAAATAATCTAAAGTAAAGAGATGTCTTTGTTCAATAAGGAACACCATTGTTCCCCTTTGTGTTCTGAAATGACAAATCATTGCTCCTTGACAGTAAATTTGAAATCAGATAACTGAGATTCACTGGATGATTTTTATCTCCAGAGTCCATGTAAATTTGTTGTATGCAGTGTGCTGTGAATAGTGTTTGTAGGAGTGTGGTACAGCTCAGAGTTATATCCAGCAGCATGTGGATAATTTGAAGATCTGGCATTTAATGTTACCAGAGGGGAAAAATGCCTGATTACTCTTAAAAAATGTCCTGGTTATTTCCAATTGACATTATTATTTTAAAACTAAATTGTTCTCAATTTTAACATAACTTTCTACATTTTTATTTAGATTGTGGTTACAATATGAATGGTTCTAGATGTAAGCTAAAATATATATGATGGAGAGGGCAACCTTCTCCCTCCTTCATGTCCTCCCCTTCCAGCTACTATTTACTTCCAGGTATGAAAATGCAGTATAAAGATTCCAGTTGCTGCTCAACATCTGTGAAGACACTGGAAAAGAAGGTATTGGTGTTGATGTCCCTTTCTTCATTTTTTTCCTCTTTATTCATCTTCTATTAAGGAACAAAGGAGAGGAAACATTTTTAGGCCTTGGTTAAATAAGTGTATTCGAGATAGTTATGGCTGGTGTGTCTCATGCACTGAAGGTAGAGATAAATACATGTAATACTTTTTGTATTTGATACTTTTAAAGTGTGAAGATTATCGTACATGTTTTAAAAAAAGCAAAAAGGAAAGCGGTTGCCCATAAATTCCAGATTTCTGGATGTTTTAGTTTGTTCCTAAAATTTTGCTAGGAAGAAATCTGTTCTATGAAGAATTAGTTTCCTTCTAACATCTGAAATCTTTATTTGAATATCTTGTGTTGTGTAGTGTCCTGCCTTATATGGTACTTTATGTGCAGCTATAAACTAGCATCTCTCATTCAGATTTATAGATTTCCCATTATATTATAAATTATAATCAAAATTACACAGCATTGATTGGAGTACAAGCCAAAAGGTACTTTCCAGTCTCAAAACCACCACTTAAAGCTATTATTTGAAGAATTTTTTTTTCTTTTAACTAATATTTGAAGAATATTAGTTATTCCTTTGAAGAATATTTTTCTTTTGAAAAATTTTTTTTGAAGAATTTTTTTTCTTTTGAAGAATTTTTTTCTTTTAACTAATATTTGTTAACATTTCTAAGACAGGCACCAATTCAAACCTTTCTGAGCACAAGTACTAGAATTTACTTTCACAAATTCCCGTGAATATTTTACTGTGTGCTAATTGTAATAATTTCAGATGCTCAGGTCATGTGTACATGTGGATGTGCACATCGAAAGGACAGAGCATGCGTCAATTTTTTATGTTTTCCATATGTGACACACACACACACACAGACAGAGAAGTGAACAAATTGAAAAAATTGCCTTATGATTTTTTTTATACTGTTTGTAGTAGCATCTAAATATCTATTTTGTGTATGTATCATCAAATATATTCACAACCAACCACTTGATCTTTCTGTCCTATGATTTTTAAGAAGTCTTTTTAGGTCACCCGTTAATTTATGAATTCTCAGTAAGTGAACTAGGATAGATACTCAGGCAAAAGCAAAGCCACATCTGAAGTCTTAGTCCTCAAGCCTGATGTAGTTTTGAGAGGCTATAGTGTGTATACTGACAACCATGAAATACTACTGTACTTACCACAGATGTAGTTCATATCAGCTTCATAATTTATTAATAACCAATGTATATAGACTCATTTTTAATACAGAAACAAATCAGCAAGCCTCTTTTTTCTTTCTGTACTAAATTCCTGTCTTTGTGAAGCAAAATGTAGAATGGCTATAGTTTATATGTTATAATTATGAATTTAATTTCAAAGTCATGCCTAGCTTTATCTCAGGTATTTCTCTTCAGTGAAGTACTGAACCCATGAGGGGCACTGCCTCCTCCCCACCTCAATCTTCACCTTGAGTTTAATGATGCTTTTACATTGAAGTTTTAATTTATAATTGAACATATCTAACTCAAGCAATAATATGGCTTGCTCACTCACTTGGAGCTTCACTTAAATATCTAGTCTTCAGATACTTGTTCAGACACTGAGTTAGGGAAGAATTGATGTGAGCCCTTTTACAGCCATGCACAAAGCATCTCCCTGCCACCTGCAAATGAGAGTCATTTGGCTGTTGGCTCAGCACCAAATTTAGGTCTTGACTTAGGATTTCGGTTACACTTAAATAATACGTATTTCTAAAGATGTGATAACTTGGACATAGGTAATAAAGGTGTTAGTATAGACAAATCCTATTGGTGACCCTTTTCTCCCAACAGACTCTTCACTGTAGCCCTCTTAGTAAGTAGAAGGTTAATGGGGAAATATTTGTGGTGTAGGTTCTTCAGGAGGAAGCTGTCATCCTGTTGCCACTGGAAATAGCATCTTCCAAGCACTGCAATAAGGACTTGGAGATTGGGGTGCTGTGTAAAGCAGCAACTACTCCTGAGGTTCCAGAACAAGGACTAAGGGATGACTAGAAACAACCTTCTGGTCTGCTGAAGCTGGTGAAAAATGAGGCTCTTTATGGTGGATGTGTCTCAGCCTTTCTTGTTCTTCTGAATACTTTGCCACTGCTGCATCTTTCAGAAGAGGTTGCTACCTAGAATGTGGTGGAGTAGAAGTTAAAGAGAACAAAGCATCTAAATAGGAAGGAGGCCCTTGAGGTATAATGGGAAGGATTTGTCCCTACTGGCACATGCAGTATTCAGACCTGTGTGAAATAATTACAGCATGCAACCTATATGGCACTTTCTGTGTTTCTCCTTTGGACACATCATCTAAATCATCACTAGACCACCTCAGCAGCTGTAACTACCTAGTTTTTCACTTTGCCTTGCTCAGTGGCTTGCTTCGGCTCAGGAGAGCTAACAGGGGGCAGACAGTGTTGTGGAAACATACATTTCCTTTCATGATTCAGAGGTCTGCAGCAACTCAGTCAAAAATAAAAGAATCCTATAAGCAAATAAAATGTGAATTGAATACAAGGTTCCTGATTTATCTAAAAGCATTTGCTAAAAGTACTTCATTTCTTTTACTGCTGCAATAAAATAATTTTACAGTTAGTAGCATATAACTTACAGGAGTGACAAATTTGGTACTTAAAAAATATTTAGGTTAAGAAAACCTGTCACTTCCAATAAGTCATTTTTAGAGTGTAATCACTTTAATTCTCCTCTCTAATTTTATCACCAAGAGACAAGCTCCAAGCCCCCTAACCTCCTGTAAAAATCTTTGTGCTGCTGCTTGTGGTGGCTCCCAGTCAGAGTGACAGAATGGGGATCGAGGCTGGCATGGCTGATCGAGGAACGAGGGAAACATGTCTTAGTATCTAGCAGTCTAAGTGGTAGATAAACATAGTTAATGTCAGGTCACTTGAAGTCTAAGTTTAACATAAAACAGTAACTTGTCAGAAAATACAGCATGAAACTTATGACATGTCCTACTTGGACTGGAAGAACTGTAAGCATGTGGTGACAGTAATATTGCACTGGCACAGCTATTGATTTAAAGAGCTGTTTACAGCCCTGCAGAAGACAGGCTATTTGACCTTTACTCAGGGTCTCTGTTCTCTTGGAGTGGCCTGCCATAGTTATAACACAGCGGGGCATGGTTTGGGCTGTAGTGTTAGGGATTAGCATCACTGAGGCAATAGCAGCCTGTGAGGAGGGCAGGACAAAGTCTAAGTTCCAGGGTAATCTGGCATAGCTGGAGTCCAAACCAAACATGTCCTGTCTCTCTTTGCTTTCCCCACTATGATTTTCAGGCATTAAGCAGCTACCAAAACTGAGAAACCTTTTAGTCCACCATTCAGGTGTTTCTTTGAGTTGGATTCATTTCTTATAGTAAAGTATTTGATGATTTATTGGAAACTTCATCAGAAAACTAAGAATATGCTGGGAAAAAATATATAAGAAGTAAAAAGAACAAAGTTGTCACCCTGATTTGCAGCCTTCTTGTTGTTTTCATTTTTGTAATAGAGTTTCTCACACTGTTTTATGTTTCACTAACTATCTTTATTTTCATTCTTTTTTCTTGGATGGAGAAGGTTTGATGGACTTTTTCATTGACTAGTGTGGTTGGAAAGGTGGTAACTTCATCTTCCAATGCACGGTCATTTCTAAAATCTTATATAACACTAAGTGTAAATAAAAATTCCTTCTTTTTCTGCCTTGAGAGGAATAGTGTCTGTGTGGTTTTTGTCATGCTCTAGTACAACACAAAATAAGTTGAGAAAAAAATTTTATATTGGATAGAATCATGAAATGGTTANAGAGTTTCTCACACTGTTTTATGTTTCACTAACTATCTTTATTTTCATTCTTTTTTCTTGGATGGAGAAGGTTTGATGGACTTTTTCATTGACTAGTGTGGTTGGAAAGGTGGTAACTTCATCTTCCAATGCACGGTCATTTCTAAAATCTTATATAACACTAAGTGTAAATAAAAATTCCTTCTTTTTCTGCCTTGAGAGGAATAGTGTCTGTGTGGTTTTTGTCATGCTCTAGTACAACACAAAATAAGTTGAGAAAAAAATTTTATATTGGATAGAATCATGAAATGGTTAGGGTTGGAAGGGCCCTTAAAGATCATTTACTTACAACCCCTCTTCCCTGGTCAAGGACACCTTCCAGTAGACAAGGTTTCTCAAAACCCCATCCAGCCTGCCTTTGAACACTTCCAGGAATGTGTCATTTACAGCTTCTTTGGGCATCCTGTTCACAGGCTTCATCACACCATCCTCATGGAACAACATGACTCTTGGTTCATATCTCAAGAAAATAAATTTTTCTATTTATTAAACACCCTTCTCTCCCTTCCATTTTATAAGTCTTGGATTTTGTAGTCCTGAAATTAGGGCGCCCACACTCAGGGAGCTGAGTTCATATCTGTTCCTCCAGAATTGATTGTATTTGAGAGAAGAATGAACTGATTCTTTATTCAAAAATATGCTAAATTCTGGAGGAGCACACAGAAATCCACATCTCTCTGTCCTTAGGTGATGACCATAGCAAAGGTGCTATGTACATCATAAATTCTTGGTTAGCAAGATTTTATTTTTAACACAAAGGATGGATAGAGAATTTCCCCCTCTTTTTAAGTATTTTTGGAGGCAAAAGAAATGGATTTGAGGCTTCTAAGGATTAAACAAAATGGGAGTCATGTGTCTTGGTTCCTAGATCAGAGTTTTTGTGAAATTATGGTCGCTATCACAAGTTTCATTGTGAAAGCAAGTGTGCCAGGTGTGCTCTGTGCTATACTCTGCACTATTCAGGTATGTTTGGTTTGCTCTGAGGGTAGAGAATATCTTACTTTATCTATTTGCATTTTGATAGATTTAGAGGGATGTTAACCTACCACCTGAGAATGCAACTGCATTTGAGTTTAGACACTTATGGAATCAGAATAAAGAGACTTCCAGATATATGTAATGATAAGCAGCTGCTGAAGTAAGATTTTCTACATCATTCAGCGTTGCTACCTATATTCCACTGAACCTCAATTAAGAACTAAATTATTAAGTCTTGACCCTGTCTTTAGTTCTAATTTGTATTTAAAATATGTTTTACAGATCAGAAAGAGAAAGCATGAATAACTGACATGAGTTACGAATAAGAGCAAAGCTGTGCTTTTTATTTAGATTACTATGCAAAACATTTTCCTTTCACTGATAATGTTTTTTAAATGTAATTAGACTTTTTCATCCAGGAGAGCCCTCCTTCAGGAAGACATTAATTATTGATGTATCAATTATTAATTAATATTTTTAATTAATAACTGTGAATAGTACTATTTAGAATCTATCAGTAATTTATACTGGAAGGTACCTCCAGAGCTCCTCTAGTATAACCCCAGCTCAAATCTGGGCTGATTTACATCAGGTTGCTCAGGGCCTTACTTGGTCAGGGTTTAAAGATAATAAAAAATGGAGAACCTGAAGATTTCCTCGGCAGTGCTCAAGGTTTGATTTCCTTGCTTAGCTGTTCTAATATTTGCCTACCATATGTTGTGGAAATTGTTAAAATTTTCTCTTGTTGCAATGCTTGTTTGTTGATTCTTGCCTTGTCCCTGATGATCTCCAATAAGAAAGAGGCTTTGTGTTGGTTTTACCCTCCAGTGATATGTTTGCATGCAGCAGTTAGAGCCCTGTAGCTCCTTGTCCTAGCTGATCTTCCCAGGTCTTTCAGCCCCTCTTGCTCAGTCCCTAGCAGTCCTGTGGTCCTCCACCAGACTTAGCCCAGTGTGTTTATGTGTATCCTGCTCAACAGACTCCTTCTTACGGTCTCTTAGCAGCAGCTGTGTCCTCCAGTGCTTCTCAGCTGCTCCCACCAATTTGCTACCATTTGCAAACCTGATGGGCATTCATTCCTGATGTCCAGACCATTAATAATTGTGTTAGAAAGCATTGGCCCTAGATAGCCCCTTGAGAGATGCTGCTAGTAACTGGACTTCATACTGCTGTTCACATTACTTTGTGGTTCAACCAGCTTTGTAATCTATCCAAAAATTCCTATTTTGGTAATATGTTTATGAGAATACTCTGTGGTAAACCTTTTTAAAGTCTAGCAATACCCACTGCTGTCCCCTCTCACTGGCTGAGCCAGTCATCTCATCATAGGAGTCAGTGAGGTTGGTCAGGTATGATTTGCCTTATTAAGTAAATTCGTGCCAAGTGTTCCAAACCACCTTCTGACGTTGTATGTGCTTGGTCATGGCAATGAGGAGAATTTGCTTCATACTATTCCCAGGCATGTAGTTGGGGTTAAAATCCCCCTTGTACCCTCCTCCTTATCTTAATGCTTCATCTACCATTTGCTTGTTTCTAGTTGTAGAGGAACTTGCTTCTTCACAGGTGCTACAGGATTTCAAAGCTATCTTAGCTGACATTGGTCAGCTGCCTCATCATCCTTGGATGTAACCCATCTCATCCCATAGACATGTATGTGTATGTCCAGCTTGCTTGAATGCTGCCTTACTTAAACTTTCAGTCCTGTAGATAATGCTGTAGACTCTTACTGCTAAGTTTGGGAACTGAGGACGCCTGATAGCACACCCTAGAATTAAAACCTGAACCAAAGATGGCAGTTAGGGTCTCAGCATTTTTTTTATGTTCATAGTCACTATTGTATCTGACTATCAAGACCACATCTTGTGGTTTAGGGTTTTTTTTGTTTTTGTTTTTTTTTTTTGTTTTTTTTTTTTAATTTTGCTGGCTATGTTCCTGCTTAAGTATATTTTCCTGCCCTTCAAACCTCTCCTTATTTTAAACTCTAGGTAAGAACAGCATTACAAGAAATGCATAGATAGTCCTTTTAATTTTATCTTATCTAAATATAGCCATCTCTAAGTTAGTTTAAGGTAGTCTTTAGTCAATGAAGTGAGATAAGCACCTTTACTCCTTCCATTTTAAGATACTTATCTACAAGAAAGGGGATAATTTTACCTCGTGGAACATGTCTCAGTTTACAGCAGACAGAATGAGGATGTATAGCTTATATTTGACATCAAGTTTTTAGATGGCTCAAGTCAATATTAGACTGTTAAGTGCAATTTGAACAGCTAATTTTTGAATTCTGCTCATAATTCAAGTAAAATACATGCTCAGATTTTGTCCTGAACTGGCCTGCTTCCTCAGTAGTGTCAGATAGTAGGGTTTCTGTAGGGTTTTCTATTTGATATTTCTTGATGTTTATGTTGTTATTTTGTTTAATTTACAGGATCATTAAATAAGATTAGTTAAATACAAGAAAATATAATTGGGGCCAAATTCTACCCCATCAGACTTCAAAAATGGCTAATGTAGTTAAATGTATATTTAACATTTTTGTTTTGCATAAAATAGATTTGAATGCAGACTGAATGGCCAACTCTAATATCAGGAAACACTGTCAATGAAATCATGCTTGTTCTGAGAGTAAAGAGAAACATTGCCAAAATGTTTATGAACAGTTTATAGAAAGGGTATTTTTAGAGAATTTACAAAGCAGAAAGACAATAAAATGTCATAACATTCATTTCAGTGCAGAAAAAAAGTTACAAATATCTGTAGGGTTAAGGTGTCTTAAATCTTACCTCCTGCTTTGTGCAGAGCTGCTTCATACCAAGTCACATGGGGGAAAGGCTTCTCTAAATTTGAATTGCAGAGTTCTTTCTACCTAACTTAAAGTGTCTGTAGCTTGGTTTCTGTTTTTCTCTGCACACACTGAGCAATGCAATTACAGTTACAGTCTTTGAGGATGGTAGGTCATCAAACCTCTGGAAATCACATGCATATCATAGTATGTCTAAAGGAAAATAAAAACAGCAGTTACATTTTTCTTATTTTTTTTCTGATTTATGTCTCATTCTGTGAATTCATGACTCCCTAAGGCTTTTAGGCAATGTAATTAATGTTTGCAATGATATTATTGTTTATTACAAAAACAGTCATGCACTGTGAGCCTCACTAGAAGTACAGAGTCATCAGGAACATGGGACATGGCTATTTCCACAGCTTTGATATCTTGGGAGACCCATTCAGTTAAAATAACCAGGGAACAGATCCTGAGATGAAAACAGTGAATTTGTTTGATGCTGAACCTTTGATGATATTGTCTCCATAGGGCTTAAAAATGTGAAGTAGAACATATTTCCAAAAGCCATGACAAGTGGCTGAGGCAGAGGCTCTAGGGAATGACATCCAGTGAATTGTTTCTATCATGACATTAATTTAATGTACAATGCAGTCAGTCCACTTTTCTATATATTGGATGCTATGTGATTATATTAGTCTCATTTTCTCCTGGAGCTTCTTTTATTAAGTTGTATAAATCATGTGAGCACAGTAGCTATGAGTCACTTATAATTCTGCTTGTTCACAAAATTTGTTACATGTAACCACAGGCTGTATGATCACTTACTATAGGGGTTATCCTGGACTGAAAAATGTAGTAGAGGATTTTCTTGCTTTTTCTCTGGTTTGCCTTAGATAGAAGGGCACTTCCTTCATTAGGCTGATGCAAACAGCAAGCTAATGTTTCATGGTCTGTTAAAAGCTCAAGTTTGAGGGAGTCTTAAATGCAGTGCTCTATTCTTCCATCTCTCTGATGCTTTTGCAGAGAAGAATAAGGAAAACTTAAAAGTATTGTGTTAGTGTTTGATATTTTCCCACCATCTCCCTTCTCCTAAGGGTATTGTTTCAACTTGACTATTCTGCTTTAATAACAGCTACACGTGTGGCTGTTTGTGTGTCTTTAACCAGCCAAACCACTCATGCTACACCTAGAAAATTTGAAACTAAGTCTACTAAGTAAAACATGAAGGGAAATAATAGATTTATAAAATGTATAAATTAAAAGACAGAAGAAAACATCCAGTTTGACAAGCCATAAAACAAAAGGTCTATTTTAGGGCTGAATTCAGTTACAGTTTGAAGAGCAGCTGATGTTTAAACCAATATTTTGTCCTATAATAATTCAGTTTGGAAGGGACCTTAGGACCTTTCGTCTGGTCTTCTTCTCAAAGTGTGGTTGCTCTGAGATCAGACCAGGAGGACTGGGTCTTTATCCTGTTGGATCTTGAAAATCTCCAAGTATGGAGATTCCATGTGCTTTGGGACAACCTGTTCCAATACTTAGCTATTCTCATGATAAAATGTGTCTATTCATACCCATTCTGAATCTTTCTTGTTCAAATTAATGTCTAGTGCTTCTTGTCCTCCTGGCATGCATCACTGTTAAGAGCCTGCCTCTACCTTTGTGATGACCTCCTCTCAATATTGCAAGCTGCTTTCTCCTTGAAGTCTTCTCTTATTTAGCCTGAACAAGTTCAGATCACTGTCTGTTTGCTCCAGCCCCCTCACCATTTTGAGAGCCTTTTTCTTGACTGGTTCAGTTTGTCAACATCTTACAAAGGAATTCCCAAGACTGGAATATAGTATTCCAGATGTGGTCTAACAAACAGAGGAAGATAATCCCTTTCCTTGGTTTTGTAGCTGTACTCCTGTTAATATAGCCCAGGAAGCTGTTGACCTTCTTTGGTGCCAGGGCATACTGTTGGCTCTTGTTCAGCTTTCTGTCAACAAACACCCCCAGGTGTTTCCAGCAGAGCTGTTACCCGGCTGGGCAGTGCCTGTACTACTGCAAGGGTTTCTTCCTTCTCATACCCAGGACGTTAAATTTGTCCTTGCCAAGTTTCATGAGGTTCCTGTTCATCCCAGTTGTCAAGGCAGCTCTGAATGACAGACAGGGCTGCCTTTGCATGGATTCCGTCCCAGTTTGACATCATCTGCAAATCTGATGACACTGCATGCCAACCTTTCCTCCAGGTCATTTATTGAGACATTAAACAACATGGTTCCTAGCATACTCCTCTTCTTATCAAACTCCAGGATTAGGATGACCTAGTAACCAGTACCATCTGAGCCCAAATGTCACAGAATCATGGTGTCATAAATGACTGAAGTTTTTGACGTCACCTACTCCAACCCTCCTGCTCAAGCAGGGCTACCTAGAGCTGATTGCTCATGATTTTGTCAGACAGGTTTTGAACATCTCCAAGGAGGGAGCCTACACAACCTCTCTGGACAATATCTCAGTCACATCACAGTGAAGAAGTGTCTCCTGACATACAAAGGCAACCTCCTATGCTTCACTTTGGGCCCATTGTTTCTAGTCCTGTCACTGGGCACCACTGAAAAGAGCCTGTCTCCATCTTACTTACATCAGTCCTTCAAGTACTTGTATGCATGGATGAAATTTCCCTGAGCTTTCTCTTCCCTGGGTTAAAAAACCCCATCTCTCTCAGTGTGTCCTCATTTGAGAGATGTGCTGGTCCTTTAATCATGTTTGTAGCCCTCTGATAGACTATCTTCAGTATGTCCATGTCTGTCTTGTGTAGGGAAGCCCCAAACGGGGTACAGTACTCCTGGTGTAGCCTTACCAGTGATGAGTAGAGAAAATTAACTTTTGAATTTAGATTTTCTATAAAGAACCTATTGTAATTTTGATAGTTTGACTTGATCCAACCTATTTGAGACTAAATTTACTTACTTGGAGTTTTCAGTTACCTTGTCATATTTTTAGTGTACCATTGGTTGCTTGATCAAGAAGTCTACCATGTATTTATTTTCCTCTTTCACATATGTGAACGTCCAAGTCAAACCATAGCATTCTTTCTGATAGGCTTAGGAGCCTTAATTTCCTGGCTGAGGTACCATATGAAATCTTGTCTGGTACTTTAATTATTTTCATGTATTTCCAATAAATCTCCTCAAAGTTTTCAGCTTTATTTCTGGGGACTAGGACAAGAGAACTGGCCACAGAATTACAGTAGGCCCATGCCAGGGTGTCTTACCCAGTTAATACCACCCTTCTGCTGCAGCACAATGTATCTTTCCATTGCTGCTCTTCAGCAGAACTTGCTACTGTGCTTTTCCACTTCTGGCTACAGTGCTCCACTGGGAAATCCTGTTCAGCTGATAACAGGCCTGAATCCCCAAACACTTTCCTGTAGCCAGTACTTCTCAGAAGTGAGTCCTCTGCCCTATGGGAATGCCCTGCATTGTTTGGTCCCCTGGGCATTTTGTTTTTCTCTATTACCCCACACATGAAGTGAGTCCAGATTTGCCAGCTCATTATGCTGTCCTGTACCAGCCTTATTCAATATTTTGTCCTCTCCAATTGTTTTCTTTCCTCAGCCCTTATCATTAAATAATTTGATTCTTTGTTCTAAGTCATTCATAATTATGTTAAGTACTAAAGAGTCAAGAACCAGTGCTTTCCAGGCTTCACTGGAAATACATCCACTCAGTGACTAGCAATGTTCATTTTTTCATTTGTCCAGTTTCTACTAAGTTTTATTTTTTGACTACTGTTATCTTACCCCTAATTAAAATGCAATGTTGTATTAAATCAAATTCCTTACAGAAGAGTAAATGTAATACTAGTGGCATATGATTTAACAGATAGTTAATAGAAAACACTAAGTTAGTATTTTAAGATGTTTTCCCTGAGCATATGTTGATTGGCAGTAATTTAATTACTTTTATTTAATTCCTTATTAATTAAGCTCTATATCATCTGTTCAAACTGCTTTGCCATGTATCAATATCGGACTGACAGGTCTGTTATCCAGGTCATTTTCTTTCTGATTTTAAAGTACTGGCACAACATTAGCGCTCTTTAGAACAGTTGTAAGAATGAGTCCTTTAGTGACAAGGAAATAATTTATTTTAAAATAAATCTTTAAAAAACAGCATATGGGATTAATATAAGAAAACATTGTACAAGAAAGAAAAACATGCAGAGAAATATTATAAATTGGTAGCATTCACAAACATGGTAATATGCTTCAGAATTTTTAAGGAAATAATTGAACAGATGAATAAAGTAATTAATTTTATTAACCTGACCTACAGATCAGCTTGTATTCCAGGAAAGGGGGCAAACAAAATATTTGGAATGAAAAATCCAGAAACCAGTAAGGCTGCATAGGCATGGCCTCACTGATTTTGTGAGCAGTTACTCAGAAAGTAGCTCTTTTCAAGTCAGAGAAATTCACATGTCCTCATGGTTCACAGTCTATTCTCTAGATGAACTTAGTATCATAAATTATAAACTCACATCTCTGGTAAAGATACCCTAGGTAATATCTATTGGATATTTAAATACTGAATTACATGTTAGTAAAGAAGAAATCTGATATTTGTATTTAATAAAACACCTGATCCTCATGAAACCATACTCTCTAACTGATTAATTCAAACTGCCATATATGTGGGCACAAGCACAGAGTAAGTCTGGCACAAAAATCATAAACAAAAGGTTTTCCTGTAATAATAAAGTATTGAATTTTAAGGGCACCATCTGGCAGTGATGTAAAGAGATCTGTTCTTGGTAGGGATTCATTTATTTGTCTTTCCTTAATAACGTCATTAAGTATTTGATTAAAGTTATTAAAATAAGTTGGGAAAACTAAGTTGGGAAAGAGTTTTTGGAACTTCTAAGGAAAAAAATGTATACTTCTGGTTGCCCAAAATATAATCAGGAGTTAAAATCTTGGTCTTCCATTGCAATGACACAGAACCAGTTACATTCTAGGTTTGACATGTCTCAATAGAAGAAGAAACACTGGGAAAAAAAATAGGAAAAAAAACCTGTGAAAAAGAATAATAGTGTTTGAAGACTGTAGAAGACAAATTTTTAGAAAACATTAAAATGTTCAGTGCACTGAATTTGCAGAAGATGTATTTTATTGTTGTATTGGGCGCTCGTGAATTAGAATTCTATTAATTAGAATTATATCTGTGGCAGTGCCACTGATGGATGAATTGGGAAAGGTGATAAACACACAGCACACAGACAGTGGTGTTTCCCTTATTATACCTACCTGTCTTCTGATATTCTGCAGTCTTCATCTTCCTTGATCAGTAGTTGTATCATTACACTTATATTTGATAAACTTGATGAACTTTACTTGTATGAATTTGTTATTTCTAAAGCTTTGGCCTTCACACTCTTTCCCTGTGGTTGGGTAGAAAAAATACCTTTTTTTGTATTTTAAATCTGCTGTTTGAGTGTTTCATTTGATGATCTCTGGTTCCTTAAGTGGAGGAATGTTTATTACTACACTTGCTGATCATGCTTTTGCATATGTCTGTCCTATCACATCTATTTACTTCCTTTTATCATCATCTGTCCATACATCTATTTACTTCCTTTGCAACCCTACAGAAGGCTTACAGTTCTTAGGAAGAACTCTGAGAAATAAAAGGTAAACTGTTTTATTTACTTTAAAAATAAGGTAAATCAAAAGGCAAGAAAATGAAACTCAATTTTTTTAGCTATAGAGCTGAACATTGCTATATTTTTAATATACATTTTTAATGCAAAATTTTAGGGAAAAAAACCTGTTTAATTTATGCCTAGAAAGGTCCAGGACAGCAGGAATGGTCTGCAGTTAAGCAAATTGAAGTGTGTGCCTCTATAATCTACAGAGTGATATGAACAGTGATTTATTATAACTTGAAGAGTGAATGTGGCGGCACCATAACTTGAAGGTGTGTGGAAAACAGTCAAGTTACAAGATTACATTATCAGATAAACTGAAAAGATTGATCTGTTTATGGGTCCCATGGTGGACAATGTGGTATTTTCCCTGGCAGCTTTTTGGATGGGGCCAAGTGCTTCCTGATATAGGTGTGCAGGGCTGGGGGGTATCAGCACTTTCAGCTGGTTCACTCTTTCCTAGATAATGCCCCTCAGATGTTTTTACATTCCTTGAAAGCTCAAGGGTGGTTGCTGCTGTTGTGAATTTATACTTAAGAATGAACTTTTCTTCAGATCTTCTCTTTTCTAACATATTTGGTTTTAGTCAAGTATTTTTAATATGGTTTCATTTAAAATGCTTGTACCTTTTCAGCAATCAAATATTTCCCAAGCAATCAATTTTTTTTTCCATTTGGACAGTTTTTCAGTAGATGTAGTTCTCTGAATCTAATTAATAGGCTAGCTTGTATTTTTTTCTTAGTTATAAGAACTGACAAAAACTGTCCACCTCATAAGGTAAAGGCCCTTTTCTAGTTATCCTAAGGACAGCTGAATGAGGAAATACAATAGTGGCTTCTTTGGCTCCTTTGTGATTCTTCAAAAGCAAAACCTTCATCTTGTTTGCCCTGCCAGTATTTCACAGATACTGAGTTGCAAAAGTGTGCATACAGGAGCTTAAATAACCCCCAAGCTAAACTACAGACTGGAAATTCAGTGTCTCCCAAAGGCACAGGTAAGCTGGGAGAGGCCTTGCTGAGCCTCTTGCTTAGCAATCCTGAGAGTTTTGCGTGTCTCCAATGTGCTTGCCTTACATAGGATTTTTCTACAAAAATATATTAATTTCAAAGCAAAGCATTGAGTCTCTGCTTGGAGCATAAGGGAGAATGGATGGCTTTGGAGGATGAAGCAGGAGGAATGGATTCCTTCTCTCACTGGCAGTCATGCTTTTCCAGGCTGTCTTACCTACTGAGCTGAGCTGTCACTACTTGTCCTGAGAATCGTGTGTTATCTGGGATTCCTGAGAGGCATGCAGTACTTCCTTTGGTCCCTGTAGACCCACAGGAGTCATTGAAGGTTGCAGCTGGAGCACACAACCCTTTGCTGTGGGAGTTTTCTCCTTCTTCTTTCCCATCATCCATCTAAGGACAATGTGAGGATCCTTGAAAAGCAATTCTTGCAGAAATCTTTATACTTGTGCTGCTTTTTGTAGAAAGAAATAAGTGGGAATCTTTCCTTGCTGTTTTATTTGATTATAGTGAAGGTGCAGCAGTATTTGCTTTGTGTTATCCTGTGCAAGTGTTTATTAATCTAAATAATGGAACTTCAGTTATCAGAAAATTCTTGTGCCTGCTTAAAGCACTGAAGAAAGTATGAAGTCAGTAGATGCTAATTTTGGGGGAAAAGTCTGGAAAGATTTCTGTCTTACCTTAGCTCAAAAATTTACTATTAGCTTATTTCCAGAATAGAAAGTATTTACAGAACTATTATATATCCTATTGAATTGGTATGCAAGTCTGAATTCAGTTTTGTAAAGAAAAGGGATGGTCCTAGCCCTTAAAATCAGGTTTTGCATAAGAGTCAGTGTTAAATAGCATTAACATCTGCCTTAAGTTGGATGTAAGGATAAGTAAATAGAGGAAAACTACTGAAATAAACAGTATAGATAAAATAAACATTGGACTTAATTGTTACTCTTGTGCCAGTCATAACATGGAATTAACCAGATGAATATGTTAACAAATTGCAGTTGGTACAATTGTTCAGGTGAAGTTCTGGAAAGGGATAGTCCCTTAGTGCTTTGTTAATATGGTGCTTTTCCAGTAGAAGTTTCTTCTAATTTCTGTTCCTTAAAAAAATGTTTCATTCACTTTCCACATACTAATTCTTGTCCTACTGAATATATTGTTTGCATTTTTCATACTTTTTGCTTAAAGGTCTTTGCCATTTGTTGTTTTGATGTTTGTGTTCATGCTTTTGTTATGGCTTGTTATTTTTTCAGTACTTTCTTTTTCTAAGGTGGCTTTGCTTCTATTTTGAGTTTGGAAAAATGGCTGCTTGACCAAGTAACTATTTCTTCATGCTTAAATTGCATCATATCTTTTTTCTTGCCACAGAAGATCTTGCACTTAACCTGGTATTTCCTCACCTCTCGGTCAAAAACTGCATGATTTCGTAGTGAGAAGAGTACATTAAAACACACAATAATAATAATAATAATAATAAATGTTAATCAAAACCTGCATGTGTCTTTCTGATTGTGCCAGTGTTGTGGTATTCAATTATGCAATTTTCATTGGCATATTAATCATCTTTTCAACAAACAAGCCAGCGTTAATTAAAGCAAACCATGGATAAAGACATGTTGCCGGATCATCATTCCGTTTATCACAGCGCACAGGCTGGCCGTTAAGTAAATTCTGGACTGTGAGATGAATTTCAATGTTGGCTTCATCTTTTTTGTTGGAGTTTGAATGCAACTCATCTAACAACAACAACAAACTTCAGGCTTCACAAGAGAAAGATGAATTTATTTGTAATTAATGGCAAAAGAAGAAAGATAAAGTAGTTGTATGCTTCTAACGGGAATTAGAGTATTTCAAACTAAACCATTTTTGAAATTTTTTCTGTCTTCCTCCACTCTGCTTCTTACCCTATTTAAAGCATCAGAGCCCTGAGAGCAAGGAATAAGTGAACTCTCATCTACCTTTATAAATTTAGGTTTCATTTTAACTTTGGAGCAATTAGTAAACTGATTGGCATTAAATATGCAATCTGTGCAAAGAGAGAATATGAGACAGTCTTTTTTATTGATAAATGCATGAAAGAGGTGGGGGGAAATACACTTGTGTCTTTCAAGTGAAAATAGCCAACAATTCTTTGATGAACAATAATTGCATGATGATTTTTTCAGACACCTCCCATAGAAAAGGCTTCACTGCTGCAAGTGTGTACAGTCAAGATCACTTGAATATATTTGTAAGTCTGTTAAAACAAGTATTTGTAGGTTTTACAAGTGTTTATAAGACCATGAGCTTATGGAGGAAAGCACTAGATGCTGCTGTATGAATAGGTACTGCTTAGCATAATAATACTGGTTATTGTGCTTTTTAAGGGTTATTATAGAGACAGTTGAGAGAGCAGCTGAAGGTTTAAGGGTTTCATTCTTCATTTTATTTAGTTTCTGTATTGTTTTATTTGAACAGAAGTAGAGTTTAATGCTTCTACTGTGAAAAGTACATGCTTCATCCAGAAAGACCTGGCACTGACACAGAGGGGCTTGTTGTTTATGTTTCTGTCCTGAACTCCAGGCTGATGGGCTGTCTTCAGAGCTATTTATCATAAGTATTTTAGTCTAGATTCCTTCAAACATGGGTTTACAAAGGTGTAGAATGAATTTTATTTTAACAGAAAAGTAATTTTAGTCTGCCTGCTGTGAAAAATGTATGGAAGCACTAGTGGGATAGATGATCATGTCTTAGATCAGCTTAAGAGAATCTTGAACAATAGCAGTTAAAAGTGAGCCTTCCTGAATTTCATAATAATCTGTCATTTTACCTACCTCAATCTTCCTATGTCTTTTCATTAATCAATTCTCTCAGCTACTTTACATTAGACTGTCTATACTTGCAATGTAATCAGAACACACATGCATTCTAAGAAACAGAAATTGATGTGGGAAGAATTGTTATTTAGCTAAATAACAATGGTTTTAATGTAATTAGGTGTGGCTAAATTAGGGGAAAAAAAGAAAAAGGACGTGAGTAAAACTAACTTCATACTCATAGCTCTGTGATGCCCCAGTTAGATTATTTCTGCAACTTAGA
Organism: Leptocoma aspasia; assembly: GCA_013399835.1. Lineage (NCBI taxonomy): Eukaryota > Metazoa > Chordata > Aves > Passeriformes > Nectariniidae > Leptocoma > Leptocoma aspasia. Next base: position 91,272 of record VXAX01007473.1, on the reverse strand, counting down.
ATGCTTCATGTTCATGCTACTTTTGTTGGGTTTTTCTTGGGGCTCCTCACACAGGGGCACCACTTGTGCGGTTTTTTTGGTCGGCCAGCATGGCTGGGATCCTCCCTCCTGGGTCCTTGGAGGACGTTCCCTTGTGACTTCTTTTGGCAAGGATGAATAACAAGCAAGACTCTGAGTTTTCTCTGCCTTTGTTCTTGTTTTACTCTTTTGTTATCAGAAGTCTAGTACACCAGAGTTAGCACACCAGAAAGCAAGGCACAAAATGGAGTAAAATGGAGCAAATGGAGTGCAAACACCCCAAACCAAGGCCTTTTAAAGCTAATCTGTCCAATTTCTTTCTAACACGTATTTTGTTTTTACTTTTCTACCAATAACTTCTATTAATTTACACACGTAGCACCTATGCCACTACTTTTTCTAACCTATAACTTCTTGCCACCAGTACTACAGAAAATGGAGTGGAAGAAGAACGAGAGGAGACAATACCCCAAATCCTCCATCTTGTCCCCTATTCACTCTCAAATTAAAATCCTAAAACCCTATATTCTTCACTCTGTGATAAACTATTACTACTACTGCTACCTTGTTCACACCTGTATGCTCCAACTCCCAAAGCCTCGGCATTTTTTTCCCAGGGACAGAGGTTAAAAGCAGTGCTCTGCTGAGGATCAGGGCCTTCTAAAACAGGCAAAGAAATGTTCTCTGTGCCCTGGACTCCAACAACTTTAAATACCTCTATGCCACACAAAAAATATGCATGGTAGGTGTACATTCAGAATGGTCAAACTCAGTTGGGACTTTTGCACAAGAACTTAAGAAAGACAACCTATGGTAAAAAGAATCTGCCTTCCCTTAAGATGCTGCATGTGTTAAAGTCAAAGATATGAGCTAACCTGGTCTATCAAACTTGATCATTCTCCACACACTTAGTTTGCTGAAACTGCTGGTAACAGTTTGTGTTCTTCAAAGATCTCTTATTTGTACCAGCTTCAGTGAGATCAGATTTGCCATACAGCAACAGAGTTCAATACACCATGACTACTTTTCAGTTCTTCTTTAAATATGTAAAATCCTGTTTTAAATCATAACCTGAGCCTGTTAAAAATATAACACTTTATGTCAGATGAGTTTCTTGCAAGGTATTGTAAAGATAGTCAATGTATAATGTGTTTAGTTGTCTTCCACTATGTTGTTTTTGTTTGGAAGCATGGGAGTCAGTTTAAATCTGTTGTATGGTATAAATCAATGAAATTAAGCTCATGACTATTAATAGTTCAGTTCTCATTAAAAAGTGTCTGAATTTTTCTGTAGCTTTAATACGATATTTTTAAGGAATTACAAAAGTTTCATAGGGTTAAAATGGATTCTGGTTACACTGGTTAGATCATTAAATTGTTTCATAAATGATTAGAGGTAAATATATTGAAAATTATTTCTACTTGAAGTACATCAATGGGATATAAGTGCATATGGCATCTCATGGACTCTGGAGTGTGAACTGAACTCTTGCTCTTCACTCATTTTGACTATGAACTGTTTACACATCCAGCTATAAAAATGTACCTGCCGGTTGAAAGGGGGAGTCTCCATGGTTGGATGTGGTACTGGCTGCAGCATGGCACTAGCTTGCATTGTACTGGTTACAGAAAATTCAGTGTATTTTGATATCTAAGGTAACCAACATAGATTTTCATCTGTCTTCAGTATACTAGATCATCAGAGAAAGTTTATGTTTGTGTTGCAGATGTCCATGGCTTTGAGGATCTCTTATCAGAAGTTTTCTGCTAGGAAATACACTTAGAAAATGGAAAGTAGAGCAGCATTTTGTAGTTTCAGAATCCACTAATCAGAGAAGTTAATTTTAGCATATCAGATCAGAAACCTTCCTCATTGCTTTTGAGTATTTTGAGAACGGAAAATTATGGTGATGGTCAATGGAATAGTCTAATTCATGATAAAATGGGAAAACTGTATAATGCTCTTTTTGGTTTATTCATGGAGGCCACCAAGCTAAAGTGCCATCTTGCACTTATTCCTAAGCAAGGTTATATTACATTTTATTATTTGCCACACTGTTAACACTGACTAGTAAAGATTGAAACTATTGATGGATCTAGAACTGCTGCAATTCCTTTGTTTTTTTAACAAGAATCTAAAATTATTTAATCAGCACTGTAATATAAAGAAGTCAATCTAATTAGTACTAAAGAAGTGATTTTCATATAGTTGTCACTTATCATTTGGAGTCATTAATATCCCTGTCATAACCCTTTTTCTGTAGATCAATATTAGCAGTTTCAGTGTAATGTGAAATGGTTTTAAATACTTCTGACACAACAACATAACAAAAATTTGTCATAAGAATTTTCTAAGTCTGCTACAAAAATAGGAGCAGTACAATATGTCACCTTCTCCCAGTATTAATAAATAGGAGAATAAAACATGCTTATTTTTGGCATAATTTCAGTTAGTTTATTACTTGACAGTGGCAAACAGTGAGTGCTTGTTAGACATGATCAGTTGGTCACAGATGTGTAAATGTATCAGTCTCGGCACAGAAGAGAATTATTATCTAAATTTCACTGAGAATATTTGAAGGGTACAAATACTCTTTTCGTCCTCTGCACCAAATCCTCTGTATATTTGTGCAAACGTTAAAATTGGCGTAAATAAATGAGTGCAAAGTACAGGTAGATCACATTTGTGTTTCACAGTGTCTTCACATGTCATTGGTGTGTGCCTGCAAAAAGAGTGGCAGCTGCAAATCATGTGTGTTCATTTCACAGCGAGAGCTTGTGCTCCTCTACCTTTTGGATTATTCATTCATACAAAATGCAGGCAGAATAAGACACTTGTTTATAATTTTTCATCATGGTTTCATCATATTTGTTGGCATAGGGTACTGCACTGATTCAGTTTTGCAGTGTATATTTAAAATGCAAGTAAGAATGAGTGAAATGGGAGCTGACATTTTTCACATATAAACAGAAATTCATCTGTCTCATTGAGAAGGAGGGGTTGTGCTTGAAAGTGCTGGAGCCTGTTGAAATTAGTCTCAACAGTTAGTGAGTAAAAAAATTGCATTTCCCTTGTTCAGACCGTCTTTCCAAAGGATAAAAGGTCCCTCCTCTGGGAGTGTTTCCATGCATAATTTCATCCACCTGTCCTGTTTGTAACACAGTTAGTTTGTGAGGTCCTTGGGTGATAATATGGCATGGTTTTCATTTTCATAGCAGTGAGCGATGCCTGGCAAATGAAAAGGAAGTGAAATAGCCTTCAGAAAGAAAATAAAACCCCAGTCCTCAAAACCGTCTAGAGTGTGCAGCATACAAGTCCAGTAAGGGCCTGTCACTGCATCAAGGGAGTCTGAGTGTAGGCAGCTTTGGAGGGGCAGGACCCACCTCAGTTCAGTTGGGTTGAATATTATGCAGAGCTGGAGACACTCTTGCAAATATCCCAAAAAAGCAGGAAGAATATAAGGGATTCAGGGTGGTGTGAAGGGCTGGTTGGAGAAGGTGCTCTGGGCTGAGGTGCAGTGCCTTCTTCCTTTTCCATACATTTAGGAAGATTTCCTCAAGCACCATCGATTTAGGGTCTGACAGTTAAAGCCTGAAGGACAATTTCATACTTGCTGCTATCCTGCCCTACATTCTTTTTGGATTAGTTCAGTAAAATCATATTCTGCTTTCTGGGTTGTTTCTGCCTTTGAATATCAGTAACAAATATTTAGGTTTATTTTAAAGTATTCTTGTTTGGGAAATAAGGGTGCACATACACCTTTTCTGTAGGGCTTTGAGGGTATAAGTGCAATCTTGATCTAGTATAGTTTATGGTACTGTAATGGTGGGAATTTTTTCTTCATTCTAAAGCTGCAGTAAATTAAAAAGCATAGTACATGTTTTCATCCTCACACCTAGTACATACATTGGCACTGGAATTAGACAGCCTGTAGGTCTTTATTCCTTGTGTAGGAAAAGGTTATATAAAATCTCTCTAAGGAGTGAATATTTTTTTTTTCTTTTTAATACTGCTCTTTTGGTATCCAGACTATCTTATTTTTATAAAAAATAATTTTTCTGGTATTTACAAGAACTAAAAGGTGGAAATCATAAAGCAGGCACTAATTTTAAGTTGATTTACTTTATTTCTTTTGAAGTATTGTACATGTTCAGCTATGAGTATGTGATAGCTTGCATCTACCTGCTTTCTTCTTAATATATAATAACTGTGCTTGGTTACTGCTGGGTTGCATAGCAAACCCTTCCTTTGGTTTGTTGAAGGGCTGGGAGGTATCTTCACACCCAGAGCAGTCATTGCATTTGTAGGGTAGCACACCACAGCAAAACTAAGGACACCTCCAAGCACGGCGTCATTAAGCAGGGTGTTCTTGTCCCAGCTGTGAGATACTGAATGTGGTGGGTGTGAAGTGTACGGCAAGGGGAGGCTGCCAGGACTGCCTTTCCCTGCGGGCCCGTGGCAGCCATGCCCAGGGCCGCCTGGAGCGATCCCAGGGCGCGCTGTGCTCTGAGGGGCGGCTGCTGGCGGCCGAGGCCCCGCCGGGCCCTCCTGGGGCGCCACGGCCACCGCCAGGGCAGCCAGGGGAGCCCTTGGGAACGCTGCCGTGGTTCGGCCTCTGCGGTGCAGGAGAGAAGCAGAAGTGGATGACGGCAGGAGAGACATGTCTTCCTAAGGAAGGAAGGCAGGAAGGCAGGCCTGCGATTTGTAGAAGCTGGTAGGAGGAGGGAGGCTGGTTTGCCACCGCCAGAGCGCCATGGGCTGCGCAGAGCTCTGAGCTCAGCCGTCACGTCCAGCGGGGAAACATCTCGCTGCATGCCACACAAAATCCCAGCGGATAACACGAGAGGCCTTTTTAGGTGCTGCTGGAGCACCAGTCTGACCAGTAACACACAGTTCACTGAATCCCTAATTCCAGTTGGGAAGTTATCTGCTGTCTCTAGCAGTGAAATCCTGACTGATAAGCGAAGAGGCTCATCTGCTGGTAGCAGAGCCTCCAGTTTATCAGTGTCTGACCAGCTCATAAATCAGACTGGTGTCTGTTTTTATTTTGTTTTATCAAAATTTATTTCTATCATTGTAACAGTTAATACTTTAATAAGAGAACTTAGCTGGGAACATTAGGAAGTTAGTTAGAGACATTTTGCAGGCGCTTTTTCCCTTGTCAGTGACAAGGTAAGGTAATCCTATACACAGGCTGCTATTGTGAGATGAGAAACTGGCCTCCTTCACTGCCAGAGACCAGATGCACCTCTCTCTATCCTAATCTGTAAACGACTTAAAGGAGCCTTATCTCGGGGCTCTTCTGCTTCATTTCATGCTTGATTTACTTTAATTTGTCTGATAGGGCACAAGGATTTGGAGACGGCCCATCTTTCTGCAGAAAATGTTCAGATTTTTTTTTCCTTGGCATTGTTGTGTTGGGGGTTTTGACTTTTTTTTATGTGGAGGAAATCTTGCTCCAGTGCAGCAAGCTGCTTGAGTGTGTTTAGATTTAAGCTACCCCAGCAGAAAAGAGTTTGTGAAGTGGTATGATTGTGTGATGGGCCACATTTACATTGAAATCACATTATACGATATATCTGGACTCCTGAAGGGAGCAGTGCAGTGGAGCGCTTGTGCCCACAAGATACTTTGAAAGGGCTATATATAGTGGCAACAATTGATACGAGATTTTACAGGAGACTTTATAAATATGTAAATGGATGTTATCTGATTGGGTTCTTTGGCTACACATCTGTACCACAAAGGAAGTGGAGCTGTGAGAACTACCAGGAAAACAGTAGTTTGCATTCTAAGTAAGGCTGAGAAATAGAAATGTCTCACAGGTTGACAGCGGGTCAGGGTGGAGGTGCTTTGCATACTTCGGAGGTAAGCCTCTTTGATGTGAAAGTGATCTCTTACTTCCACCAGAAAGGTAGAATTACCATGAACAATTTTCATTTGTTTTATAACATGGCTTAGATCAGGAGCCATTGACCTTTAGCATTCCTTGTTATTTCTTTAAATTGCTTATGTGATATGGCACTGGGGGGAATTGCCTTTACGTTTTTTGCATTTTAAAAAATGTACTTTCAGTGACCCATGGGAGACAAAATAAAGTCTTTGGTACATTGATCCCTTGATTAGTTATTTCCTAAATGAAAATGGAAATACTGTTAAAGCAGTAATAATGCTATGTCTTAATAGTTGAGAAGTCAATAAATGGCTCCCATGTGCTTCATTAAAGTTCTTAATGAAGCCATTTTTGATAGCTGAACTTTACATTATCTCTGCTTTAGTCAGATACTTTTTAGGCAGAAAGAGGCAGTAATTTGATGGAAAATGGTTTTCTTATTCACTCTAGTAACTATATTGCTAAAATCCTCTGTATCATAATACCTGTTTTATAGGACCATGCAAAACTCATCAATCGTAAATATGGCTATTTATCGCCGTACTTAGAGATTTTTTTTTCTGGTAGNTTTTTTTGTCATGACATAGTCATACATTAGTAAAATGTAGCATTTTTTCATCAGTGTTCCAATATTGCTATTTGCAGGATGCTCTAAGTATTTCTGAGTAGCCTCACTGCAGTGGCAGCCTCTTCTTTCCTTTACACCCTTGTTGAAGCAATTCTCGGCCATTTAATTCCTCCCTCCTCCTCCTTGCTGAATTACCTGTCCTGACAGAGCCCTTCATATTTTGACAGGAACGATTTAGTCTCTGGGATAAACACACCAACCATTCAGCAATGAGCTGGAAAAGGGTGTGAAAGGCCTGTGGGCTCCTCTTTTGCCTTTCATGAACTCTTCTAGATCCAGCAGAGTGGATTCCTTGGATGATCCCTTACACAATAAATATGAGAAGGGAAACCTGAGATCATCTGGCGTGATCTTGCATGTCTTCCTAATGGGGTCTTCACCGTGGTGAAAGTTGTTTCCCTGGATTACTGGGGCAATGTTTATTGTGTTACTGTAACTAAATATAGTACTTATTATACAAGTAAGAATTCATGAATATGTTACAGCTATGTATCTTTAGCAAACAAAACTCTATTTCCTCCAATATTTGAAATAGTTCACATGAAAACCAGATGGATTTTCAGATATTAAAAAGCTTAATATAAAAAATGAGAATACTGAGCTATTTCCTCTGCAACACTGGCCAGCTCACTGTTGCCTAAAATTTGACCTTGATTTTCCAGTTCCCTATTCTGGGTTTGTATATCCTGGTTTTCACTGGTAAAGGACTTCACTGGTGGATTAGAAATATGTTGGAAGTGAAGTTCTAAAACCAAGTCCAACCGAGCTTCACAGAACTGCAAGACTTTTGGTTAAGTTTGATATATTTGTTTTATTAATGATGAAAGAAGGCTAATATTACCTTCGTATGTTAATAAGAGCTGATGCAAATTAAGTTTTATGTTTCCAATATTTTGAAATCTTCTGGTAGAAAACATGGTTAATAGATACATTATTATTAGAACAGTAAATACAGGGTGTGATCCAGCATATTTGCATTCCAGGTGACACTTAGGTAAGTATCAAAATGTCCTAATGAAGACAGTGTATTGAAACACGCATGTGTAAAGTTCTATTTTTACAATTTAATTTTAGTAGGTACATGCTTTTCCCTAACATTTACTTCAGGTGAACATGTTTACAGTACTATACAGGAGAATTCTTTCAATTTCAGTTTATAGAGACATTTTTATTTTTTATTAATTTGGATCCACCTAATAATAATTGAGAAATAAATGAACAAACATAATAAATGAACAAACATAATAAACAGAAATAAGAATAAAAAAGAAGCTCAGAAAAACACAAATTTCATCTAGAAGTGAAATTAACAATTACAAAATCAATTCCACAGAGAACAGGCTTTTTTCCTCCTTTTTTCTTTTTGTCTTTTTCACAAAGTAGACTATGTTGGAAACTGAAAATAATGTAATATAAATCAAAATGGTCATTAAACTGGTTTTGAATTCTTTTATCAATAATTCTGTATGGTGCTTCCAATATAATCTCAAGGTCTGAACAGAGTATGGAAGAGAAGTCCGAAGAATCTGAATAAGCGTAGTACATTCTGAGGCAGGTACTCCACACAGAGCTGTTGTATAAAACCATCCTTCTCCATTTAGAAAACAGAATTACTGACACCATTTTAGAGAGGAGGAGATGGATGACTCCCAAAGGTAAACGGCCTGTTGATGCTCATTGTGTTGGAGGTTACACAGCAGAAAAGGGGATACTGTTTCTCTGAGGGTTTTTGAGGATATTCTTCACGAGCAATATAAAATGCTGGTTTTGCAGTGCTATATTGAATGTACTTGTTTCTTCTGAGTGATGGTTCAGACTCAAATGCATTCTTAGTTAATGTCAATGGGAAGACCTCTGATCAGTTGGCTCAGTCCAGTAGATTTTATTAATAGGTAAGTATTTATAGTAAGTATGTTGAAAATATCAGCAAGAAAGAACGATAGACCTGGCTAACATGAAAGCTCTTTAAACACAGAAATGGTGAATTAAAATTTTCATCAGATGGAACTAACTTCCCATATAAAATATTTTCTAAGGCTTTTTCTTTGAATCTCTGTCGCTACTGGTATTTATGGTTTCACTAAAATGTTCAGGTGGAGAAATACCTGCCCTCATAAATCATTTGCAGATAATACTGGTTCAGACGCTCTCTGTCCAAATTGATAATGGATATCTGATTCAAAAGAAATGTCTTGTTTCTCAAAAGTTCTGTGGAGAATGCTCATAGACGGTAAAGCAAAAAAAAAACCAAAAAAAAAAAAAAAACACCAAAAACCCAGATAGCAAAAAAAGAAAAAAAAGAAGAAACAAAAAACTGAGACAACCAAAGCAATCCTATTTTTAACCCTATTTTTAATTTCAACTTCATTATTATCTGTTACGCTAGTTGGCAGAAGTTGGCAACAGAGTGAACTACATTAGGATTGTTTGATTTGTGGTTTTAATAATTCAGACCACTTTCAGAAGGTTGAACTCATGTCTTGTGTTTATACTGGTAGATTTTTGTCGAATTGAGAAATAAAAATATACTGTAAATAATATAATAAAAAAAAATAAAAATGTCCCCAAAGTTGCCCAATTTGGAACAGTGTGGATTCCTCTCACTGCACTGTTTTCCTGTTAAAAACTGAAAATGCAACTGCATTCTTTTTTCTTTTTTTTTTTTTTTTTAATGTGCATATTTTTTTAAATGTAACCTACTATTTAGAGTTTGGGGGTAATTTTTTGGGTTTGTTTTTGTCTGATGTTGCCCTTGCTGATGTCTCTTTCTCTTACTTTTGTACTTGTACTCTTATCCTTTGACTTGATGGATGTATCATCAGAGATTGAAAAAATGCAAATGCTTAATTATCACAAGAGAGGTTGAGTGTTGAGGAATTTTTACCTTACCTTAATCATATCCCTGTTTTGTAAGAGGTTTGGGCAAAGTTTGAACTTTGTGTGTTTTGTTTTATTGCCTTATGTGCCAGTAATTTTGTTTCCAGTGTGACACCCACAACTTCTGAAGAAGCTGTGGGGCAGGGCCATGCAAAGGAAATGAGTAGCATCTCAATCCAGGGACTGAGGGAAGAAGAAGGGTGCTGGGAAAGAGGAGTGGATGCATTGCTTGAACTGCACGTTGTGCCTCTGTAGCACAGGTTGGCTCCTATGGGCAGCAGTAACGCAGTAAATTCTTAGGACAGCCAAGGACGAGTCTAGAATGTGGTCTGATAGCTTTGAAGTCTTGGTATTTTTGAATTCATTATGCAGTCTGTATGTTAAAATTAAGAGTTTAACTTCTGTTGTGATTTAGATACAATGTTTATGTATTTTGCTTATTTTGTCCTTCAGAGCCCCAAATCTCTATAGTTTTACACATCTCTCATGCATAACAAATGGAAACGAGTCATGTGCTAAAATCATGCAGTTTCCTTTGTGTTCTTATAACAACAAAACTGGTATGAGCAGAGATGAAAAAGTAGGTGGAGCTGGCCTTGAATGAGGTGCTCTAAATCCAAACAAGCTGTATGAAATAACATTGTCACAAAGGAAAATTGAAAAATACAACAAAAGCAACTTCGTGCTTCAGGAGTGTTTCTGTTGCAAGTAAATGTTGTTGTGTAGTCCAAAGCTTTTAAGTGCCACGGGTCTTCTCATGGAGGTACTTTGGAACATTTTCAAAAATTTTCATGTCTCATAGGTATCTGTGTCCCAAAACATCCTTGTCACAGAGAGACTTTTAAAACTTTACATTGGTTGGTATTTAAGAATTGACTGACAGGTATCAGTTCTTTCTTTCACAGCAAGGACTATGGCAAAGCAAGATTTTAAGATGATGCAAATCAGCATAACACAATCCTGCCTTTGCTTTGATCTAGCTGTAACTCTGATTTGTACCAGTTGATGATTTAATTCTGTACTCACAAAAATATTGCTTAAGAATAAACTTGCTGAACTGCAAATCAGTGGTATAGGGACAAACAGAACATGACACCAATCAAAGAGAACAATCATATCCTGCCATCTTGAATATTAAAAGGCAATAACAAGAGAAATAGCCGTGATGTTTCCTAGCAGCATTTTATTCCATTTTATGTCTGAGTAATTCTGTTCACCTCACAGGACTTTTGATTTGTATGGGTGAAGATGAGAAGGCCAGTTGTGTCCCTAGTAAAGTTGCAGCATTTTGAGGAAGTTAAAACCCTATCTTTTTTTTCCCCATACTTGTGCTATTTTATAATTTAAGCATATTCCCCTAATATAATCAACATTTATCAGATTACCTGCACAGCACAGGAGAAGTTTCTTTTTTTCAGGGATTAAATTTGTAATTGTTTCAATGATGGCTGAGGGCTCTTACCATTTGTGTAGGTGAATGAATAACAATTGGAATTTGATTTGTAAAATAATATCTCCTTCCCTTCATGAAATATGTAATTTCTTTGAAAGTAATATCTTTGATGACAGTCTTGGCAAGCTCTTTCCATATAAGGTATCTTCCAGGTTTTTAGGTGTCATTTTTCACCTCAATGTTTGTTTGTTTTTCATAATAGAAATAGTTTCACTAAGTAATATTAGAAACTTTCTGAAATTATAGGGTGCTATCTTCTTCAACTATCTTTGCAATTATGATACGGAAATATTGCATCAGCAACTTTCTAAACATAGTATGCAGTGGTGACACGAGTTAATTGAACAGTTAGGAGATAATGCAGTATCATTGACACGATTTACTATGTAATTACCATTGTTTCCAGTGGAGTTATCATGTAGCTACCACCTAATATCATACGTTATTTTGTGATAACTGTGAAATTTACTTATCATCCTGTTTTGAGAGACTCTGTTGGTCTTAGACCAACCCTTCTAAACCAAAGTTAAATATATGAGCTGTGTAATAGAGTGACCTGCCCACCAGCTTTGGAGTGTGACAATTAAATCATAGGTCTTACAGTAAAGCCTTGGAAGAATATATTGCTAAATTCATTCAGAGTCCTGAATGGCTTAACTTCTTGATAGTCTTTCTTGCTGCAAGCATCTGTCTGTTTGAGTGAATCTGGCAGTGTTTCTACAACATAAGAAGAAATGCTGTGTAATTCAGCAAAACATTTCAAATGTCTTGCTTTTAACATTAATATTTTAAAACTTCTTTGTGCCATGGGGAACAAAAATGTTTATATTTAGTAGCTTACTATATCCATCTTACTATTTTTTTTCTTAAATTTCATAATTTAGTTATGATCTGAGACTTTGCATTCATTACCAGGCAGTGATCTGGTTGAAATTTCATCTCAGTGGTTTTTGGAAGCTTCCAAAACAATGGGAAGATCAGCAAAAACTTGAAGAACCATGGCTGTTCTTGTTAATTTAAGTAGAATGTAATAAGAAATGAGAAAATAGAAGTAGGCATTCTATTTAATTTTAGTATGTTTTTTGCTTTGTTTTTATTTTTTGACAATCTCTCTCCAGATGAGAACTTTGATAAATAGTTGAAAATTTAGGGTTTTTCTTCTCACTTTTTATATTGCAACTGAAACTTAATGTGACAATTGATTCAGGTTCTGTTGTCTCCTTTAGTATTTTGATAAGTATTTACATAAACTTATATCATGTGCTTATACATCTAAAAACTATCTTGAAGCTGTCAGTTTTATTATAATTAGGCTTGTCTCAAGGTTTTAATTATTTTTGATTAGAATTAAATGTGCTGCATTTCAATGTAAATTATTAACCTTTCATTTTATTTTTTTTAGAGTTTTTCTTGTTCACATTATGTCTTTTTCCTCATTGACTCAGCAAATGCATTAACGTTAACAGTCAAAACAAACCATTTGAGCTGTTAAACACATTGTGTGTAGGAGTAGCAGAGTAACCTGAGGGCTCAGGTAAATTCATCTGTCATTTCTGGAAACAAGCATTTTTGTTTGTTTTCATGAAATAAATTAAATTGACTGCTTATGCCTGAGTCTAAGTTTTGTACTACAGGACAAAAAAAAACCAAACCATAAGTAGTAATGAGGGGGTTCTTGAGAATATTTTGCCTTGATATTTTCTCTGTTATCTTTTGATGTGGCAACTTAGTTTCATGTGCATTTAATTCTACTAAAAGAGACATTTCGGTCTATTGAACATTGGTTATAACATTTTACAATGTTTTATAATTTTAAAATAACATTTTATAATTGGTTATAACATGAACATGGTCTGTAACATTGGTTATACTAATTGCTACCAGATTTTGACTACAAATATTTTCTCTTTTATTCAACATAAAATAATTTTTTTTTATTTTCTATTAGATATATCGCTATGGAAGTGTTTTGGAATTTTGTCTATGTCTGTAAATACCAGAAGAAGTTCCCTCTACTGTGTGCTCTCTAATACACTGCCCTGGTGCTCATACACAATTACCTGAGCTTGAGCATAGGTTTGCTGAATGAATATAGGTAGTATAGGTTTGCTGAATGAACAGTAAATCAGCTGAGGTTAGTGGAAGGTTAATATTAAAAAAAAGCCAAACCAACAAAACAAACAGAAACCCACAAAACAGAACAAACAAACAAACAAAAAAACCCAACCAAAGCCAAACCAGAACCAGGAGCAAGAATACATGAGCAAGAGTACTAAGCATCAGGAAAGTGGGAGAGAGTCAGTGGCACTTTGTAGTGGGTAAGATAAAAATATTTTAGCAGTTCTGCACTACCATGCTAACCTTTACTTTCCGTGTACATTAGGTAAGAAAAAGCTTTGAGGAGACTGTAGTGCTTTTCTTCCAAAGTGCAGGATTTTCTCTCCACATCAGTTTTAGATGGTATCTGTGATCAAAGGGACATACACTGTTCATATGCTTCCTCTGTACTTCAGAATGAGGGGTGACCTGGAGGGTGTATAAGTGCCCTTGTGTGGTTGCCTGGAAACTTTGGCCCACACAAGTGTCAACTTTCTTTCATGGTTATAAAGGAAGACTGAGCCTCACAGAGAGCTTTAGTCTTGGAGAAAAAAGGTCCTTGTGTGTTTTAAAACAAGTGTCTCACCAGGAGATAATGGTAGAGCAGTGGGTTATAAATGATGTATTTTGTTCACTTCGCCTTGATAATGGCACAAGGGAAAAAAAGTTCATCGCTCTCTTATCAAAATACTGTGACATTTCTCCTTCAACTGTAAAATTTCCTATCACATTCCTCTGCTGCAACAGCAACTAAATTTACTCAATTGTAGAGACTACATAACCTCTCATCAAAAGGTGTCTTTTTTATTTCTTCTTTTCTCCATGCTTATACTTCAGGAGAAGCACCAAGGTTGCTGAAATCACTTTTTACAGTGAAGCAAATTTGCTTTTAAGGAGCTTATACATTAGCTACTGACTGCTATATAATACTGTGCAGGCTCATCTTCTGTCTTGTCCAAAGACAGCACAACATTTCTATTGTCATGTCTTTTTACACTGATCACATTTTTTCTTGAAGATGTATTTTAAATGCAGCAAATTAAAAATTAAGGTGACTAAATGCTGAAGACCAAAAGCACTGCAAAACAGTTGCACTTCTCTTGAGTGATAACCTACTTTCAGGTTGTACAGATTGCTGTTTGAGACAAGAGATGGCATTTTTTGTTCCTCCAAACAAATATCTTTATGTAGCACTTCCAGTTTACAAAAGTGCAGGTCTGTGTGTTGTACTCCACTGGAGTTTTGGTTTGCCATATGCCCAAGGTATGGCTCTGAAGCTGCACATCTCTGTGCTTTGTCAGGGTGCTGTTCTGTTCCCTCCCCTGGGAATGGCCGTGCAGACACAGCTGTGCTGTTTGGGGGCTGTTTTCTAATTGCCTGCTCAAAGCCAGATGAAGTAAATGGGAAGTGATAACAGTGGGTTTTGGATAAGTTATGCCTTTACAGAGGAGCAGTATGGTACTATGTGTAGTAGCTGTATGTCATCTGCAGAAGTTGGTGTACAATCACTTATAAAACTATGGAAAACTAATACCACAGGGGACTGTTCTGTTTCTGTGGCTGTAATGTTAGACATCATAAAATAAAGTGTGTGAAAAGTATATCCAAAATGTATGTCCATTTATATTTTGACAGGTGTTAGTATAATGATATTAAAAAATCAGTAGTGAAATACGCAGCTTTGTAAACCAGATTCCCATAAAGGAAGTTCAACTGTGCAATTCAACTCAATATTTTGTCCACATCAATTTTTAACATGGATATATATCAAAGAATATTACAGAACTGCAGCATATTGCTATAAGTGACTGAAGCGTTAACAAAAGTTAATACTATTGCTAAAATGCAGAGGTAAATCTCAAAATGGAAACACATCTAAGAGAAAATAAAGTTTAGTGTGCATGTGGAGGGTAGCCTTGAGTCAAGACTGCAGGCAGAAAGATACTTTGTTTCTTCAAACAGCAATATTGAGGAACAGCTCTAATGCTAATATAATGATTGACTCCTTACAATGGATCCTGCTCAGAGTTACAGTGTTCTTAGAATTAATCTCCAGAGACATCTAGAGGATATGTGACATTCCCTGTGGGACTTGGTATGTGCAACTACCCCAATACTAAATGATAATGGGGGTAAAATCCTATGTATGTGTAACTGTGTTCTGTGCCTGGCATGAAAATGTTCTGTTTCAACCAATTATGACTTCTCTTATATTTCAGAGAAAAGTTTACTACTGACCGGATCATCATTTGGAAGAAATTAAAATTGGAGTAATACAGAGTATTTTATGTAATACAGAGTAATACAGAATGTTTTATGGTATAGGTGATGACTGGATGTGAAATTGGGGATAAGTGAAAGTTCATTTGATGTTGCATACTTCTCTTTAATACTCACATGGTAATCTATTGGAAGATACATTGTCTTTAATCATAGTCTTTTGAAATACAAGCTCATGGTTGGACTGTTTCTGAGATGCATGACATTATTTTCATATTTTTCAAGAGAAGACACAACCATCTGTTGCTATTTAGAAACTGCAAAGGATATTTTTATAAAAAATGCACTTCTGTTAACGTTGTGACTCAAGAAAAGCTCTTAGTTCAAAATTTGATGTTGAAACAGTGAGATTACATAGTAATTGAATTTTTATTTGCATTGGAATGGTCAGTGGAAACATTCAGCGTACCCAAGAAATCCCCCATCTCTTTGCACAAGCAGTCTTTGTTTCAAAGGGCCAGGGTCAGTGGAGCAGTGTGTTCTCATATTAATAAGTTTATGGTTCATACATTAACCTATAAATGTATGCTGAGATCAGCTTGGAATTTTGTACACATGGCATCATGCTAAATTAAAAAAATGTAACAAAGACAAGAGGCTGGCCTTAACTGTACTGGTTTACTGACAGTGCTACAATACAACACAAAAATCTACAAGTCATTTTGCCTTGAAAATAATTTTGGAAAGTCTTGAAATTAATTTAAACTTACTGCAAATTGGGCAAAGTAACTTAGATACTACAGTTTCAGAATTTGATTACTACCTCCAGGCTAGACAGAGTGAGGTGCTGGGAAATGAGGCAGGAATCCAGAATAGTCACATTCTGGAAGAGTAAAAATGTGAGTCTGAAATGCAAAAGCATTCATTGTGCTTTCTGAAGGCATGGTGTAAACCACAAATGGGAAAACTGTAGCATCAAAATTCAGAGACTGGGGTAGATGTAGCAGCCCCATACTCTCACTGTGGCACATTTCTTGAGGATATTTGGTTCCTGTTACCAGAGTGTTACAGGAACAGGGACTAAATTTAAGTAACTCTCATACTTGTGACAACTCAGTGGCCTTAAACATGGTTTGAGGCTTTGGCAGACGGCCCAAAATTTGTAAAACAGTAGAGAGTATATCAGAATAACATTGGCTTAGCATACTAGTGCATAGCTAAATGAGAAGAGGAAAGCAGATGTCAAGAGGTGAGAGGTACTTCTGCACCTTTGCATGAACAGATAAGCCTACAGAGAATAGATGTATTTGATCAGTATTTTGCTTGATTGTGTTTGGGGATGTTATTTATTTAATGTGGTTAAGATACAAAAAAAAAAAAGAGTAATCTGTGGGACAGTCTGACCTGGATCTGGTCAGTCTGCCACATATTCTTGCCAGGATAGCTGGGAACAATATCCATTTGGAATTGTGAGCTGTAGGAATCCTTATGCTAATCTTTTGAAGACTATAGAGGCTCTTCGTTTGTTTGGGGTCCAACACAAAGTGGCAACTTAAAAATAGAATTTGTTTTACTGTTTGTCCCAGGAATATGAAAAAGATTACCTCTTTATAAAAAAACATTTCTTGTATTTCATACGAAGGTTTTGAATAGCTTCTTTGGTGTGTTTTACGAAAATTACTTGGTTTAGGGCTTAAATTATTTGTTTTCAGTAGTCTGTAAAAAGTGTACAATGGTTACAGACTATACAAAGGACACTTCTATGATGAAGAGATGAAAGGAAGGGAGATGAAAAATCTTTGAAGGGAAAAAAAATTTTTTTGTTCTGAGAGCACTATGAAATTAATGACTGAATACTAAAAAATATAGAAAATTAAGAAATATATATTATTTAGAATATTATTTAGAATCTTCAGATTTTAATAAAATATTGATGAACTGGTACACAAAGTTTTATTCTACGGATGCATCTAATTTAAATGCTTGGACATGAGTGATGCCAGACAGTCAAAATGTGGTCTAGTGCTGTATATACATAACATTCTCTAAATTATAGTTTATTAAAAATGTTACTGACAAGCAAGTTGGGTATTGCCAGAATTGAGGGACATCTGGAAGAACGGAATAAAGTGCATATGAATGAAAAAGTTGGAAGGAATTGCAAATGTCTTTGAGACAGAAGTCATGCAAAGATAAATAGAAAAGATCACTGTAAAAAGGAAAGTGAACTTAAGAAAAACATAAAATGACCCACTTAGAGAACTTTGAAAGCATATGTTGAGAAGTTAAACATGTATTTGTTATTTGATTTTGAGATGAGCCAGTCATGATGTTTGTTGCTACTTGAGCAGGATACAATTTTATTAGAATTTTTTGATCTATTTGCTGTCAAGTGGTCATGATTGCTGAATTCCATTTTACCTACATATTACAGCATGAAATTATAATACACTGGATGAAAGGAACAAAAATAAGATCAAAAAAAGAATTTATATTGGATTTCCATGCAATATTCAGTATGTTGATATACTGAATGCAAGGTCCATGGTACTGTTTGGGTAATTACAATAACACTTAATTTTAGGGTTTTCTGTTACTGCAGAAACCAAGAGAAAGGTCTGAGGAAGGGAGACTTAAGATTAATGAGAAGGAAGAGGAAAACCAAAAGACCCTTGTGAAAAAGGATTGATGCTCTCTGTAGTGGGAATGAACCTTTTGGTTTATTGTATAAAGGAAAGTTTTGTCCTTGTAATGCTAGGGAGGTTTGATAACCAGAGGTGTGTTGGGTTGATAGAACACAAAACATTAGACAAGGTAAAAAGATAAGGAATCATTGAAGGAAATGGAGACACACAAAGCTTTTACTCCTACAATGCCTTGTCCACCCACATGCTTCCAGAGATCAGGAGGGAAGAGGATACTAGGACCCCCAAATAGTCGCTCCTTTTTTTTTCCTCCTACACTTTTATTCATATGTAATACAAAATACGAAGCTGAGGCAGGCGTAAATAGCCCATATAACCCTTCTCCTCTCCACACTTCTGGCCCATCTTCTCCCAATTGTCTTTCAAGTAGATAAGCTAATTTACAACTTAATTATTTTCTCTAATTAATATGTGCAGCACAGGAGAACGAAAATCACTTAGTATGGAAAAATTACAGTTTGTTTGGATATGTAAACGTGCTATTGTGGGTTAGCAAGTTCCATACATTTAGCTTCTGTCCATTAGTGTGCTTTAGATTGTGAATTCAGAGGGATTTGACTCAATCCTTTGACCAGTGTTCATTTAGTCAGCTACTGTATTCCCTTCTACAAGTTATAAGCCTCAAGCCCAGTACACATCTGCATTTAGTGCCTTTAGCAAAGAGATTTAAAGCCTCAAAAATATCATTATGTACAAGAGGCATGCAGGGTGGGTGAGATAAAATAATTGGTAGCAACATTTCTCCATTGGTGAGCAAAGGCCAACACAGCAGTTTAAACCCCAGAGCCCTTGGGCAGAACCCTAGAAAATGTTCTGTTATTAGCAATACCTTTTGGTAGGTGAATAAATGAACTCCTGAATGGTCTTGGTGTAACTGCTGTGACTGTAAACATATGTGAAAGGAGAGAAAGCAGTCATACAAAAACTATGATGACTGGAATTTATCATTTCTTCTTCTAAAATATTTCCACACATTGGATGCTACTTTCTTCCATGGTAGAGTGGATCACAGGAAATGCATTATTGATTATGTGATTGTAAATCATTTGCAGGTGAGAGATATTTTGTATTATTACTTGTGCAGAGTCCAACAGTCACGAGATAAAAGGCCGAATGGGAATTCCACTTGATGGAACACATCAGATACTTTTATGTTGTGGGCTGCCCATAGTGCAGCAGAAATGCCAAAAGGAGAGGTATTAGGTAGAAAATTCACAGCAACTGCAGCCTACATTTCTGGAACTGGACAACATGAATCAGGTAATCATTTGTCTGTATGTCTATGCACAGTGTCACCACTGTGGGGTTGAATGCAGGTGATGTGGCCTTCTTACAGATGGGAATTCATCTTTTTCCCTGTTCTGTTTCACAGAAGTGGTGCAAGAGAAGAGCCAAGCCTTCAAAAGCAGGTGCTGGAGGCTTTCAGGTATGTGATGTCAAATGCCTCCATCACAAGGTAATTGCTGTGACAGGGGCACTTCAAATGTTTGTGCTGTCTCTAAAATTCCCATCATCTTTAACATTGCATTTCATTATAAGTGGAGATTTCTAAAAATTAACTCTTCTACTTTTGAAAATATTTTACGATTCTCTTCTGTAAAAACAAAACAAAACAAAACAAAAAAGAGTGGAACAAAGGGATACTATAGGTAGTCACATGAATCTTATACATGCTTTTGTATCATTAAAAGGAGGATGATACAGCACTGGAAGATTATGACTTCTCTTAGCTTTAAGCAGATAGTGGCAGGAAAGTGAACAGAGACATGATATACTGAGTCTAATTTATCATTCTGTTTTTCCACCACCTATGAAGCCTGAAACAGTGAAGTGTTTAGGTTGAAATACTGATCAAATTCACTGTTTTCTAGAGGGTGGCTTCCAGGATTTGTGGAAAGGAGTAAAAAGGAAAGAGCTGTTAAGCTGTCAGTAGCTTTTAAGCTGTGGGCATCCTGAACCCCTGGAGAAAATGAAAACAAACCAACCGCTTTTTCTGCACAAAAACCACAAGCACTTTCCTCTGGAAAATTTTATTTAAAAAGCTACAATAGTATCCTAATTTGGACAAACGTTTTGTAGTTATGAAGTAAATTCAGTGATCTGAAAATCAAAATATACTTTCAGAAATTTTATTTTTCTAATGTTGAATTGTTCTACTGTAGTGAATTTTTATGTGTGTTTGCAATTGCCATTCATTTCCTCTGGTTTTTTTTTCCAGAGTCCACGATTTATCACCCTAACATATTCCAGAAAAAAATCATTGCAGAGTTGCACATTTGTCATGGCTTTCTTTTTTTTTTTTAAAGAAGAACATTGACTGTAAAAAGTTGCTTTTGCATATTCAAAAATGCCTTTGAAAATGTTTGTGCAAGGAAGGAAGTAACTACAGAGAGTCATTTCAGTCACTTCAGTTTTCAGTGGAAATGCATAAACTGCTGAGAGGGGGCTGAACTGGTGGTGTGGTGAACATTCTTTAGAAATAGTACAAAATTACACTGAACCCTTATGTTGAACATTCAGGGCCTAGCTGCAGAAACCTGCTGAGGTCAATTAAAATCTTGATATTAATTTTCATAGGTTTCAGATTAACTTCATCTTTATTTTGTGGAATTACATTATGATGGATTTATTTTATCCTCAGGCTTACATGCTTCTGTCTTCACACTTATTGTTAAGTCTTCCAATAACGCTGGTTTTAATTTGGCATTCAAGTTCTGTTCCTCCCTGTGAGAAATACATGTATAATACAAATAAAAGCCAGGAAATGGTTACCTGAAGATGGTGTTCTAAAGAAGAAAAGGTTGTCTGAAGAAATGTTCTAAAATGCCAGGTTTTGTTTGATGGAAAGATGTTATAGTTTGACTCTAAATTATTTAAATAAACATCCTTTATTAAATAAAAAGTGGTTGGTTTGGCGTGATAGTCTGTCATCTTTTTTCTTGAATCACCCATCCTTGTTGATTTTTTTCTGTTCTGTCCACTATTGCTGATAGTCTTGAATATTTCTGGATCTGCACTTCTTAATGCCAGACTCTTTTAGGCTCCATCTCTAAGAAAATACTAATTAGTCTTATCTATGGCAGATCATTATACTGCATTAGTTTATCCTTTTAATGCATTGGTATAGTTTTAATATTACATAAAATGTGACTAGATTCCAGCATTGGTGCAGCTGTATCTGTAAAGCTACACAGTCCCAAAAACTTAAACTCATTTTTTTGTGTTTCCCCATGAATCCACAGTGTAATGAAATGTATCAGTCTGAGGATAAATTATGGGTATGTATTTTTTCATAATATATCTGGCAAGATAGCTCTGAATCAAATGAATAAATCAAGACTGTTTTTAGCCCTCCAATTCTGTGTGCTTAGATGTCTGTGGCTGATGAAGAGCAGTGTGCCAGGAATCAGGATTCTTACTGTGCCATCTCCCAGTCAATGCAGTCTGTATCCCTTGAACGCTATAAGGAAAATCACAATGAACCAGTCACTCTCTTTCAAGCTCTGCCTATATAGGTTGGTATTAAAGTGGCAGGAAAATATGTGCCAAAAGTACACCGTAGTACAGTACTCGCAAACCTGGAGTGAAGAGAGGTATGTGAACAAAGCTCTAGGCAAGAGGGGAACCTTTACATTGGCCTCTCCAGTTAGAATCCTTCCCATAAAGTCAGGAATGGGGACTGGCCAACTGCCCTGGGGGATAATTTAGACAATTTGGAATACCTAGTTCAAAATATTTGAAGTAATGTCACTGAGAATTGTCTGCTACTAGCATTGCAATATTGTTCTATACAATAATTGTCTGTTTAATCAGATTACAAAAGAAAACATTCACTGCCTGTGTACCTGTGTCCAGAGGAGTTTTTGTAACCCATTCTTATGTGCATCTTTTCCGTCATTCAGATTGTCATGTTATTTTGTAACCATGGAGAAGCAGGGAGGGATGCCTGTTGGTCGAATTTAGATTTCTCCGGCTGAGTGCAAACCAATTTTTGAGAAAAATGAGAAAACATTTCTTAATGTAAATTGTACTGTCACTCCCTTATATCATCAGTGCAAAATGGATTTCTTTCCAGATCATCTGAACTGTATAATTAGCATGTTGTTAAAGCATAGGTTTGGATGTGCAATATTGTATACATTTTCAATGACTAAAGATAAATGCAATTGCATCAAAGAAACTAATAATTGGTCAAATAATAAAAGTTAATTGCTTTTTTAAACTGAGGCATCTTATAACAATTTTACCATATTTTTCTCTAAAAATTATTCTTTGCAAATTTTTTTAATCTACCTGTGTTTTGAGTAGGAATGTTTGACAGGAAATGTAAATAACCACTGCTTCTAAAATGGTGTAGTCCTTCTGAGTGGGATGGCCCATTTTAGGAAGAGGATAGGATTTCAAGTCTATCATCAGTTCCAGAAATACTGTGTGTGATTTTGGGGCTGTGCTCCCTATTGACTTAACAAACAATTTCTTTACCATAACTTTCTTATATCTATACCATAATTTTCCTACTGTTTTGGTTTACAAAGGTAGGGATTAATTTGATGTATGTCGTCTGGCAATCACAGTGTGCTTTTCATTGCTATTTTATAATGATTTATATGCTTTAGACTTCAGAATTATCCATATGCTATATTGCCCAGTAACATTTAAAAAATACAATATGGTTGCTGAGTTTAATTCATTTATCTTGCCTGGGTATTTGGAGCATGTATAAAATGTAACTTCTCCATCATGTCATAAAAAGTTATTGCACTCCTAGGATCATGAATTCAAGAAACATGACATAATAGACTGGCAAATATGGCCTTGTGTCTTCTGATGATGATCCAAATCCACCCACTTATCTTGATCTGCCTATATTGTTAACAACATGAGTTGTCATACAACTAATTTTTCATTTTAACTGTTCTTTATGTACAGTGCAGTGTAGAATTTACTTTTTATTGCCTTTCGGAGGGAAGTATCATACCTCTCAGTGAAATAATGGTTTTGTCAGACACTGGTATCTTTATTGTGTAGTGCTTTTAAATTCTACACTATTTATACCAAGCTCTCGTGGTGTAGGACAGGTGAGATGTGATGCCTCTGTTTCTCCCTGAGAATACTTAAAGCTTTCTGGATAATGAAGTGTGCTGTTGATATGGTGGTTGTGTGGTCTGTGTTATAACTTTTTCAAACAGAATTATTTTGTTCTAAGTACTCCATGAAAGTGCAAAATGTAAGCAGCCACTGGAAAGGACTGACAAACCTAAAGCTTCTACTTGCAGTCTTCCTATTGATTTGCCTGCTTCTTCCTACCATAATTATTCTAATTCAAAAATGTAGACATTGATTTGCTATTGGAGCTTTTATTTCATTTGTAAATGACAAGGAGGAACAGCAATTTTATTGCATACAGTGTTAGTGTTTAGTTGTCAGGAGTTGCTTAAATGGGTGATTGTGAAAAAAGTCAAAGAATGGTGCATGATTGTAAAGCTCTTTGGATCCAAGAATGTAAAAACAGATGACACTTTTGTCCTGTAATGTCATTGAAGAGTCAACTGCCACGCAGGCAGATGACAATAAATTAGAAAAGGTGTTCCCAGTGTACTTCAGTGGGAGGTAAGAAGGGAATTAATGGTTTGCTCTCTCGTGTTACCTATAATATTTTGGAACAACTGAACTAAGCATTTCAAAGGGTTTGCTATTTTTTTTTGAGTGTATCTAAGAGATAAAAGCAATATAGAAATAAATATTTTATCACCTACCTAAATTTGTCGATTGTAATAATTTCAAGAGTGAAAGCATGGCAATGTTTGAATTTAGATAAATTCCAAAATCAAATAAATGCAAAGACCTCAACCATCAAGTACTATATTTGAAACGAGTATTTCTCTCCAGTTGCCTTTTCCTGTTATTCAGAGAGTACAGGGTCTGAACTTTGTTTAACTGCTCCAAAAGGTGATTTGGAGTACATATCAGAAACATAATCAACCCCCACTTGCAAGCCTACTTGCCAGAGACAAAAAAGATGCAGAATATTTGAAAAGGGCATTCCTTTCAGAATGCCAAAGTATGTTATCTTTTTTGCTGTATGGATTATAGTATCATGTAGAAGCTGTTGGTTTCCACTGACACAGATCCTTTTGTCCTAGATACTGTACTTTGTAGATAAATACCTATCTGTCTATCTATCTATCTATCTATCTATCTATCTATCTATCTATCTATCTATCTATCTATCTATATTTGAGTATCTGTTTTACATTTTTTATATGTATGTCTATATATGCAAACACAGTTACAGTCCCCACTCTGGATTACATGCTGTTTAAAAAGACAGGTCAATAAAAGGTGGGAGAAAGGAATTATTATTACTTCCAGAGCTCCAGAGAGATTATGAGTGATATTGGATGTCCCATAGGAGGTAGGCTTAGATCCAATTTACCAAACACAGATTTTTCAAAGATTATAACTGAAATGTTTGCTGCAAGGCTGGCCTTCTCTAAAAGTCTGTGCATCTTCTTTATTTGGTAGTTTCTTGGAACTGTTAATATGATATGCATGAGAAAGTACTCGCAAAGGCTTGAGCTACTTGTTTGTACTTTGGTACTAGCTTTTGAATATCTGTCTCTCATTTAAAAAAGTAATTTCCAGTATTTTTTTATTGGTTGTCAGAAGAGAAGACAGCATAAGCATATAGAAAGTACCAAAATATATCATGGCTATATTTGGCACAGTGGAAGACTTTGTAAGCTGTGTGGGTTTATTTATACATATATTCTCACATATGTAAGTTAAGTGTAAGTTAAGGTGCTAATATTACAACCCAGCCATAAAGATTTTTTTTTGTATTAAATTATCTCATTGATTTAGAATTTTAACATACTTGTAAATGTTTACAAAAAAGTGTGAAAAAACATAAAACTTACATAGAGCACAGTATGCAATTTACCTCCAGGTATAGTATTATTTCCTCCAATACTTCCATGTTTATTCACTTTAAATCAGTATGAAGTTTACAAACATGGAGTTTTCTTTTATTTCATTGTGACCTTAATGCTTCTGCTGTAACTTGAAAGTTTCTAGTTTCAGCTTAGGCTTGACTGGCAGATGATCTGTGATCAATAGGGGGAAGACAGAAAGTTATAAATCAGTTGTTGTGAGGGAAAGCATATGTGGCTTACTGCTCGTGTCTTTTCTGACATTTGCTTCTGGACATTGTTGGAGGCCGTCACTGGGAGCTTGGGTATGACACAGGACTGAGGAGGAAGTCTGAGGCTACAGAGGGCAACAGGGGGAGGGCAAGTGTTAGCTGAACTGCCAAGGAAGCAGTGTCCAGGGGACAGGAGATGGGTAGGAAGCTGGCTTTTATGGAGAGGCACTGGAATATAAAAAAAGAGTGGTCCCAGCTCCTGCAAAACTTCAAGCTTTTTCAGATGCTGAACGATTTGTTATTTTAAACCACTAACTGCAACATTGGTTATGTAAAAGTAGGATTTGTTTGTCTAGCTATTCTATTCCTTTAAGCTAATGCATTGTGTATCCTGTTAACGTACTTCGTTAATTGAGATGAAAACATATGGGGAAAAAACCTGGTAGAATCAAACTGTCTTTCTCCAAGATTCCTTTTGCAAATTGTCTGTGCCTATCAAAAAGGAATTGTTAAGTTGAAAAGTATTTATGTACATCAAAGGAGTCATCACAGTTAAAATAGAAATTTTTTCTTTGCATTGATGCATGTGATTTTTTTAATGGGGAGGTAGAGAGGAGCTCATATTTTTAGGGGAATTTTTATGCTATTACACATGATTTTGTAAAGTGCTGATTTTATTATCAGGGGAATAAAGATTCCAAACTGCATCTTTTTTAATATAATAATTTCATACTTACTTATCCTTTTTAACTCTCTATATTTAATAATAGGCTATGCTTCTTATATTCTTACAGTAAGTCACCATTGCAGGATAATAAGAAGCTGTTAAAATTGACATTAATATTTCTAAAACATCATAATATAGGGGTGATTTTAAGGCTTCAACATCAACATAATTCTGCAGCCCAGATATATTTTGAATTATAATTCTTTAGATCACTGTTGACACTGCCTGTTTCATGACTGTGTGTTGCCAGAAAAACTTTTCTACTTCTTCAAAATAATGAGTTTATTTTAAGTATTGTGTTTTCAGAAGCAGTGATTGCAACTGTCAGGAAAAGTTAGGGCTCCTGTCACTAGCACGCACTTCCTCTGAGACCCTGACTTTCTTATTTATGCTGAAATTTCTAGTAAGGCCATGGAGTATGTGGACTTGTTCTCAGTCATGGTTTACAGAGGTAAAGTCTAAGCTCTGAAGAGTCAGTCTCAAGAGGTCATTCTTCAGGAGAAAGACAGTCTGTCTACATCCAACTGCCACAGAACATGTGCCAGTCGTGGCTCTTCCTCAGGCTCCTCAGTCACTGCTTCTGTCCAAGCAGCAATGGGGTGTTCAAAGCCTGCACTTGTAAAGGGGAGGGTGGTAAGGCAAAGCAATTTGGGATATGCTTTACACACGTGATGTCCTTGAGACTTACTCATGTGAAGGTCAAGATCATTCCTGTACCAAAGGCTGCCACGAGACTAGTACTCTACTTAAGTCTTATGTAAGCCTCAGAGTAGGATTTAGGCAGTGCACAGGACTTGTGCTCAATCTCTGTTCAAGGGTTTATTTCACTCAAAGTTACAAGTCTGCTGTATAAGTGAGCATCACTCTTTATATCGGCTTCAAAGTCTCAGCTATGCTAAGATGTAGGTGCATGTGAAAGCGGTGTGATAGCCCAGGCTGAGCACTGAAGGGTGCTCTGGTCCATGTCCACACCCAGCAGTCAGTTCCTGTCTGGCACCGTGTTAAAAAGCTGTGTTGGTCACTGCTGGTACTTGGCCACAGAAGATGTAGATAAGCACACAACTCATGAGTGCCGGAGCAGTGCAGAGCCACTGTTATGTGTCTGTTATGCACGGCCATCCTCAGCAAGTGCAAAGGAATTATTAATTTGAATCTTGATATTGTACATTATAGTTATACTACATTTATCTCTATTTATAATAATGTTGCTTTTCATATAAATTGCATTTATAATGGATGTGACTATATATTGCATGCATGCAGTGGAGCATAGCATTCAATCTCCCTTTGTCCCTGTCTCCCTCTCACTTTCCTAATCTCAACAATAACTAGATATTTTTGATGGTTACACTAAATACTGATAAATTTGAGTCTTTACTGAGGGTTTTGTCTTTTTCTTTGTACTCTCAGAATTTTGTTGGAAACATTGAAAGGAAATAGGAAAATCATTTTAAAGCATCTGCTTCTTTTACAAGACATTTGGGAAGTTTGGCTCACATACTTTTAGCTAGATATTGGTGTCCAAGCAGTGGCTTCATAGCTCTGAGTATGCATATCTGATAGAAAGCAAATAACTTATCTGCTGTTACACAAATGAGAGATGAAAATGGATCCTTCTATCTCTAATCATAAGTACTGTAAACTGAGAAGACACCACAGATATGGTCACAGATGATCTCATTGCTTTGCTTTTAGAGTTAAAAAGAATACTTTTCAAAACATTTTTGCTCATGTAATATATTTAATTACATAAATAATAATACATCAGTCTTCATACTAAGTTAATTTCAGTAGCTTTTTACATTTACTGGCAACACAGGCTGCATTGATATTTTTCATTTTTTCCAAGTAAAAAAGAAATCCAACAGCTGGGTAAACGTGCAGATGTCTATGATTTATTTTATATAAATATCATATATGCTTGTGTAAATAATACTGAAAAAAAAAAAAAGAAGAGGAAAAAAAAGAGCATCTTCCAGCTAAAAGGATTCCAAAAAGTCCTAGGGAAAGATTGGTGTAGGTGATGTAGCATCTATTTCAGAAAAAAACTTCAGTCTGAGTTATGTAAGCTGTATTTTCAGTTGTGCCCACTTTCTATTGTCTTAAATACAGTGCTTCATAAACCTCTAAGTGTATTTCAGCTATATGAAGCAAAGAAAAAGCAGACAGACTCAGAACTGAAATGTTTTTGCATATATCGGGGAGAATCTGCACACAAAGGGACATTTATCAGGGGCTACTGTTCCTCTGCTGAGGAAGGGAGCATACCCAGGAGTATCCAGAAACAGATGATGATCTTACCAAGAAAACCTTCTTCAGCAATATCACCAGCCTGCTCGTGCCAGGTCTGGCATTTCAGTATCCTGTGTATTCGTGATGGAGAGAAAGGGAGCAAAGCTGTGCAAGCTGCAGGTAGCTGGGATGACGAACCTGCTCAGCCTACTGGATCTGTGCAGTGTTATGGTATAATTGGGAGTCATGTTTGCCACTGTGGACTGTCCATGTGAGAATGGACACTGTTCCTCTCACAGAGAACTGCAGTTAGGGCTCTTTAGCTACACTCATTGTCTTTGGGGATTTTTTTGCTGCGTTTTTGCAAGTACTTCTCCTCCAGGTTTACCTCAACACATGGAGGCAGTAGCAAACATCTTGAACTACACAAAGATGGAAAACTATTGAGAAAAACAACAAAAAATTATTTTCTTCTTTTATGAGATGTGGAGCTAGAAAACAAGGGTAAATTGTCCTTGTAGTTAGTAGACTTGAAAGCTAAAGATCTTTTCTTCTTATTTCATTTCAGGATCAGGATTTTGCCTTGATGGCTGGGTTTATTTTGCCTCTATCTGTAAACTAGATGCTGATATAAACACAGTATTTGCTATATTATGTGGAACTTGACTCTGAAGCAAGTGAACAAACCTTTGGCCTTTTTAGTATATCTTGAGTATATGTATTTTTCTTTCTACTTCTGTCTCTTTCTTTTTTCTTTGAGCATGTTTCTGTAAGTTTAGTGAAGTAGTCCAAATAAATGAAAAGTCGATAGAGCTGTGTAAAAATCTAAAAAGCTAATCAAATTCTAGTAACCATGTTCATTAGGTACTCCCTCCTTTTTGACTTCCAGGGAAAAAACAGTACTTTTAGTTCATCTTAAACCATAAAAATTATTTTGATGGCATATGTGATGAAAAATTATTATTTAGTTTGCCATTTCCATTGCTTTAGTAGCTACTCAATTTATGTGCTATTAACATTTGTTCAATTAATTGCCCTCCTTTCCAGTTCCCCCCAAATGTAGAATTTGCATTGTTGTTTCAAATTGATGCAGATGGTGTTCACCACCATAACTCTATGTTTTTCTAATCTGGGATGTGATCCTGTACTCCTACTAAATTCTATAGTTACAGGAGTGTGAGGTACTATAAAAAGGTATTTTTTTTCTTTTGTATTTATTTTATGTAAGTAACTGAATACAAATAGAGTGTTAACAATGTCAAATGCATCTACAAATAGAGAATTTTTGAAGTGTCAGTCACTTCTTTTGAAACTATAGTCTCTGAAAACTGTGCTTGTGCTGCAAAACATAGTGCACCTTTGCATCAATGAAATTAGCTCTGCATTTCAGTTGTAAATCTGAAGCAGTTTGTGTACCCATAACCTAGGTCACATCAACCAGTCAGTGTTGTGGGCATAGCTGGAGCCTGGTATAAACTAGATAACCAGTAATGAACTTCTTTTCTCAAAAAAGTTTTATGGCACACGTGGTGATCTGGATACTTGGATGTAGAGAATGGGTTTGACCAGATGTCAAGTGAAATCACATCACTGGGTACAGTGTAGACACCCTTCAGTCTTTCAGTTTAGCCAGTATTCATCTGAGCAATGAGATATTAGAATAAGTATATTTTATTTTAATGGTTTAGCTTATGAATTAAGCACTGTAATAACACAGATGCCTTGGCTAAAAAAGAATAGTAGTGTTTCCATTCTAATTCTAAATGGGAATTCATGCACTTCTCTTGTGTTTCAGATTTGGAGACAGATGTTTCTTCTCTCACTCTGGCAAGTTTTCTGCATCCCAATTTTCTTGAATATCTTATGATCCTCTTTTTCCAGGTGCTGTCTTTGTGTCCTGATCAGACCAACTTGAGTCTTCAAATGGCTGTTTCCCTAGACTTCCTCTCTCTTGCTTTGTTTCTTAAATTTATTTCTTCCCCCTCCCCCTCCCCCTC
>VXAX01007473.1:0-61242 GCA_013399835.1 Leptocoma aspasia | reverse complement strand
TTCTGTGGTCTTTTTTTTTCTCCGAAAATCTTTGCCTAGGCTTTCCCTATCCTCATTTTCACAATATTCGTTCCTTCCCTTTATTGCCTGATGTAGGACAGCGCTGTTGCAGATAAGGATAGCACCTGCACTCTCTGCCATTTGCGGTACTAGCAGCAGGTAGAAGAGATAAAGAAACTCTGCTTCTGACTTTCAGGGCTCTAAAGAAAGGTAGGGAGCAGCAAGTTTTTTTGTTATAGAAAACAGAGAAGCCTTTTCATTTGTCATCCTTACCTAGAGTGCACAGCTGCCCTCTGGGAGTATTGTCAAGATGTGGCAACGTTAGGCAGCTGAGTTAGGCATGAAGCAGCATGTGGCAGCTTCTCCTGCATGGTCTTTGCTACCTAGACCTGCTCCTAAGCAAAGGCAAAGGAGATCAGCCATAAGTACCTCTGGCCTGTTCTTGTGTCTACTTCCCTTATGGCTAAGAGTTTTGGTTAGCTCTCTTCCTTAAGTGAGATGTATACAGGAAGGATCAGGGCTGGGGGAAGGAGTCACTGGTGGGTGGAAATAACTTCAGAAAAGAAAAAAGGCTGCTATGTTCAGAAGCCCTTCACCACATCAGTGACAGCAGAATAGCAGCCCTCCCTCCAGGGTGGCTCCAATCCAGAGCTGTTTTCTCAGTTTTCAGTCCCGGATTTGTTCCTCCTTCTATCTTTCTTGTCTTAACACTGTCCTGCTCCATCTTTTGGGAAACAAAATTAAGTTTTGCCTTTGCTTGTGGACAACCTAAATAACCTCTGGTTTTGCCAAGACCCCTGAGAATGCCATTCTCATAGCAAAGCAAATGATAAAATTTCTTTCAAAGATTGACTGTAATTTAGTCCATTACTGCTTGTAATAACTCAGTGTGAATTTGTCTCATATATATGTGTCTTTCTGGTAAGATAACTACAATTTTTGTATCCCCCAGTAGACTTGTAGTGCTGCAAATCAGACTGTACCCTGACACTACCCAGGTCGTCTTGCTCTGGAGTCAGTGCACTGACTGCAGAATGGGTACAGTATTGTCCACTGTGAGGATTAGGTAACATGATGTATTAAATCCCTGACAAACACAGTAACGTGAGATGCTTTGCCATTTTCAGGGAATTTTAAATTGAAGGTGGTGAGACGCTGGAACAGGTTGCCCAGAGAGGTGGTAGTTTCCCATCCCTAGAAACATTCAAGGTCAGGTTGAACAGGGCTCTGAATGACCTCATCTAATTGAAGATGACCCTGCTTGGTGGAGGAAGGTAGGACTAGATTACCTTTAAGGGTCCCTTCCAATCCTATTCCAAAAACTATTATATGTTTCTATGAATTGCCTGTTACCCAGTATTCTTCCACAGTAGCAGAGGCAAGCATCTAGTCAGTGCTGGAAGAAGATTTGTTCATTCATGCATTCATTCTTTCATTCATTCATTCATCATGAAGTGCCATAGCACAGCATATTTTGGGTTACTGCCTCAGAGTCACAGTTATTTGTTTCTGGAGTTTGGACTATTGAATGAGTGCTATGGAAAGGGAATGTTACTGTTTTACCATTTCCATTATGTTATCTTTTCCAGTGCAATTACCAGCAAATTCAAAGCTCTTTGTGTTAAGCTAATAGCTTTTGACTCTCTGCTGTCAGCCACTCCTCTTTGTGCACTTTTCATACTGCTTACCAGTTCCCCTACCACTTACCTATGAAGAACATTTATTTTTTCTCTGAGTAGAGTCTCATCATAGACAAATCATTAAATGGAACATCAAAAAGATCCCATCTGTTAGAGTTGCATATGGGTAAGATCACAATTATCGAAAGCCTCTTTTTTCTCCCTTATGCTTATCCGTACAATAAATGTAGTTGTCAGCAGGATAAGTTCACGCATCGGATAAGGTCACAATTTCATTTAGTGACAACTTCCAACAGCGTGAACTTACAAGGTTCGATTTATTAAAGAGTCAGAAGGGATAAGATCACTGCATGGCCAGCCTGATTTATCAGGGTTTGACTGGAGTACTTGAATAGAGAATGTCGTATTTCAAGTTTATGTTCAAAACTGTAGTTTAGTGTGTGTTATGTCTCAGAGACTTGAAAATTGAGGGAGGAGAATTTACAGGAAGTATCTCAATAATGCAGTTTATGTCTGCCAAACAAGTGTGTGAACACTGAATATTGGAGCTACCTTATTAAGAATCACAGAAGTGGAAATGGGATAGTTCTCCTCTATCAGTGAATTGCTGTGTGCAGACCTACACATATTAATTTGTTATAATGGAAGCAATCACCAGCCAAATATTAATTGCAGATTCTTTCTGTGCATATAGGATGGCAGGCAGATACTGGGTTCTGGGTTGGGCAGCACTTAAGAACTGAGAGTGTTTTTAACTAGCTCGCTCTGACTTCAGAGCAGTCCTTCTTTGAAACTACAACATAAACAATTTCTCTGCCATGCAAAAATACTCATTAGAGAGCCAGGTGGCTGTAGACTGCAAATATGCAAAGAAGGAGCCGTTTGCTTGTGGAAATTGGTAGAGCCCCATGATGTCAAATAACCAATCTCTAATTGTAGCAGAGGAAGAGCTTACTCATTGTTTTGAACCAGCTCCACTTAGAAAGCTATTTTCAATTAAAAAAAAAACCAAAACCAAAAACTACTGCCCAAAGCTATCAGTGACTTGCTTAGAAGTGTTAAATGCATATGAGTCTGGATACAGTTATTTCTGAATGTAGTTCTCCTTATGTCCCATAAAAGCTGTTCATCATCCACCTTCAGATATATTCTCCTTTGTTTCTTACTCCAGAATGTAGATAGATGGATGAAAGGCAGTATTACTTTGTTTCAGAAACACTATATATAGTTGAATTTTTCTGGTAATCAGACTGTGGTCAAATTCTATTAAGGGGCAAAAGCTCCTGTTGGATTCCTATGTACTCTATGTTTTGTGGAGAGTTTTTTTAAATGATCCTGATCATGCTGCAAAAGAATACAAAGCTAAACTGACCTCTCTACCTTCTGTTTAATGAAAGCCCTATGTGGCATGCCTGAAACAATATATGCATGTATGAAAAGAATCCTAAATTGAGTCCTTTCATTCTGGTTTTCTAGCCACCAAGGTGGCCTAATATCTTAAAAGCCACGGATGTTTTATAGCTGTACTAGTGAGTCATGACTTGAGGCTTCTTTTACAGTGCAGCTATCATAAGTCTTTGAGTAATCACAGACTTTAAAAGTATGCTACATCAACAAGATAAGAGAAACAGCCCACAGCACTAACAGCATTATCTTTTACCAAAATTGATTAGCCCATACTATGTGTCTCAAATATTTTGTATAAACTTAGTCAGCAAGCTGGAAATAAATGTGTTCCTGAAGAACAAGCTGGGAAAAAAAAAAAAAAACAACAACCAAAAAATACTTTCTCCATAGCAAGGAAAGGGTAAGTAAATATCACTAAATGAAATTTCTCTTAAGTAATTTTTTTACCTTACCCACAAAAACTAACAGCAGAGCATCACTTCCTCTCTACTTATATTTCTTAGTGCTGCTTCTGTCATACTTCTTGCTGTCCCTTTCAATTGGAGAGCTGACAAGTCTAGGATGAAGAGCGTAAAACTGCTTCTCTACTTTGCGTGGAAATTATGAGTATGTCACATATTTTATTCCAGGGGTAGGAAGGACTTCTGTTATAATTTGCTGTTATGTGAAGGAACATTGTATTCAGTACTGAGATGGTCTGTTGTGACTGCTGGTTACTTGAAGCGCCTAACAGTGTTTGGCACAGAATTTTCTGCTTCCTTTGGGTTTGAGTATGGATTAAAGGAAGCTGCAGCAGTTTTTCATCCTTTCTTTTCTTTTCCTCCCCACATGCTGGAATTTCCATGGACAAGTATGTGTGAAGAGTCAGTACCAGCTGAGTCTTTACACTTCTTACTGTGAGTGGTGATACAGCAATGAAGTCTCAGATCCTCTTCCTTCTCCTGATGTAATCTGTGAAGATTCTGAGCAGTTGTGCAGGGGATGGTAGCTGTAGAGCTACCACTTCAGATTTACATCTGTACTTCCTCTGAGGCTGAAGGGGAAAATCTTGTCTTGCTGACACATTTTTCAAACCCTTTTAATTAAGAGTCACAGGGTGAGCTTCTCATTTTCCAGCAAACACCCTTGAAGTCACGCATTACTTAGGGCCGCAGGTATGGCAGTTTAACCAGCATCCTTGTGGGAAGTCAGCAGTGAGCAGGGGACAGCCCCAGTTACATCAAGTGGGAGACTGAGCCCCTGTGTGCTGCAGTTGTGGTACCATTCACCCAATAGGAAATTTCAGAGGAGAAAAATGTTGTAAATAAATGCGGAAAAGTTGCAGGCAGTGTTAATTTTTTCCTATAAAAAACCCGAAGATTTTCAGGTGAAAAAAAAAAATCTTTGCCAAGGACTAAATAGTAGTGTGCTACACCTTGTATGAGCATAACCAGATTGTCTCGTTTTGCCTAAAAATGCAAGCAGATTGTCCTTCCCAACGCTGACATTCACTCCTAACATTAAAATTGAAATGGCTGCTGGTCATGGTGACAAGAGAGAAATGTATATTATTTGGAGAACTGCAGTGGAGAGAAAGAGAAAGGTTTTGCAGCAAAATATTTTGTTACCCTGTCTGCAATCTACTCCTTTTTCATGGTGTTCTAAGTGGGTGGGGAAATGCAGCAGTTTCAGTACAATTCAGCATGATGTTACACCATAGGCAGTACGTTTTAAAGTATTCATATATATTGAATATTGCTGGAACTACAGCTTGGAACTGTAACAAAAGAGAATAAGAGAGAGAATCCGTAGTAACCTATTTAATTATCAACAGAAAATTATAAAAATTATATTTGGGGGGAAAAAAAAGCTCATCCTTATGCTTGCCTCAAATCTGAACTACTTATCAGGTATAAGATTCATGTTATTAATTTTATTTAAAATATAATGTGGAATGATGTGTACCTTAAAACTTTGGTAGCTTTTTGGATATCATTGGTTGATCTGCCCTAAGTTTGTCGTTCTTAATCCATTAAAAGACAGGCCTGCTTGTAAATCCACAGGTACAGATAAGGAGTCACTGTTTGACTGTGTCTGAACCCTTTTCAAATGAAAAATGTCAGTGGCAGAAAGGGAGGCTGAATTATTTTTTAAAAGGGTTTTCAAAGATTCTCATGATTCCTCTGGTATCAGTTAAATGTGACATGTCCATAGACATGGCTGTTTTTTAGTGTGTAAAAGCAAGCAAATGCTGCAGTTTTCATCTCCGTGTAGAGAGAAAATGCTGCAGTATGGCTAAGTGATAAACATGTTACTTTGCAATTTCTCTCTTCCATAATTAACATATAAAGAGATTTTTAAAGCTAATACAATTTGTAACAATGTGACTGCGAGAAGGAAAAAATGCTTTTATGGTTGTTCGGGGGTTTTTTCCTGTTTGAACACATACATGTCATGTGTAAATTAGATATAATTAATCCATAAGCTTTCCTGCTTACATACTGCCTCTTAAAATGTCATAGCACTGTCATGATGAAGACTCACCCACATACAGAGAAGCTTTTGTAAACTGATATGGCTCTATTTCCTAGATTTGTTCCAGTTTGCAGGAAGGATCTGATGCACAATTTTACGTAGAATAGTTTTGTAATCTGCAACACTCAGAGGTGAAATTTAGACTTCTGTGCTTGTAAATAGAAGCTGGAGCCAACTCTTCTCTTTGGAAGATGGTCAAGATTAACCCCTGTGGACAAGTCAGTCTTTGCAGCCTGACTGCAATGTAAATCCAGGCATCCAGGGGACTGTTGAGCTCGGGGAAGTCTGTGGAGGCTGCCTGTGAGCCAGGAGGAGTTACTCACTTCCTTCAGCCCAAGGTTCATTGCACAATAACCATGGGTTCTAAATCTGGGACGAATTGACTCCTTGCACAGTTGGACTTTGCTCTGTTTGTGGAAAAGCACCATCCTTATTTGGGGTGGAGTTGTTGAGACATGCTCATGCAAAAGACAGGAATCACTGTTGCGTCTGTTTGGTATGGAAAGGGAGCAAGGGGCTTTAGCAGTCGTGGAAAACAAATCATGAAAAATCATGGCTTTAGCAAAGTTGAGGTGAGCTCTGCTGTTCCTGAGGACAACAGACTTTTTTGCCTACCTTCAGGAAGGGCAAAGCTTGAAAGTGCAAGAGCATGGAAAAAAGCAGTCAAACATCTAACAGGAAAAGTACGCATCAGCCTGTCCTTGTTCCATTGTATCCCTATGAAAGTCTGAAACCAGAATTTATTGAGAAAACAGAATTTATTGAGAAAACATAGAAATTTTGTATTATAACTGTTGCTGTATTTTTAAATGAAAAATTTGTTCATAAAAAATAGTCTTAGTGAAGAGACTGCTTTCAAAGAAGAGTTGTCCAGACTATAATCTTGAAATAAAATGAAAAAAAATATGGGGCAGAAAAGGTGGTGACTGAATTTTATTTTTCCTTCCATGAGAATGATCAATTGTGTTAGTGTTTCTCTTTACTGGAAAATCCAGAAAAGTTAAGGTGAGCTAAATCAAAAATTTCTCTTCTAAGTGTTAATTTTGAAGTCTTTGCTTTAAAAAATAAAATCTATTAAAAAAAACAAACATGCACTAAAAATCATTATGCACTAAAAAATCATACAGCTTTCCCATTGCTTTTACTTATTTTGTCTTATAACATTAAACTAAAAATTAAAATTATTTTTTGTTTAATTCTGAAATGTTACTGCCTGTAAAATCTCACTCAGTTCAAAATCCACTTTGTAATTCAATAAATGCTTTTGGTAGTATCTTGGAGGTGTTGTGAATTTTTTATGGCTATATGCTGTGTTTCTCAAATTTTTAGTTGCTGTATGCTTCAAAATGTGATCTTGTGCAGCAAAATGCATCAAGGAGGTTAATGCACCAGGTGTGGCTGCTATTGGACTCTCTTTTCAGCTATCATTTCCCCCTTCCTCAGCACTTCTTAAGAGCTCTTATGGAGTGCTATTCTGAATAAAATTGCTTTCAAACTCTAATGTGTGTGAAAAGATGCAAGAAAGGAATGGGACTTCCTGAACCAAATTTGAATATAATTATAAGGGAAAAAGGTTTGTTTTTCTTTTGCAGGATGACAAGATCAGTTGTTTTTCAGACAAGCATAATTAATTCTCATTATATTGGTCCTCAGAACATTGTGCATATAAAACCAACACAAAGGGAGAGGTGGTTGTTGTCAAGGCATGAGCGAAAGTACTCTCAACACTGCTTGTTTTCTTTGTTTGCAGGAGAGTTGGAGGTGGTCCAGAAAGACGGGGAGCGCAAGATTCAGAGCCGGCAGCAGCTTCCGGTTGGAACGACATGGGGGCCTTTCACTGGGAAGATGGATGTCAATAATAACACCTTGGTATGTAGATGCTCTGAGAGGCTTGGCTTTGTTACATTGTGTGTCATTCTTCAGGGAATAGCCTGAATTGCTCCTCAGATGGAGCGTTTGAAAACAGGCATTGTTGGCTTTAACGGACAGTGGTATTTGGCTCTTTTCCAATTTGTTCATCTATGGCAACCATCCACATGAAGTTATTTGGAGCACAGGTTAATAGTGTTTAACTTGTTCTTTTACTGAAGGGAAATGTCACTTCCTTGTCTGCTGAACCAAGGTGTTGTGTTTCAGTAGTAATATCTGATTTTTTTTGTAGCTTTTTAAATTTTTCATGGTATTAATTGCTGAATACTTAGTTTACATTAAAGAAAGGTATCAAAAATAAATAACTGCATTATTTTAAGATAAAATTAATTAAATTTGCCTTAATGTAATTGAACATCGCAAAATCTTCCATCAAATTCACATATTTTTGAAAGCATCAAAAGACACCTGTCATATAATATATTCTCAATTAGCCTCATTTTTTATTCTGATTGTAGAAAGTATGTGGAACATTTTTCTTAATGCTTTGCTGATCTCACTTCAGTGCACTGAAAATCATGTAATTTCTAGGTCTTCATTTCATCTTTGTTTGTGTTGGTTTTAAGTGTGGGCTTCAATATTATCTGTGTATAGTTCAGATTAATTTTCTGAAAATATCAGGAAGGAAAAAACTAATATCTCTAGAAAGGTTTAAACAGTCTTGGAACATGCATTGCCCTGTGGGATACTTCTGAAGAACCGTTATCTGCAGCTGGATCACGCTGTTTGCTATTACAGACCTTGCATTGAATGTATTTAGCATAAAGACATGTGGGGCAGTTTCACAGGAGGGGATTACAGGCATTTTGGGTGCACACATCTGCACTGCAAATGGAGAAACTGAGCTTCCCAGAGTTCACCAGCACTGGGTATTGTCCTGCCCTTGGAGGACCTGAAGAGAGTAAGGAGCACTGAGTTGCTGATGTATCATCTGGGACAGTGTGAGAGAGGGGTTATGTGGACAGGGGAGAAAAAGCGGGAAATTGATTTTCTTCAACTCCTCCCTGGAGAACCTATGCCTCTACGATGGAGTCTCTTTCTTAGGGTTTCTAGATAGGGTGCGTGTTACTTTCTGTAAATATGCATATTTAAATTTTAGTGAAGCATTATTCTGAGTACATAGTATAGTATAGTATAGATATAAGGCATAGTAGACATTTAAAATCTTACTATTTTGTACTCTTTAGTGTAATTTATTCATCAAATGATGCTAAGAAATGTTACAGAAAGTGGCATGGAAACTTCATCTAAGTTTCCAAGAGTTTAGTATTCCCAATCCAGATCAGATTTCCCATTCAGGCACTTGAATAAAGACTAGATTTTCAGAAGTACTGCAGAGTCAAAGCTCTTTATTGTTAAAATAGAAAGGAAAAACTGGAGAATTTAAACTTGTCTCATTTTCTTCATACATTTAATTTTTATTCCTTCATCTATTTTACTATTGGCCTGTCATCATTCTCAAAATGTTTTTCATAAATGGTCATATGTGACAACCACCTGTAATTCAAATAATTTTCTAAATCCAGTATAACTAATTTAATCAGCTTTCATTTGACAGAAATCTTAGTCCCATCGTAACTCAAACTCTGTCCAGAATCTGTACTGTAGAGAAATCCTAGTTTGGTTTTGTCCACTTGTACCACTTCATCAGGTATATACAACATGAAGAAAATGTTTAAGTATGGGAGGTGATATTGATTGTCCCTTCTCTACAAAATTAATCTTTATCACATATTCTTAGGATGCATTTGCAACATGTCAGCAGCCAATTATACAATCATATTGTATCTCTCTTTTTTTTAATGGAGTTGTAGAATAACCACAATCCTAGCATGACCTTGCTTCTTACTTAATAGCACAGGAATGTTTTAAGGTCTATTATTGCTTTTTAAATTTCGGCAAATGCCACTTTTGTTATATAAAAAACATTCAGCTAAGATAGTTGGGTTTTAATGAACTGGTAATGGAGAAGTGTGCAGAACTGACTTTTAATTTTTTGATTGTAATGGAATAGAACAGCTTTCTCAGTATAGTTCACAGAGAAGTGCAATGAAAATCTTCAGGACTTTTTTCTCACTGAACTGGAAAGATGATTTTTTTATTGTCAAATTAAAAATCATAAAGTATATTTTTACTAGCGCTTGAAAGATTTTACTTTTGCCTACAAATATAGACACATTTGGAAATCTGAAAAAGTTCCTATAAACAGAATTTTAGTCCTCAGAAATATTGTTTTGTCCCCTGAGCAGCCCCATCCCTTAAAAAAGTCAAAACTGAGCTGAGTATCATCTTGAGCAATTTGATTTAACTTCGAAGTTGCATCTGACTTTGAAGTTTGCCCTGCTTTGAGCAGGACTTTGGACTGGATGATCTCCAGAGGTCTTTTCCAACCTGAGTTATTCTCTGAGTCTAAGTATTTTTTTCTTTTCCCAAATATCAGCTATTTCCTGTAATCTTACATTTGTAACTTTAAAATGCTGTGTGAAGAAATACGAACCTTTGGATGCAACTTTAATTGCTGTTAAAGCAACAAAACTTCAGCATCAGCTTCTATGTGTTTTTCTTTTATCTTTCTTTTTTCTTGAAGTGATTCTAGGTTTTTTTATGGTTTTTTGACACATTTGATTACTTATCTCACTATTGTACATGTTCTCTGTTGCTCACCAGGAGAGCTGGGATTCTTTGCTTAGGTTATTAATATCTGTTTTGGGAAGCTCATTTGGGTAGGGCCTCACATCCCTAGAATTCAATCAAACTTTCACATGAGCAGCTGCAAACAGGTTTGTTTCTTTTCTGAATGAGAACCTCAAACATTGCACTGCTATAAACACCACATTTTTGGAAAAGAGTTTTAGTGTGGATTTTTTTGTATAGAGAGGAAAGGAAAGAAAAAAATCAGGGACCCTCAGGTAAGTAAATATAATAATTTTTGGAGCTGCTATCTTTATTGGGAAATACTATATTGTGTCTGACTACAAGTATCTTACCTGACTGTACTGTTTAGTGTTTGCAGTGTGACAGTGCCTCACAGGATTCACACTGAATGCAGCCTGTACATATAATATCCTGTTTAAGTGCTTCTTCTTTCCAGCAGTGCTGCATTGCTGAATATGGTCTTGCTGCTGTTGGCTCATGAGATGGAGCAAGTTAATTAATTCAGCATGGTATTTAATTGAGTCACCATGCCAGATGTCAATTACATTTTAGATCTTTCAAGTTTCTGTCTTGAAATATGTTAGCAGTACACATCTCAGAGGAAGATTCGGTACCTTTAACAAACATTATTTTAATGCTGTTCACAATTGCAATAGGAATAGCAGGTGTTGATATCATCAACAGTATTGCAGCACTGTTGGGAAATATGGTAGAGCAAGAGCCACATTAGGACTGAAGAATACTCAGACTAAAGGTAGACTTGAAAGAGCTCAATGGCTAATAAAGTTCTTAATTTTTCTCATCTAGGAGTTTAGCCAATAGTCATGAATTACATACAATTACATTATGAAATAATGAATACTATTATTACAGTTACTGTTGATGAAACAATCTGCATGCAGCCAGCAGAAGATCTTAAGACATTGTTTTAGCAAGTGAGTCTCAGATCTTAAAACTTGTCTGGGCATTTAAGTTTTATTTCAGTTTGACCTTAAGAACTTGTTGTATCATTCTTAAATATTTGTAGATAGCTATTTAAAGTGATAGACCTCCTATTTAAATACTTTTAAATATCTGTTCCTGCAGTTTTGCCAAACTATCAAAATTCCTCTGCTCTCAGCCGCATGCATAATTTTTATCTGTCAGCCCAATTGGGCATGGAGTTTACTGCCTTCCATTTCCTTCTACTACTTTTACTTTCCATCCACTGTTCCATAATAATTGAGTAGTCCCTAGAAAATTAAATGCATAGGAATATCTTTTCAAGCCTAGAAAATGAACATGTCTACATGTTTCCAGATTCTGCTTGAGATTTAATATAATCTCGCTGTTTAGACAGAGCCATGAAGAGTTTGAACAATACTAATGGCTGTCTACAGCTGCTGAGAACTCAGCTGTAGAATGGGAGACAACACAATTTGACCATGAAGGCTCCAAATCTGTGTCTTGCTGCATTACAGAGAATTCAGTAGTTCATGGATACCCACAAATAGATAGAAATATATTTTGATGCATCAGACCCCTAGTTTGTGATTCCTGTCTAACAGGAAAGTGGGTTTGCACAAATGCCAAGTCTAATATGACCATGCAGGTGAAAAGAGCAGAAGACCTCTCTAGACCAGACATACAGACCACTGCAAGAGGAGCTGCTGGGTGTAAGCAGAGCTAAATTCAAGGCACTAGCAACCTAGTTAAGAAAAAGCTGTTCACTTGCTTTTTGCAGCTGTAAATATTTTC
Source organism: Leptocoma aspasia (assembly GCA_013399835.1). Taxonomy (NCBI): domain Eukaryota; kingdom Metazoa; phylum Chordata; class Aves; order Passeriformes; family Nectariniidae; genus Leptocoma; species Leptocoma aspasia. The sequence continues at coordinate 49,360 of VXAX01007473.1, read as the reverse complement.
CCTGTTTGAGGGGACAGCTTGATGGGAATGAGGCCCATGGAAACAGAAGCAGCGCTGAACCACGTAGCCCACCATGGACGTTGAATAGTGGTCGCTCTGGCAGTAGTGTGGAGGCATTCCAAGAGGCCTTTTCCCTTGGCTGCTGCCATCTAGTTTTTGGTGTTAATCTGTGCCCATGGCAGGGTTTTGTGAAGCAAAACAATGATCAGCTGTATTCAGCTCGCCGTTCTCATCTCCTTGTTGCAGGGAAGAGCATGCGGGGCAGGCCTGTGTGAGCCTGATAAGGAAAAGAGGATTCAGTGTGGCTGTGAAGAGAATCCACAGGAGGAGGATGTGCAGGGTTGGGCCAGGCAAGCAGTGGGACACAGCAGGGACCCTTAAATGGGATCTGGGAGCTTCAACACCAGATATCTCTGGAAGATATGCTCATGGAACTGTTTGAGTGGGTAGTGTGTGAGGGGCTGAGGAGCCAAGTTTCAAAATGCAGTAAAGTTATTCACTCACTAATCTGTGGCTGGCCACNTAAGTATTTCTATATTTTTAATATTACTTTTATTACTATTTCTTTTTTATATTTTTTATTTTATATTTTTATATTACTTTTATACTTCTAAATATTTCAAGTGACTACAAAAGCATTTCTTTCTCATTTTTACTATTGTTACTGTCAGTCTCTTCATGTTTTGAACTTAAGATGTTTTGAGTTTAAGATCACTTCCTTCCATCCCAAACATGAGCAGACGTTATTGTTGCAGCACTTAGGACAGCGCATGGACCCAACAGCTACGTGCTGATGTGCTGTGCATGTGTTGGGACTGGCTGCTTAGAACCACAGAATCACTAAGGCTGGAAAACACTTCTGAGATCAAGTCCAGCTGTTAATCCAGCAGCACTGTGTTTACCACTGAATTATGTCCCCATGTAACACATTCAAATGTCTTTTGAACACCTTGGGGACAGTGATTCCACCACTTCTCTGGGCAGCCTGTTCTGATGCCTGCCAAAGTGAAGAAAGTTTTCCTCATATCAAGTGTAAACCTCCTCTGGTACAACTTGAGGCCTTCCTACTAACCGAAATATGAAAAAAAAAAAAAAAATTAAGNTGGTGTTAATCTGTGCCCATGGCAGGGTTTTGTGAAGCAAAACAATGATCAGCTGTATTCAGCTCGCCGTTCTCATCTCCTTGTTGCAGGGAAGAGCATGCGGGGCAGGCCTGTGTGAGCCTGATAAGGAAAAGAGGATTCAGTGTGGCTGTGAAGAGAATCCACAGGAGGAGGATGTGCAGGGTTGGGCCAGGCAAGCAGTGGGACACAGCAGGGACCCTTAAATGGGATCTGGGAGCTTCAACACCAGATATCTCTGGAAGATATGCTCATGGAACTGTTTGAGTGGGTAGTGTGTGAGGGGCTGAGGAGCCAAGTTTCAAAATGCAGTAAAGTTATTCACTCACTAATCTGTGGCTGGCCACTTTGGGCCAGAAACCTCATGTCTGTAGTAGACAGTGACTTTTAATCTTCAGAGTTGCAGCACGAGGGTTTTCTGGGGACTTTTGTTGGAGAATGCTGCATGGCTATAGAGAGGCAGAAGTCAGGCTGTAGCCAGCCTTTAGTTTCTTTTTCTCTTATTCAAACATGGAAAGTGATAAGGTAGATTTTATCTTTAGATATTTAATTGGAAATGGAGAATTTGGCTCTTAATAGCACAAAGACATTTTTATATTTAGTCACCAAAAATGTACTAAGTAATGAACCTTGATTCTCNTTGGGACTGGCTGCTTAGAACCACAGAATCACTAAGGCTGGAAAACACTTCTGAGATCAAGTCCAGCTGTTAATCCAGCAGCACTGTGTTTACCACTGAATTATGTCCCCATGTAACACATTCAAATGTCTTTTGAACACCTTGGGGACAGTGATTCCACCACTTCTCTGGGCAGCCTGTTCTGATGCCTGCCAAAGTGAAGAAAGTTTTCCTCATATCAAGTGTAAACCTCCTCTGGTACAACTTGAGGCCTTCCTACTAACCGAAATATGAAAAAAAAAAAAAAAATTAAGATATGCCAAGATGTCAACATGGCCATCCACAATGATCTTTGAGAACACATCAGCTCACATTACTTCATCTTTTACCAAGTGTTCTCCCATAGACATGTAGTTTAGGAGAATGCAATGACAAAAGAATCAATTTTGAAATTTTTATGCACAATTGTAATTTAGATGCTTTTTTTTTTTATATAGGAGCAATTTGTCCTCTTTTATTTACATTTACACACATTTAAACCATGCTAATATGACAGCAAGATGTGGTAAGGATCTGAATAAACACCCTGTTTTGGAAAAATCCAAAAGCATTTTTTCCAACTTGCAGAAGTAGTTTCCAGATCTCAGATTGGGGATGAAGCAACATGGTACAGTGTAGGAGAATGTGAATCCTTCTCTTCTCTCTAAATGCTATTCGTATACTGGTATTAGTACTGGGCACCATACCATAGCTTTCATTTTAAGTTACTAAATATTTAAAGAACATTCAAGTAAGACAGAATTCATTCTTCTTTTTTTTTTCTTCATTATTATTTGGTTATTTCCAGAATATCAACAGGGGATTTTTACACAAAATCGTTCTTTTTTTTTAACCTTGTTTCCTTAACTATAGTCATTTTTTGAGACTACACATACCCATGGTTCATTTTGACATCTGTTTATCAAAACAGAACTTTAACATTTCTTTAAAACTATCACTGGTCATTTTGAAAGGTTTTTAACAATAATTCAGCTACATGGTGCTTGCTGTGAGCGTCTCCATTTAGCAGAATTTATCCTAATACTATTGTAATTTAGTAGTAGACTTTACCAATTATTCCCATTAAACTAACTCATTTCCCTGGGAGAAAAGTCAATAAACTATCTGTCCTATTTTGGCAAGCTTCATTTCAGTAAGGGGTCCTTCTGAGAGTGGGAGTGTACCCTGGCACACATTGCCAGGCAGCTGCTGAGAGCAGAGCAAGGGGACGGTTCTGCAGAAGAGACCAGGCAAAGTCGGGAGTCTGGGATAGAAAAAAAGGCAAGAAATTTTGGTCCAGAGCCTCCCAGACAGCAGTAGAGGGAGATGCTATCTCCAAGTGCCAGGCTCTTGCAGTTTAGGATGTGGGGAAAAGAGAGAGAAGAGAAGCTGCTTAATTAGAAAATCACTGCAATAAACTTGAGTAGCAACATATTTTTGTGCTTTTACACTATGTTGAATCTTAATAGTCTTCTACCTAGTCTAATCTTCTCTGTACCACAGGTTTTAAGACTCAGATGCTTATTTTGCTATTGTTTATTTTGCTAAATTTATAACACAACTTTTAGAATGGAATGTAGTCTTATTTAAAAATCTTCATGTAAGAGAAAAAATTTATTTATCTCCATTTAAGGTCATTCATGTAGCTCACTGCACTACAATACCTGACAGGCACGAGTTCTATACGTCTGTTTAAGATGAGAAATTCAGTATTAAATGTTGTCCTCTGAGGAAAAATTTTCAATTCATGCTTTTTACAATGATACTTCTTATTATTTATGAAACATACATATTGTAGACTAGGCAGATATAAAATGCCAGATTTAAATATTTCAGCAGTTTCGGAAGTAATTTTCTTCTCACTAGATTTTAACACTATCTTTTTTTATTCTGAAATAAAATTCAGTTTCTAAAATGTTGACATGTAGTTTCACATTCATAGAACAAGCATGGGAAATTCTAGCTCCATCATTTTAGTGGTACATAAGGCTATGAAGGTGTTTGTGTCTATTAAGATGTTTGCATTGTTAAGACAAGAATTCAGTAGTTACAATGGGCATGCAACTGAAGGACTGGGAGGGTTGTGCTCTCTCTTTGACCATTTAAAAATAAAATGGGTATTTTTTTGCCTACTACACATAAAGCTATGCCTGCCCAAAGATAGTTAGCCTTAGGGTACACTGGTAGTGGAAAAAAGCACTGAGATGCTGTTGCCTGTGAAACTGTGGTAGCACTTTGTTGTGCTTAGTATGTTGTCAAGATGTGCTGTCTGGACATACAAATGCATAAGATTATGAAAACATCAACAGATGCTTTCCATAAGACTTGTGGATGCTGGGCAGTTGTTTGGAATAAAAGTGTACTGTAGAGAAAATCCTGGTGTGAAATGTCACATTTTGGTGGTGTCAAAATCTGTTTGTTAATAAAAAGTGCAGACCAAGATACCATATCATAGTAACAATAACAATATTTTAAGTTATTGTCTATCTTCATTAAATAAATTACTTAAAGGAATGGAACTTTTGGATTTGGTTAAGACAGTGGCTGCTTGCTGATCACTTTCGTACAGTGTGGTGGAATGATCAAAATTCCAAAGATCAGTTCCATTTCCATCTGAATAAGCTTGAGAGAAAGTAGCCTGTAAATTTTCAAGAAGGATGAAAATTAAAGTTATTTCTGGTTGTTTCATTGCCAGCCAAATTAACCGTGTTCTGTGAAAGTGTGGGTTTGAACGCTTTGAATAGAAAAAAATCCTCTCAGTATTTCTAGTAAATATTGGTAGTACAGTATGTGTGAATACATAAATATATTTAAAATGGATATTTAAAAATAAACATTAAAAGTAAAAAAAGTAGTAACGATATATATGTACTTATATATATACACACACAATGTAAGTGATTGTGAGCATATAAAAATAGCATATTCTAGTCAGAAGGAGGTATTGACTGTTACTAGGTCCTGAAAATCTGTTTTATTGTAAACACTAATTTTGTTGAACTTTCCTCACCATTCACCTGTAGCTCCTTTTCTAATGATGTTGAAGTATCCCACGGCCAGTAGCAAAATGAGTCCTTTTCCAGATGCACCAAAATTACTTTGCACTACCAAAGTATGGGCAAAGAAATTCAGAGCTTGGCCTGAGAAATTTAGTGGTGAAGCTTATAAATGTCCTGAGCCTCATTTATCAAGCCTGGAGAACAAGTTCATCAATGTAATCCCCTGATGGCTCCTCAGATTCCAAGGAAGCTCAAAAGACAATCAGCTCCAGCCATTAGGGCTCCAGAGCAAAGAGCACAGAGGCAACGTCACTTGTTGTCCTTACCTTCCCTAGCAGCCCCAGACCTGCAGCAAGGCCTGCCAGCCAGTACTCTACCTGATGATGTTACTTATTTATAGGTTTATTTGTGTGTCCTGATATTCCATACATGGTAAATTATATGCATAGCCTCGTTGGGATTTATATGGTTTCATATTTATATTGTTTCATTGGTTGTAGCATGGAGGGGGTCGGTCTCTTCTCCCAGGTAACCAGTGTCAGGACAAAAGGAAACATCCTCAAGATGCACCAGGGGAGGTTCAGGGTGGGAATCAGCAATTTCTTCATGGAAAGGATTGTTAAGCATTGGAATGGGCTGCCCAGGGAGCTGGGGGTTTCACTATCCCTGGAGGGGTTCAGGGAATGACTGGATATGGCACTTAGTGCCATGGTCTGGTTAACAAGGTGGTGATTAGGAAAAGGACTTTATTTGACTTGATGATCTCAGAGGACCTTTCCAGCCTAAATGATTCTGTGATTCTGTAATAATCATGTCCCATCTTAAATAACTTAAAATTAATTAATAAACTTTTGCCCCCTTTTATATTACTAACACTAATAAACTAATTAAATTACTAATAACTAATAAAACACATTTTAATGTGTTTATAAAATGCTTCACAACTTTTGAATCATTAAATATAGGTTTTGAGCTCTTTTAAAATATTTAGAAAATAATTGAGTTTTTCATAGACAAAATACTGTCCTTTCTGTGCTGCAAGGGAAGGATAGCTCTCTGAACACTACTGATGCATTTAGGAAAAACTACATAACATATGAGATATCATCACAGTTTATGTAGATTACTCTCACTCTGAGAATATGTCTTAAAATTTAAAATTCTTCCTGTCACAGATTAGCTTTTATATCTTGTTTTTGACATTTGATTTCTGAAATGCATAGAAGACACTATTTTTAATAAAAGCTTTATATATATTAGTAATTATAATTATTATTTAAGTATTTATGTGGAAGCATCTCACATTTCCCAAAATATTTCTTTTTCTTTGAAGCTTTCTTTTCCACATGACAGTCTCTGTTCTGGGGGATGGGTGGCCACTTTTTTTAAACAAGAAACTGGAACTCCTGCGATGTGCGAGGACATTAAAGACAAGTTTAGGGGAGCTGAGGGAGGTGTGCATGGAAGCTGAGGAGGTGAGGAAGGATTCTTCTATCTCTCCCTCTCCTGCAAGCTGTTGTCCTCACTTTTGGAAGAAAACTGGGGCAAATTAGCATAAAGGAAAGAGAGCAATAAAGCAGAAAACAATAGTAGATGCAAAATATGTTAGTTCCTTCTTTTCTGCTTGTGTTGAAGCAGGCCTGGTTCTACTATTGCTAANTATCAAGCCTGGAGAACAAGTTCATCAATGTAATCCCCTGATGGCTCCTCAGATTCCAAGGAAGCTCAAAAGACAATCAGCTCCAGCCATTAGGGCTCCAGAGCAAAGAGCACAGAGGCAACGTCACTTGTTGTCCTTACCTTCCCTAGCAGCCCCAGACCTGCAGCAAGGCCTGCCAGCCAGTACTCTACCTGATGATGTTACTTATTTATAGGTTTATTTGTGTGTCCTGATATTCCATACATGGTAAATTATATGCATAGCCTCGTTGGGATTTATATGGTTTCATATTTATATTGTTTCATTGGTTGTAGCATGGAGGGGGTCGGTCTCTTCTCCCAGGTAACCAGTGTCAGGACAAAAGGAAACATCCTCAAGATGCACCAGGGGAGGTTCAGGGTGGGAATCAGCAATTTCTTCATGGAAAGGATTGTTAAGCATTGGAATGGGCTGCCCAGGGAGCTGGGGGTTTCACTATCCCTGGAGGGGTTCAGGGAATGACTGGATATGGCACTTAGTGCCATGGTCTGGTTAACAAGGTGGTGATTAGGAAAAGGACTTTATTTGACTTGATGATCTCAGAGGACCTTTCCAGCCTAAATGATTCTGTGATTCTGTAATAATCATGTCCCATCTTAAATAACTTAAAATTAATTAATAAACTTTTGCCCCCTTTTATATTACTAACACTAATAAACTAATTAAATTACTAATAACTAATAAAACACATTTTAATGTGTTTATAAAATGCTTCACAACTTTTGAATCATTAAATATAGGTTTTGAGCTCTTTTAAAATATTTAGAAAATAATTGAGTTTTTCATAGACAAAATACTGTCCTTTCTGTGCTGCAAGGGAAGGATAGCTCTCTGAACACTACTGATGCATTTAGGAAAAACTACATAACATATGAGATATCATCACAGTTTATGTAGATTACTCTCACTCTGAGAATATGTCTTAAAATTTAAAATTCTTCCTGTCACAGATTAGCTTTTATATCTTGTTTTTGACATTTGATTTCTGAAATGCATAGAAGACACTATTTTTAATAAAAGCTTTATATATATTAGTAATTATAATTATTATTTAAGTATTTATGTGGAAGCATCTCACATTTCCCAAAATATTTCTTTTTCTTTGAAGCTTTCTTTTCCACATGACAGTCTCTGTTCTGGGGGATGGGTGGCCACTTTTTTTAAACAAGAAACTGGAACTCCTGCGATGTGCGAGGACATTAAAGACAAGTTTAGGGGAGCTGAGGGAGGTGTGCATGGAAGCTGAGGAGGTGAGGAAGGATTCTTCTATCTCTCCCTCTCCTGCAAGCTGTTGTCCTCACTTTTGGAAGAAAACTGGGGCAAATTAGCATAAAGGAAAGAGAGCAATAAAGCAGAAAACAATAGTAGATGCAAAATATGTTAGTTCCTTCTTTTCTGCTTGTGTTGAAGCAGGCCTGGTTCTACTATTGCTAATTTTTAATTCTGCAGTGGACCTTATAGGACATCTTAGTCTTACTGCTTTGCTTTTACACTGTTTCTTCCTCTTGGATGCAGTTGCATTTACTACATTAAATATTGGATTTTGTTTATATTTGTTAAATTCCAGATCATATGATCCTGTTTCCCTTCTCACTATGGTCAATTTACCTCCTCCAAGTCAAAATACCATCTTAATCCTGCATGCATCTGCGGTGGAGGATTTTCCTTCCTTCTTAGATCCACCTGGATCACAAGCCATGGAACAACATGAAGGATTGCATTAGGTGAACCTTCCAGACTCAGCAAGGTATCAGCAAGAGAGATTTAGGTTAGCTAGGAGAAAGAGCTTCCTAATGTTAATGAGGGTGAAAAGCTGGAGGAGATTCAGGAGGCTGCAGTAAATCTGTGGCTGGTGTGTTTCAGAACAGGCTGGACCAAGACGACAGGAGTGTGGTGTAGGCGCAGCTGAGCTGTGGCTGGGGAAGGAAGGGGAGCAGATGACCCTGTGGCTTTTGGCAGCCTGATGCTGAGAAATGTCTGCAGCCAACTTCACTTGTTTGGCTGCCCAGAAATGCCTGCAGGTAGCTAAAATCTTTCAAGATTGGCTTTAAAAGGAGCAGAATGAGACACTATTTTTTTTGTGGAAGATGGCAGATGGGACATTACAGGAAGCTAGACAGTTGGTCACACCAGTATAGGATACTGGTTTCAAAATCTAATTGAAATATAACAAGGGCTAGCTGAGAGATGAGGAAGTAAGCTGCTATATTTCTTTGGCATGTCCCTTCTCAATTGCCTGCCTGTTTTTTTTTTTTCTTCTGAATATTCTCCCTTCCCTTTCCACTTTCTTGCTAACTAGAGTTAGAATTATAGCCAATATAAAATCAGTGTAGCTTTTCCAAAACATTACTTTCAGTTTTACTGAGGATGTTGTTTCTAAGTTTTCTTTTTTTTTAAGGAATATATAAGGATCATTGTCTCAGGATTCTAAGGATCATTGTCCCCAGTTTTTGTGCCACATTTGCAGAGTGAGAGCAATAGTATTGCATTTTCAGGATGCCAAGTGTGTGCACTTTGATCTGGCAGTACAGCATGCCTCAGGGAGTAAGCTGAATCTTGATTTTTATAGTCAGTCATTCACTATCAGGTACCGGAGCCCCTATTAGACAGGCTGAAAAACAGAGAGTACACCATGGGTTCGATATGGAAACATTTGCAAGGAGGCTCTTGGCATCATCAGCATCCTCAGACTTCATTTTGTGCTTCTGTGCTAGTAAATCTCTTAAATGCATACAGAAGTGATACCTGTGTGCAGTGAATGATTGCATATACACTGATTACTTTTGAAACCACTTTCCCCCACCCCACCACATTCATCAGTGGAAAATAAGAATAATATATGTGTTTTGAAACTTGACCTCAGAAATGTGAGACCATTTGCTATGGTTGTGACTCCTTAACATTCCTCACATTCCCTGGTCAAAGCCAGTTGTTAGCACTTGTTGCAGGGTTTAAGTGGCTTAGTAGTAGCACCTATTAGCTTGCTCTGGCTGGAAGCATACTTGGGACTAAATGGCCTTTCTGACCTCTAATAAGCATTTTCTTCTCAGTCATACCAAAGATACTTGACTATCTGTTTGTTCATTACTACTGCCATAATTGAGAGGTCTCCTGAACTCTTCAGAAATGCAGTCATGAGATTCTCATTGTTTTCTGTGCCTCTTTGCTGTGCTGTTGGAGCACAGCATCTTCCACTTGCAGCATCTCCTTTGGGATAATTGTGAGGCATGGGGAAGCCAAGTTTCACAGGGTGGAATTTGCTGCCATGATGCACTGCAGCCTGGTATTCAACCTCATGAGAGCTACAGTAGCACACTGCCTTAATATTCTCACTTTAAATCTGTATTGGGATAACAACGATGGTTGAAGTTATTCTGTCAAGGCAACATAGAGCGTGGACAAATCTCTTCCAAATAAAGCAAGTGTTAGAGGTCACAGTTATATGTCTGTATTTTTTAATCTAGGTGTTTTTCTGTTTCCATGTGTAGTATTTGAAAAAAAATATAAAGCAATGAAAGGGTCTGCACAATGCTCACAAATTTCCACCAGTGATAAATAGTGCAGTTAGGACTTGATTTTGCCTAGCACTGAGCACTAGTAGGAGGTGCTGAGCACCCCAAACTTCCATTCAAAACAGGGTGAAGTATGTGTAGCATTTTCTGAATCTGAATGCTGCAAGTACAGCCTCTCCATAGAAGATAAATATTTGTTATTTATATGACCTTGAAGATGAGACTGGTTTGATAGGGTTAAGGTCAATGAGTATATTATTTTTAGACAGGATACAGAATACTTGGATGGTTCTGCTTTATTTTAGTGTGTTAACATCTGGCAGCATTCTGTGTTCCATATGCTGCTGATTGTCCTGATACATTCATCTTCAGTGATTATCAAAAAGATTTCAGTGCTCTGGAGTTTGAGAAGAAAAATATGTGAAGATAAGTAGAAAAGCTGCCTGTAGGTTTCTGTGTAGAAGACCAATATTTTTGCAATTTTGGCAAGTACATTATTAATTCAGAAATGTTTTTTAAATTTACTTAATTAGCTAATTTCTGTAAGAGTGAAAAATAGTGTATTAGAATTCAATATTGTTGTCACAATAGATATACAGAAGATTGCTTCTTGGAATTCTGATTACACCCTTTTAATTCTACATGTAGCAACATGGCCAATTTTTGATAATGGTGAATAGTTAAGGGAATTTCAGATTTGCAACCTTTTCTGAAGTATTATTTTTATATGGCTTGGGTCTGTGAAAGTTTAGCTGTACTTCTGCTGTTTCATTACTATAAGTACAAACATAAATATCAACTGACTTTTTNTTTTGTATTGGTGTTTTCAGTTTTCCTAGGTTGATAAAATCTTTTCCAGGGCAATAAGTTATTATTTTCATTGTGTGCTGTTTTGGCCTTACATGCTAACAGCTTCAGGGGACAAAGACTTAAGAGTTTGACATAGAATTTGCCACATCAAAGCAGGTATTCCCCTTTACCCATCTTCTTTCTGAGAATGCAGAAACCCTACCACAATCAGAACAAATGGTGAAGCAAAAACCAAACTAAGCCAGATGTCTGTCAGCCTTGTCTCCTGTGACTTTTGTCACAGCCCACACTTACATTAGAGACCAGTTCTCTAGGCAGCCCACTGTGGGGCTGCCCAAATTCCTGTGAGGAATAGTTCAAGTAAGGAAACAGCTGTAGAGCTCAGAGCCTAGAACGATGAGCCTCTTCTTCCAACATCTCCTGTCAGACAGTTCCTTGCTGCTCCAGTCTCTGCTGAGAAGGGAGGGTGCCATGAAATCAGCTGTGGCCATGGCTCTTGAGCCAAATCCTGGCACCAGGGTCTGTCAACACAACATGGCATGGGATGTCTGGTCTAAGTAGACATCAGAAAAGCAGCAGGAAGGCTGAAGTGGCAGTTTGCCACAAAACGGAAGGTACAAAAGAACTAAGGTAGCAATGTTGTTCCTCAATATTTCTCTCTATTCTGTCATTTCAAAGAAAAAAATAAGGGCAACAAAGTCTCTTGGGGAACATAACATACCCAGACCCACTATTCAGATAAAACATGTTTTATTTGAGCATGCACAAATTTGTTTAGATCTTAGCAGTGACCACTCTTCCTGTTGCCAATATCTATTAATGATAATTACTGCAAATACTGTACTCACGTAGTGATAGCATCACATCATGGTGAGGAAGATTGTGATCTTATCTAAACCTATTCTGTTTAACTCTGACACTCCTTCTATTATAGTGGGGCCCTGATAAGATCATGCCTGTTAGGATCAGACATTAGTTGAAATCAATATTTGAAAATGTGCCTGTTTTTGCTTAATAGCAAAGTTAGTGTGAGGGTCATAGTGAGATCATTTGTTGGATGAGATTGTACAGCTTCATCTTGTAATGGAAATGTGTTCCTTGCTTCAGCTGCTGGTGAAAAGTAAAAACAAGGGCTCTTTGAGAGCTGTACAGCTTTGCTAATAATCACTGTGTGAGGAAGATACAATCATTATTATGATATTTAACATCTGTAGTGCTGCAGCTTGTTGAAGTTTGAGTCGGGAACTAATCCTCCTTTTTGCTAGACTCTGGACCTGCTATTAAAAAGACAGCTGCTAGCCTCAGCTAGCTTAGGGCCTGGTTTTAAACCAGACATGAATGCAATGGCAACCAGTGAGTGTGGAAGCCAAAAGCTAAAATGGCAATGATTAAGATTAGTATAGTAACAGTTAGGTCACACTAAAGCAGCAGACGTGAGTTTTTTAGAGATAGGGAAAGAAAAATGCAATGAGTTTGCAGATGACCTCAGAGAATTCTTCCTATATGCATTAATCTAGTGGAAGAAAATACAAATAAATTGGGAGTATTTATTTAGATAGAAATTTTGAAACTTATTTTCTGATAAAGAAGGATGTAATCTAGATCAGTGATGATGAACCCTTTTGGAGCTTGGTGCCAAATTTATTTTAGAAAGCTGAGAAGCTCTTATGCTGCCAACATTAATCTCCCTGTAACAAATTTGGCACCAGTGCCAGCTGTTTATAGTTACTGGTGGAGATGAATAATCAGAAAACACAAAGCACCATAATGCTGTTTTGCTAGAAAATATGGTTACTCTTAATGTAAAATTTTCAAGATTTAGTTGAAGAAACCAAAGCAGTGCCCAGAGGGTATTACATGGGATGTATGAGACCTGCAGTGCCCTTTTCTCCTTAAAGTCATTAATTTTTATTCTCAAGTAAATAAAAAAGTACAACAGAATAGATAAAAAATGAAAAGTGAATAGTAAATGACCCATTGTTTTGTTGGCAGGACTGCAAAATGTGAGTGACACTAGTTCTGTGCCTAGTGTTGGCATCAAAGGGCCTCATGCATACCTTCCAGTGCAAAGCACGTGCCCTGAGCACTGGGCTGCTGTGGGGAGAAAGGCTCCAAGTGATGCATTATTAGTTCTGTTAAATCATTCCAGTGTAGGGTTCAAAATTTTTTTTAAAATATCAGAAATTTCCACATCTTTCCTGAGATTGAGGTCTGTTTGAATGCCTATCTCGTTATTTAGATAAAATGCTAATATTAGTGATGTGCTAAGACCTGGGCAGTGTTTACCAACCATACCCATTTCAGTAATGACACTCCTCACTGACTGTATCTGATCATAACCTCCAACTTCTTGTGGTTTGACTTAGATTTCCTTTACAGTTCTCAACTTGATTACAATTCCTCACACTTGACACACCAGTCACTAAATTTATCGTTGTGTTTTTTGAAAGAGAGAAGTGTGCACATTACATGTCTTTTCACTAGACAAAGTCAGAAAGTTTTTAATTTGGAATAGAACATACATAGTATCATGATCTCTGCTAATTATTTATGTGTATGTCTTTACCAGTATCACATATGTGCCAACTGGTAGTTATGAAGAGGTGTAACTTTAATTTATGTTTGTTCAAACATGAAAGTAAGTGGAATGACAAATGAATAAATCATTGCACCAGTGTTAACAGTAAAAGCATGACTGAACTCACTATCATCATATTGCCTTTTGATTCAATTAAATACCACTGCTTACTGTTTTAATGTCATATATGAAAGCACTGTAAATTGAAATTAAAAAGTCATCAAGGTGAAAAATTTCCCCTATAAGATGAGTATAAGGATATTTGAGTGGTGTTTTGCCCATAAAAAGTGAGACATTTCTTGTTTTCATTGAATAGTGCATACTTTTAGATAAAATATGAATAATAAAGATGTATATTTCATTTTGCTTTTCATTTTAGCTGTAAGAAGCAGAGGGAGGAGCAGAGTAATTTTGAAATCATCTCTGAGAAAAATGGGAAGAATGTATCTCTGAAAGAAATTTGAAATATGTCAAGATTTTAGACAGTGCGGGGCAGAATTTTCTCAAGTTTTTTTTTCCATTTGCCCAACTTTATTTTAATCTGTGTCCATACCAAGAAGAAGGAAAGTATTTCTTGTGTAATCTGATACATCATTGCAGTATTTGTACACAAAAATGGGTGTTGTTCCACCAGTGCATTTCCACAATATGGCGTTCAATAGACTGGTGACAACAATTTGTCATGAACGTTACTGACAAACAATGTACTGGTAGAATTTTGAAGTGTTAATATTTAATCATTGATCTCTTTTAAATGTTGACTTTTTGAGCAATTTTCCTCATTATTTATATCTTGTTTTTTTGATTCTGAAATATTTTCAAATTTATGGAATAGCACCACTTCTCACTTGCCTGTTTTTATTTCAGAAGTCTTTGTGACATTTTTGGCCATGATGTGCTAGGTGTAGAGTCCCAAATGCTTCAGTGGGGCAGGAGAGGTGACTTTTCTTTCTTGTTCTGAAACCATGATGAGTTTAATTTTAGATACAATGCACAGCACTACCATTTTCTGCCTTACTCCCAGATATGTATAAAATAAGGATATCATTAAGAAAATTGGATATATCTGAAGAAGCAAGGTGGATTTTTTCCATCAATATGCCTTCTTTCTTCCTATATAAAGAATGATGAAGAGCCATAATTTTACTTTCATAATAGCAAAATATTCCCCTTATTCCATTCCTTAGTTCTCAGCATTGGCCACATGCAGCAAGTGTGAGACATTCTGTTCACCTTGTGTGACAATGCAGTCAGTTCACTTTAAATCTGACTCCAAAACAACTAGATTAAGAAGCAACAAGAGAAGATTAAAATCAATTATACCTGCATAAATAACAGACAACAGTATTTGTGACTATTTATTTGGATTCTAGTATTTTAATTGTTATAACTTTAGTTTTTGATTTGCACTTTCTGCCCCAAGATGTTTTTGGTATCCAGTATAGCCTATTAAATGTCACAAAATAGATAATCCTGCTGTTATTACAATGCCTGAATCAAGATGGCAAAGAGGAAATCCCTTCCTGAAAGAACTTATAGACAAAGAACAGGAAACATTTTCTAATGGAAGATCAAGACACAAAGAAATAAACAGACTTGCCTGACAGCACACTGGAGGTCTCAGGTTTCCTACAGGTTAGACCTGTGTTACGAGATTATTTCCTGGAATGATGAGCAGGCACCCAAAGAGTTGTACATTAGCACCCTGAGAACTGAACTAATATTTATAATTTTTATAAGAAAATGTTGGCTAAAAAATGGACACCTAGGAATCTATCTGTTCATAGACAATTCATGATACAAAAGAAGACTAAACTTTTTTTGTATATTATATGCAGACCTTAACTGTAAAGAAAATGTAAATATAACGCAATGCTTCTTTGAATGCATCCTCAAATGTACCACCTATGAAAAACAAAAGGAAATCAGTAAATTCATACATAAGTCAAGAAAAAATTACTCTGCAACAAATTCCCATCATTTCATAACTGGTGCCTTAAAATTCAAACATGAAGGTATATAAAAAAATCCAGATTTGCAAAGAGTAGGATCCCTTATAATGTAAAGGGATGATTAAACCAATAGATAGTGCACTGGTGTGCATAGTCTGGATTATGTCTTTGAAAAAGAGAAAATGCTTGATGATGGTGTAGCAGCACTATGCTTCCAATAGGCCAGTCAGTCAAATGCAAATACAGTCTATAATAAACGAGCTGGTTGGCATAGTAATTGGGAAATGAATGTTATTTGTAGCTCCATATTTCTGTCTTTAGGAGTCTAAGAACTAGGAGGTTGGTATTGATAAGAGGGTTTGTGTATAAATCCTTTGTAATGAGGCTGTGCCTCTTCAGTCATTTGTATTAATTTTAACTTTAGATATGAACATCATTCTCTGAAAGGGGTGACAACTAAAATAACTAATTTCACAAATGTCTAGGGAGAAAAAGAATTACTCATTTTAGAAAAAAAAATCCCTGCTTCCTGTTTGATTGTTTGGTTGGGGTTGGGTGGGATTGTTCTGTGGCAGGGAGAGTTTGAGAATATGTACAGGATCACCTTATAGCTGTGTAAGGCATGCACTTCAGATTATTGCTGCATTTGTGCAGATACTGACAAAGATGAGTTCAGGTTTGGATGCAGGAAATTATTCTGCAGGAGAAATACCAACTATAGCATGTATCTCGAATGGTATAGAAGTCCTTGCAGTCCTTAGCTCAGGTCAAAAACTCTGCAAATGCCCTGAGATCTCCATCAACTTCAGCCATTGATAGTACTCTCATGTCTGGTTTTTTTCCTGTTGGCCTATTTGAGTGATTATTTAGCAACGTATTTGACAGGTTTTGCTGTTCCATGTCTTCATGCATACACCCCTATTTGACATCCTGTTCATATTCTGAACTTCTGAATATTTCTGTAAGATCACCTGGAATGCAGAACTTGAGAGTCTTAAAAAGTAGAGAGTCTGGAGCATTGTGGAAAGGTGAAATTCTGTCAGTAGCTGTGATTATCTTTGTCTTGTTACTCTGTCCATACCTCAACAGGTATGGACCCTTCAGCATCATTTGCAGCTACGCCGATTCCCTTGGCTCTTCCTGTCCCACATATCCTGATACTTACGTCTTATTTATATTTCTGGTACTTGCCCCTTAGCCTTTTTCCTCACTTTCCAATCTCTCGTTCACTCTTTCAGCTGTGTTTCCTTGTCCTTTCTCTAGTTTCTCTGTCCTTTTTCTTACTGATCTTCAGGATCTTTTTGTAATGTTCCTTCCTTCATTTCCTGAACAGGTAATTTAGAGTTAATTGCTTGGAAGTAGCATTTAGAATTAATTTTAAGGATTTTTTTTTTAAAAAGACTGAATGGTAGTTTTGTGTAAATTAGAAATGTATCATGAGTTTTCCTGTTCAGGATAGCACACCTATTCCTTAGACTACTTGTAGGGCTGACTTGAAAAGAATCCTTATACTTTTATCACTGTCTGTTACTTTGCTGCTTACAGGGACATAATCGGTTTCTGTCTTTGGGCATTAAGTGAGCACAGCAGAGACCAAGAAGGAATCTCTTGCTTCTGCCCCTGCCCAAGTTTAACATTACACACAATTAGTCAGGTGTATTAAGGGCTTACTGTGCCGTCTTCTGCTTAAGCATCAGACTTGGGTACTACCAGAGGCATGCTAGCAGGCTCGATGGACCAGTGGGCTGATCTTACACAGTAAATCCCATGCTTTTGTGATATGTTGACAGACCCTTACCTCAAACAGTGCTAGCAGGCACTGCTGTAATAAAACCAGTCTGGCTCATTATTTACTTCTGAGATTTTCCATAAAAGCAGCATAAATGTTAATGAATAAATAATCTTCTCCCAAATTTCTTACAATAACTGAGCTTACCCCAGGCAGGTTGTGCTGCTGTAGATCAGGGTTTGAAAAATGTGAGAATTCCTTATTCCCAGTAGTGCATTGGGAAGAAAAGTTTGTCACTCCCATGTCATTTATTTCTCTGTAAGGTGTTGAGGGCTACAGTCTCTTGTCTTTACACATCCTTGCTCATACTAAATCACTCACTAAGAGCTAACAAAAATTTTAGAGGAAAGAAAGATAACAGAGAAAAACATGCAAAATATTAGTTAAATTAATAAAATAATCCCACTTCCCTGATCTTGTGTGCAGAAAGAAAAGAAGAAATTGAATTGAAAATGCATTAGGTAATGCCTGATCTAGGAATTAATCTGCTTACTTACACACAGCAGAGATACAAATTCTCTTGAGATAGCTAACTTGGTTTCTGATGTGGTATAATCCATGTTTACACATGTTGCACTGAATTGTAAAGAGAAAAGATTCCTGTGTAAAATGAAGCAGAGATGGAAAGCAGAATGAGAAAAAAATGGTTTTTAACATAAAGTACTATTCTCTTTCTCACCATTCAAAAGAGCACATTAAAAGAAATATGTCACCTTTGATCTGAACTGGAAAAAAGGTGCTTGTTTTAATTGAATCTACTTCAGAAGCTTTTAGCTACATTTTTGGCTGACTGAATAAGGCTGCAGGAAAATATAAAGTTATTGTTGTTCAGCCTCAATTGAAATTAAGAGGCTGGAATAATTCTTTCAACATGTCATATACTTTATTTTTAATACATTTAGTTTGAGTAGTGCACTTTATTCCTTTGCATTTGGATCACTCCTTAGGTATTTGTCTTTACTGGGAAGTAAATATCCTGTTGCCACAGCTTCACTGACCTGTGCACTGGGATACGATGTTGTTTGAGATAAGTTTTGGGGAAAGATCTCACGTAGAGATGGCCATCTCATTATCCATGCCTATCTAGGAATTTGTAGGCAATGCTGGGATGGCTCTGGTTTCCTTGAGACTATGGCACACCTTCTTGCCTTCTTTTTGAACTCATCTTTGTAGATGAATTAGAGAAGTGTTTCAATTTTGAGAAGATTTAGAATTTCAGACACATTTCATGGTGAAAGGGGGGTTCATCTTAAAGCAATTTCGCAGCTTTTTGGATAAAAAAAAAAAAAAGAAATCCAAAAAAAACAACAAAAAACAAACACAAAAACCCCCCAAACTCTCAAAATAGAAGACTTAGATCATCTAAGAAGAATTGTTCAACAAGTTGTCTGAAGTATGAAGTGGGATCATGGCTGCCCTGTCTGTGATGAGCAGAGGAACTGCTGATATGTCTAGTTGTAGCTTTAACAGTGAGTGTAAGGAGATAGAAATAGTGCCTGAAGCCCTGAAAAGTGGAGCACGGAGCCATAAGTGGGATGCTTGCAACCCTCATAAAGGTGTCAGTGATGAAATACTACTCTATTTGATATTAACAGTGTGTAATTAAAGTTTAAAACATTCAGGACTTGTGAAAGTTAAAACTCTTCATCCAGCAATTAGTAAAACATGCTATTATATTTGGGGATCTAAATAGTGACATAGTAAAATATGTACTCTAAAGATGAAAAATACTGTGTAAAGTGAGACAGTACTGACATAGCATTGCTGTGAAATCCTTACATTCTGTAGATCTTGATTTTTTAATAATTTTTTGTGGGGGGTTTTTGGGTTGGTTTTTTTTGGTTTTTTTTTAGTTTGTCCATATTTTCTTTAGTTCTCCATATAGTTCCTCTCTATTCAGTATCTCAGCAGCAAAAGACACATGGAATTATTTGGAATCCCACTGATTTTCATATGAAGTTATGAATACACTGAATAACATGAGTGTATTGAATACAATTGGAACTTACCACCAAAACATATGGCAATTACTTTTTCATATCTGGTCTTTGTATCTTTTGTAACTTTTTTCTCTACTCTGAATATGTAAATTAGAAAAGTGAAGTCGGAGGAGAAAAGAAGGGAGTTATAAAAAGCCTGAATTTTCCACCAAGCGAGAAATTTCCTTCAAAATGCTTTGGGGTCACATGCCTGAAGAAAACCCCTTCCCACAAGTGTCAAAAGGGCTGTGTGTAGAGGAGGTCATTTCTGTGACATGCCATGAAGATCCATTTTTCTCCTGAACTCCTCTATTATCCTGTTACTGGGTTAATACCTTTTAGGATTGTGAAGCCTGGAGTGCTTCATTATATTATAACTATTAGGGTTTTAGTAACATTGCACTGAATTTTAATAATTGAGAAGACGCTGTACATCTTGGCTCAAAGAAGCTATGTCACTTTTCTGTGCTGACAAGGAAAATAACAACAACAGCAGTGAGATAACCAGTAAAAAAATATTGTTTATCCCTAGAGAAAAAAATGTGTAACTTGGTGACATATTGCAGCTCTGTGCACCTGTCCACAGCCACAGCCAGTGCTTATGACGAACATCTGTATGAAAACAGATGTTTCTTAAAAATTGTTACAATTTACCTTCATTTAGTGTTCTCTAGAAGCAGCCTGAGGTCACATTTAAACATTTCAAGATGGTCTAGACTGGATTTTAATTTTTTTCAGTGGACACTGATTTTAAATGTAAGCAAAGAAATAGATACTATCAGAAAATTAACCTAAAATCAAAACTTTATGGTGAACTGTTTGCTTGCGCATTTTTAGAAGAAAGGTGACATTAATCATGAGGCCTTATTAAACCAAGGCAGAGAGAGGGGAAAGTATGATAACATACATTAAAAGACTAATGATTGCTCAATCGAACTTTTGCTGGCACCTCCTTAATCACTTAAATCATGATGCATGTTGTACATTGGAGAGTAATTTCAGACCTGGTATAGGGCTGCTTTCCTCTAATGTGTGTGCTATGAAGTTTGCACCCTTTTTGAGCAGAAAAATATCAGTGGGGTGGGAGGAATAAGGTAGGTCATTATAAGTTCGTATTGGTGATAGTTAGATGAGTCAGAGAGACACCAAACACTCTGCTCCTGAAATAGCATCAGCGTATGGCTTGTAACTCCCCACTGAACCACAAGGATTTGGAATTGCATGCCCTGAGACAGAGAAGAAACAGAGGTGAGCTCAAAATGGGTTTGACAATTCTGTTACACTTGTAAGCTGTTGGAGCAACCCGCGTGTTCCTACATGCACAGCAAAGTGACCTCTGCTGAGAACAATGCAGATTCCGCATTCATGAGATTCAAATCCTCAAACTTAACGGGCAGGACCCCATGAGGCTTGATGTATTAACATTGAATGTATTGTTTTGAATAGAAGAGTAAAAGCCGACTGGCAGTCTGGTTGTTGGTCTTACTGGGCTTTGGTGTTCAGTGTGCTGCTTCGTGGCCTGATTTTGCAGGTCCTGCGGGCTCTGCACAGCTGCTGAGCACTGATGGTGGGTAGGTCCCAGCCAGTGTCACTGTGCTTAAAGGCTTGGGTTCCTGGAGATTGCAGATCACTTTTGTGTTTACTCTTCTTCCAAACTTCATTCAGGCAAAGGGGGAATGAATTCTGAGGCTTATTCACGTAAGCCAAATCTGTCATCAAGGAGAGTGAACCACAGTAGATCCCAAAGCATCTTTTGAACTGCATGGATGTGCTGGCTCCAGATTTTAGTATTAAGTGTCATTGGGTGCAAGGACGTGTCTGTTGGTGAGCTGGGCTCCTCAGCATATTCTATGACAATCATGACAGGAATTCCTTAGATTTCTCTTTTATGTGTGCATGGCAGAAGAATAAGAGAACACTGGCAGTATAGCCTGTGCAGCAGTCAAGGTGTCTGAAAAAAGTACATATATACATACATACATACAGACATATATATATATATATATGTATATGTATACATACAAACATATGCACATTTTTAAACTTTGACAGAATCAAGCATGTGTGGCAATGTAGAGTTTGGGGATGCTCTTACCCACCAGCATATTTTTATTCTTAGATGAGATAATCCAAAACAGTGTTATTAGTTTTATGACTGCACCACTAGCACTGTGCAGTGATACTAAAATCATCAAAAATCTGGATCACTGTTGAATGAAGCAGTTTACTAAATTTTATTAACAGATAATTAAGTATCAGAAATTATGTATCCAGCTTCCAGAAAGAAAATAGAGTATGAGGTGCTAGAAGGTGAAAATAGGAGACAATAAAACCTGGTTAGGTGATTTTTTTGACTGTCTAAAATAAAAAAGAAAAATATAAATATTTTAAATTAGTCCTCAAAATGCAGGGAGCTTAGCTGTAAAATTCCATCTGATCACTATTAAGCTTACATGAGATTACAAAAGCCTGCTGATAATAGAGTTAAATTCAATTTCAAAGCACTGCGGTGAGGACACTGAAACTGTAACAAGCCAGTAGTACTGTTTGGGTGAAAAACAGTGGATACTTTGGGCATAAAAACAGCGAGTCAAGAGGATGCTGTTTGCACAGTAATTGACTGTAAGAGTAATTTTTGTGATGTATTGTTTTCAGGGTTTAGATAAGGCATGAAAATAGAAAATCAATAGTGTAATAAAGGAGAATTTCAGGACTTTGATGGGTAAGGAGGAGGCCTTTGGAGGTCATACCCAATTATCAAAGATCTCTGTTTACCTTGATTTTATATTCTGATTCATTTCTGAGCCAAAACCTGGGCAGGTGAGGGTTACTTTTCAGTTTTGCTTTCATCGTTAAATAAATTTCCGAAGTGCCTGGGTATATGTGTACAAAGTTAACTATGCAGTCATTGCAGCAATTCAAACCCACACCGAGTAAGGCAGAAGAGAAAATTCTAAAGGGAAATATACTGAGGCTACATGTCAGATGTTTCTCTCTTCTTTTCTCTCCCTCTCTTTTTATGCACACAACACCCATATGCACATGCACATATATTAATATATATAATATATGCAGATATTGATGGAATTCTATGAGTTGAAAGAGAGGGAAGATGTCTTTAAGGATCCATATCTCTCGCAGCAGATATATGTTATTATCACTGAAATGTGGCCTTCAGTCTTGAAACAGTTAAAAGAGTTCTACGGCCACAAAAGAAGAGATTTCTTCAGAATTATCTCCCGCCTCACATTTGCTCTTAGGCAAGCAGTTTAAAAAAGCCCAGTGATTGAGCCAGTGATCCAATTTGAAATGCAGAAATGATTAGAGCTGCTTGCCTCATTTCATATCGAAATTCTCTGATTTATGACAGGGCTGCAGCCAAGATCTATCTCCAAAGGGAATTAGTGTGCAAGTTTGCATATTTTTGTTATTTAGGTTTCTGATAGCAGCTGCTAGCTAGAAATACTGAACTGGGAGGTGGTGGTGCAGGGTTTTTCAGCCATTGGAGCAAAGAAAGATAAGAGCCTTATGTTTAGGACATTTAGACCCCTTGACCATCTCACCATACAGTAATTTTTAAACTTGGATTGCAGTAATACAGGAATCCAGCGGAATGGTTAATTGTAGTTGTGGAGAAAGGAATTACCAAAATTCTGTCTCCATGTTTTAACTAGGGGAATTTTAATGAGGCATAAAACTTCAATCATGCGACTGACCTGTGGGGCAGAGTGTAGAACATATAATGAAACAGAAATAGAATTCTGAAAAAAAATTATTACCTTATCTGGAATTTACATGAAGTGTTAACAGGAAATTATGCAGCGGTTATAAATGAAAAATATGGGATTTAATGTACTTATTAATAAAGATTTGTTACATACATGATACCAGTGTCCCAAATCTGCTGTCCGCAGCTGTCCCCAATTTCTTATTTCTGTGTCCTCAAATGCATTTAGTGTCTTATTACTCCGGAAGCTAAGGCCAATATCCATTTAACACCAGTGTCTAAGACAAACGGAAACATCTTTGTGTAGGGCTCAAGGACTGAGGAATTTCCCTTTTCTACGGCATTCAGACAGTCATAAAATTCTGGGTTTTTAAATTGTGAATTCAGTTAATGTTTTCTTTGGATATGTAAACCTTCTGTGATGAGGAGGAAAGAATGAGCACATGGTGCTCTTAAATAAAGGGGGGAAAAAGGCCTTCTCCACTGAGTGAAAAATGAGTAACTGCTGAATTATGTGAGTATTGCACTGAGGAAAGAAATCACACTGTGAAAGTTTATTACCTTAGCTACTGTCCAGCTCCATATGGAGTCATTATGGCCTAGAGTCTCAATAGTGCTCCTGAATTGACCTCACTATAATGCAGCTGTGCTTCCAGGTATTAAAACCTCTCTCATATTTCACTGAATATTCCCTGGGAGATCCAAGGTTATTGTAGTAAAAACTTTAAAATTTCATTACTTTGTTCTTTGACAAAGAATTTGGTAAGAAGTTCCTACAGCCTCCAGATGAAAATGTGTGAGTTATTTCTTTTAAATCTGTTCTTGCATGCTTTTATTTTTGCAGTCCGACCCTTGTTATTCAGTGGTAAGTCTGCCAAGGAAGCTGGTCATGTTTGGGTGCATTACACAGTTACCTAAGTAACCCACTTTCTTTGTAAAGTCTCTCTGAGCATAGTGCTGACCTTAAAATACCACCGTGATATTGCACTTAAAACAGCACCGACACTGGGGATGAACTTCCCGTCCCTCTCTGCAGATGCCAGTGGTTTGGAATTTACATTAGCACATTTGAAACCACAATTTAAAACATTGTGCACCTGGTGAGTGAAGAGTTATCAAAACAAGGACAGAATGGAAATGTAGGAAATGGAAATGAAGTTAGTTTTCCTTGTGACTAATTCATCCACTTGCTTGGGACCATTATTCAGACAAAAGAGACAATGCAGTCAAGTGAAACTGTCACCTGAAGAGAAGGACTATTTTTATATACTGGCATATGCATTAAGACAATCTATGTGTGTTTTAATTTCTTCAGTTTGAACAATAAGAGTATACAATGACATATATTGAAGATTATTTAAAATACAAAGATGGTGGGGGCTTTTATTGGTTTGTGGTTTTTTGGTCCTAGTAACAGAAAAATTCCAGCAGAAATATAAAAAGATCAATCTTTGGATGAAGTCCGTCTTCTCTGTTCCCAGTAAAACTGAGCAAGATCTCTTTCCTCCTGCCTTCTTTAATGATTTGATTGCAATGGATTCTGTGCCTGCTGTACTATGAGTTTTACAATTCTGTGAGAAAAGATGCATATAGCACTATAAATGTCCTCTCTGAATGCTATTTTAGCTTCTCTAAAGATACCGTAATCTAGTCTATCCATGGTATTTACAAAAATCAGGAGGTAGAGTTTTTGTTAGCTAGAGAGTGAAGTTTTCAGAGCGTGGACCCAATCTGTGGCCCTGAAGCTTCATAAGAGCAATCACTGATGAATGTGTATATTTTCCCATTTTCACTTGAGCAGGCACAAATGAAGATTTTTATGTGAAAAGATGGTGCAACTTTCCTTAACTAAAAGGTTATGTTTAGAGTTGTTTTGTGAAGTACAGTGGTGTGGCGAGAATGAGGATCAAATATGTCCAAGGCCATTACTTTAGATGTCAGAGGACATATTTGTCCTTAGAGAAGTCCCTCACTTAGCAAAGGTGGAATGGGTTTTTTTCTTAGTGTAATGCTATTGTGGAAATATAAAACATATATATTATTAAGGAAGAGATTTAAGCTGAAAGCATACATAGGTCTTTCAGAAGACAACTTCCATCCTCATAAAGTATAAATGCTCATAAATAACTAGTCTTGCTTTTATCTTCATTAAATTATTTTACTTTAAACTTTACCATGGACTATTAAGTCTGAGAAACTCTGCATATGTTAAAACCACTTCCACAAGGTATTATTTTTAAAGCATATTATTTTAATGATTCATCATAAATTATGATCTTTTGTATTGCTCTGATAGCCAGTAAAAGTTAAAATATTAACTGTGCAGTGTAGTTAACTTGGATAAGTGCAGCATTAAAGTAGATACACATTAGCCAATATGAAGCATCAGAGGTAAAATCAAAGGGATTAAATTTGACAGAAGAGCCCCATTTAATTTCTTCCAACCCCTGTGGTTCTATTGAATAAAATGCACTTTAAGTACCTTTCTGGACTGCACTAACATCTGCTGTTCTTGGAAAACAGTTTTTGCCAGAGATAGCTATATTACTGGGAAATGCTGGCCCACAATGGCTCGTAGAGAGTGCTATCTTCTTGTCTTATTCTTACTAATTAATTCCCACAAGGCTTGCTCCAGGACTAACTATTGTGAGCCCAGCAGTGTGAAGAGGTTAGCTGGGAGGGTCAAGGGCAGGTTTGTGGTAGCAACAGCAGAGCCCACGTGTGCGTGTGCATGTGTCTCCCTGAGAGACGTTTACATTCAAAAAGCTGTATGAAACAGGCAAAGACAGGCAATAAGTATAGTGACTCAGTTAGCTATGGCCCTTCCAAATAGCATACATATTCTATAAATTATATCTAGTCTCACCAATTGGACACCATCCCAAAACTTAAGAAGTTAGCAAATCCCTCAAGTGTGATTGATTTTCACTGTGTAAGTTTGGAAAAAAAAATCCGTTGAAGAAGTTACGAAAGCCACTTACATCTGGAGACCTATCATGCCTCAATAAATAGTAGTCATCAAACCCCATGTGCTTCATGTTTGTGTTGACTTCAGTGATGGCAGTCCCTAAGACAAGCCAGGATTATGTGATTTTACGTGGATGTGTGTATGTTTGTGTGAGCACAGACACACACGCCCATACGCACACCACACATATGCACAGACATTTTCTAGGAACCCTGCTTTCAAACCACTTCCTCAAAGAGGAAGGGAAAAACAGTTTTAATTTCACAGAACTGACCAGGAGAGATAATGAAGTACTTTCAAAACTCTTTATGTGTGGAAGCCCTAGAGGCAAACCCCAGAGCTTTCTTACTTTTAGCAGCCAATTACCACAAAAAAAGAGTTTCCCCAATTATGAAGTATACTAACACAGGCTGCACAGACTCAATTTCACAAAGTGTATTGGAAAGACAGCATTCAAATAATTAATGAGAAAATGCTGCATGTGTTCAGGCCTTCTGTTAATTGATTAAATGAGCCTATGTCTAAATCTGATTATAATCATGCTGTGGCAGTACAATTGAGAGTAAGAGGTAAAGGGACTCTTCTTCCTCTCTTGTACACTCTTGGATATGTGGACACACGTCCTCACTCCTACTCCTCCTCCCAAAATTGTAAGAACAGGATAAAAACTGGGCTAATAGGAAAGGTAGCAGACTTCCCTATCGAAAGGGGGATAGTTTAATCACAATTACTTGAACAGTTGTTCTTGGTTTAGTGTCTTGGTTCCTGGCACCTGTAAAGAACAGTGGGCTTTATAGCAGACGTCATTGTAATGCTTGTTGTGGTTAACATTTAACAAGTGCTGGTTAGTTTTCCCGCGGTGTTGCAATAAAACACAAAACCTGCCATGTGCTTGTCATTTTTTTTAAAGAAGGCCACAGTGTTCCCCAAGGGTTGTGAGAGAAGTTCATCCCATTGAACTGGTCAGCAAGATATCATTAGCTCGTTGTGTACATGAAATCCAGGGGTTAGAGCACCAAGCGTCACAAGCCAGTTTCTTTACCTCCTTGAGCTGATCAGAGGATCAGAGTATCAAGGAAGGATTAGCACTGACTTGGGATTTGTGTGATTGGTTAATTTATTGCGGCGATGGCAGGCCTTTCATCTATGGCAACATTTAATCAGCACGGCCATGGAGGCTATTACGGGTTAGCTCTTTTCTCAAGTCAGCCAGGGCTGCACCATCAGCCCTATCACAATTCCCCTGAAATTTCCAAATTATCTGGAACAGGCTTTAGCCTCACAGTAATAAAAATTAGAAGAGATCCCTGATAGCGCTGGTGGAAAAGGCTTTCACTTGCACAGGGCAAATTATAAATAGTATGAACGTGCACTTTAAAAAAAAAAATTCTCCACCTCTTAAGAGATGTGCAGGACTTATCACCCCTGCTCTGATCCAAATCCTCGTGGTTGAAAATTTATATTAGATTTTATCAGTGAGGCCTAAGTCTAGAAAAATCAATGAAGGTTATCTTTTATGTTGCAGGAACTTGTGGAAATATTGATTTTCATTTTATAGTGAATTTGGAGCATGAGTTGGTAATCACTGCTGAGCTGACTACAATGTTTGCCTACTGTATCTTTTACTGAGTTTTGCTCAAGTATTTAAGATAGTATATTCCTGTTGATTTTAGCATGTAGTTTGAAGTCAAATGTTTCTTAATACAAGTTGGTGCATCTCCTGTTATATAATGTAATCCTTCAGAGTAATGTTGATTAGCTAATGTCTGTTGAATGATTTCTGAATTTAATAGCAATGTTCAGAATGAGAAAGAGGGAGATTTCAGGTCTCCACTCATATATCTTCCTTCTCTTTTTTCCTTACCAGTCACTAAACCACTAAGTAAAATACAAAGTATAAGAGAATATAATACAAAATAAGATAAAGGATGCTAAAAGATAAAATACTTATGTATGAAAATACTTAGGAACCTGAAAATCTGCTAGTGTAAATTATAGTTATTGAATCTATTAAGCATTAAATCTTTCAGAACTAATGAAAACTAGAAGAAATTCTACTGATAAAAGACACCATGGCTGTAGTTTATTAAATGAATTTAGATCCTTCATCTTGGCTCTAAATGCTTTAACTAAGTAAAACAGTGATTCAGAGAGTGATTTTAGAGTTTTTCTCATGTAATGCCCTCATTCACTCTCTGTAGTTTTTATTTCCATAGAGTATGTTTGCCTTCGATGTCATTTCTATTTGTGGTGTATTGGTGCAGCAGATTTTAGAATGAATGAATTCTTAAAAAAATCATTTGAATATTCAAATCTGTTCCTGCCAAATTTATGCCATTTTTGTTTTGATTTCAGGTAATGTGAGTTTTCTTTCAGACCTGATATAGAAAAAGGAATTTTTAATACCTTCCTCACACAATCTAACTCTAGGGCAAGTAAAATAAAAGTCCATGAATTTCCAGAGATAAAGCCTAGCTGACCATGAGTACTTAAAACAGGGATACTCTGAGATAACTGTAGGAAAAAAAAATAGTTAGCTTTAAATAGATTTTGGAGTATCAGGTCTGCTTGCTCCCTCCTTTGCAATTCCTTTGGGCAGGGCCTGTTGTTTCCCAAGTACAGAAGGCACAATGGTAACAAGACTTTGCCTGAGCAACCTTTTTAGTTTCTTAAGTAAGGATCTAAATCTGTAACTCTATAGGGATGTTGAAATACATAGGTTTTTTAAACATTGGTGCAGGAAATAGGACAGAAGTAGAGAAGCTTTTTGCAAAGTACATGTCCTCAAGAAAAACATGATGCTGCAGGTATCCATGAGCATAATCTCTAAATACCTCATCATTCTTAGCTGCAGAAAACTGACAGGAAAAAGTATATGAATGTAGATACTTGAATCTCCTGGTCTGAGCACTTGAATCGTGATGCTGGATAACATACAAGGATGCACTTAGCAGCATGCACAGATGTATAACATGCCAGTTCCTAGAATGCACTGCATGTCACTGCATTTATTTACGTTGTATTGGCATCCTTCACCAAACTAATTATGCCCTATTATGCTTCTAATGCTGTCATTATTTTAGTATCCTAACTTTTAGTCTTCTTCTTGAGTATTTAGTTAGTACATTTTTGGTTCTGTGCATTTTTCTCCAATCATAGTATTTTCATATATTACACAGGTGTATTATGGATTTGTAGATATGAGTAATGCTGTGTCACTGAGATCAGGGAGAGCAGTATTGTGTCCATTTTGTGTTTTTTGATGCTCTGATTAAGCTGATTGTTATTCCTTTAGCTGGAAATTATTTTCAGAAAAAAAAAAATACTGACAAAAGAAATGGAATGTATTCGTTAGTGGAATTATAAATTCCTTACTAGTCCTGGAATTTCTTTGGGCTATGAATACTGGTGGTATATGTAAAGGAAATTAGGGTAGGTTTTACCTCCAAAAATATTAACTTTATTTATAAAGTGCAATGGAATAGAAAAGGGTATTTTTTTCTTCCTATAAGTAAATGCTTATGATTTTCACAAGGCCACAGCCTGTAATCCTTGAAGGTTGTCCCACAGCAACTCCTACTGACTTCTCTGGTATTTTGAGCTGCAGTAATCCAGAGATGAATATTTCAAGGATCAGGCTTGATATGTTTGTGGACGGAGTGTATTGGGTGGGGGGTAGGTAAATGTAGCAACTTTTTTTTCCCTTGAAATTCAAAATGAAATTATTAACATCATAAAATCTCTGACAGTCAAGAAACTCCAAAGAAAAGATGATCTGCAAAGACTGGTTTAAATTCTGTTATCTGAATCATAGGTGCAATTCCTTTTGATGTCAATGGGAATATTGTCTTTGTTACTGAAAGTAAAATGTGACCTGTTGTGTATTTGCTTGTCTGTTATGGAGCTACAGATGAAGCTGCAGAACCAAACAGATACGCCTGGACAGATTTGATAGCCTTTGCAAACTGTTAGTCTTGAACCTGGCATTTGCATGGAACTACACTGGGTATTTTATTTTGTATACTTTAAGCCAGTGCTAAGTTTAAAGAAAACACTTAAAGGGTTCATAATACAATTATTCAGGATTTGGAACATTTTTTTGTATTCTCTATAGTTATATGTTCTTAAAAATTTACCACAATTGGAATGACTACTTTTTTCATTACTGAATAATATATTTCCATGAAATTTTCTTTGAACTGTCTGTAGATTCCAGCAGTTCACCTTTTTTATGATTCTTCTCTGCTTCCATTAGTTGTACACCAATGAGAAACTACCAAGTGATTACATACGACAATCATCTGAAGCGTTGATTCTTTTGGAAATATACCTTGCTTAGCTGATTTTTTCACAGTGATAATTGCCAAAGTTGGCCATTAGTTATAGCTTTATCAAAAGGTTTTGCTCATTAGGCTTTAGGAATTACTTAGATTAAGTTTGAAGAAATGGATATGTGCAGTCAGATGATGAGTTAGTTGTGTGCTGGGTTACTGTTCAGATCTGAGCAATTTCTAGTTTCTAGTAACGGAGGAGATTCTCCCACCTCACTGTTACTGTGTGCACGACGTGATACTCTCTTTCTTTTGAATTATTTTTAGAGAGCCATTTACCTGCTCTAAGCTCCATGACTCTTTTTGTGCCTGATCAAGAAGGGCAAATAAGGGAGAAGAAGGGAGGATGTCTCTGGGGAATATGTGGTGAAGTTCCCCCAGGTCTTTAAAGATTCTTCAGGGAAGAAAATATTTGACCCTAGTTTGTCCCAAAGACAAGTCCTTGTAATTGACCTGGACAAATAAATCACATACAAATAATCTTTCCCTTTCAAAATAATTATATACAACCATAGCAAAGCCAAAGGAGTTGGGGTCTCTACATAGCTGGTGGGAGATACAGGGACCTCCAGTCAGTTGGTTAGCAGGCCAGTTTGGGAAACTCAGCAATTTAAAGGTAATATGGAAACAAGGTGGAAGTGGAGGAATAATAAATAAATAAATAGATAAATAAATAAATGGTGATGTTGCTTTTTTATAGAAAACAACCTTACTTGAAATAAAACAGTGGAAAATTAGGATTGTTATCCCTTCCTAGAATTACGTGTAGTATGTTGACTGGCCAGTACATGTCTAGATTATTTTGGTCATATTCCTGGGAAATAAGCCAATACTGCCAAATAGACTTTATGTTTGAAAAGCCTTTAGGATTAATCTAGTGATTACAGTATTGTAAATTTGGAATTTGACTTTAGAAAATGTAGCCCATTTGACTTCATGAAAAAGATAGATTTTGAAAAAATGTGAAAGGTAAGTTGCTTTGAATGCTATATATCACATTAATTACAGAAAAATGGGAAATGTTTCAGAAGTTGAAAAATACAATTGGAACACATCCTGAGTCAGAGAAACTAATTCAAGTCATTCTCCTGGGAAACATTTTCTTACCTGTGTGCATTCCAGCACCATCCTTGCATGTGTTATGCAGCTAACTCATTCTTATCCAAAATCTTAAATTATCAACATTACACAATTAAAACATTTTGGATCAGACAAGAAGTGTAGTTTTTGCCCAGTGCTATCAATCTATTATTCAGTTACAGTGCAGGCAAGGTCTGCGAGCTTTTTTTGTCACATAGGTGTTTATTAAGAAGGAAGAAGGAAGTTAGTAAAGTTAGCTTGTCCACTTTAATGGGTTCAATCTTCTGTAAATAAGAAGAGCACATATTAAGGTTTCTAGCATCATTCTCTGACACACATATTTATTAAGGGAATCCAGTTTCCTTTTTAAACCAATTAGTTCTTTCCTCAAACTTTCAAATAATTCTATGTAAAGTTAAAAATGTTCTTTTTAATAAAACTGAGTATTGTAGTACTGATATTTAGCTAATATTTATTGTAAATGGTGTCTTTATTTTAGTTTATTGAATTTAATATGGACACCATTCACCTTCAATTTAATGTGGACACTGTTCAAGATCTTAAGATAATTTACACACTACTTCAAGTCACATGGGCTCATTTACATGTAAATTTTGCTTTTATATGTAGAAAAGTTGTTTATTAATATATATGTATTGTTCAGTTCTACAAAAAATCCAAGTAATTATCTTTTAAACTTATCTGTGTTGAAGTGAATGAAGTAATTCTGTAAAATATCAATTAAGCATTTCACTGTCACTAACAACAAAGTGGGAATTCCATAAAGAGTCTATTTCTGCCCGGTACTAAAGGGTCTCTGTTGATTACATGGTAGGCAGAAGGTAAAAGAATCAATGGAATTGATGTCTATGGACCATGTCCTGCTTCTTTTACTTTGAATATAGAAAAATTTCCATGGCCTCTGTTGTTTTCAGTGTAGAATTGTAGAAGACATAAGAGCTGCAGAGTTTCACTTTGTCATGATGCTGCCAAATAGATATTACAATGAAACTGTCTTGAATATTGAGGTACATACAAGTATAAATTTGATTGTAATATTATCTGTGACTTGTAAAAAATATAAAATCAGTTTTCTTTTTGTCTAAATTTTCTTGCATTTAAGGAATTTTTCAAGTCAAATACCTGTCCATTAATTTTCAATTCACTGTGGTTAACATATAATTTTATTAAAATCCCTGGCAGTCTTCTGTGAAGTACTTAAGAAAGAGAAGCCTTAAAAAAGTGTTTGAAAAGTAGCCTGTTTATAATGCAGTATAGCAATATAATTCCTCTGAAAAATATGTTTTTTATAGTCAAATAATTTCATAACTAATAGAAAAAAGGTAGGAGTGTGGTTTATTAGAAAACATCCCATTCCAGTTGTCAAGGTTTTAATCAAAATCCCAGGCCTTGTGGAGTAATCTAATGATTTTCTCTTCTGTTTCCTTAGTTGTTTTTTGAACTATAATCCCAGTAATGAGCAAGTAACAAAACTCAGCTGTACCTATGAAACTACCACCTATCACAGTTCTTTCAGTCTCAAACAGGATAACCAGAGCATAACTACTGTGAAGCAATACAATTATGAATTTCTTGAGGGGGAAAAAGGAGAGATAAGTGCACAGAAGTCAGCTAACACTGATGCATGGGTGGCTACAGCATGCAAAGGGTTAACAAGATTTTCATTTTAGATAGTTGCCGTAGTAACAATCAGAGAGCTCAGGCTGTATCTTTTCTATTTGTGGGAAATGTTTAGATTTACAGAGTAGCTCAGCTTATTATATATCTGCCTTGATTGCTGGATAAGGTTCGTTGATTAAAAACAGAATAAGATGCATTTTTATAATA
The DNA here is from genome assembly GCA_013399835.1 of Leptocoma aspasia. Classification (NCBI taxonomy): domain Eukaryota; kingdom Metazoa; phylum Chordata; class Aves; order Passeriformes; family Nectariniidae; genus Leptocoma; species Leptocoma aspasia. The sequence continues at coordinate 16,309 of VXAX01007473.1, read as the reverse complement.
CAAGGGAACCCACTGCCCCCTGCCTCTGCCTCCCATCACTCTTTGTCCAGATCTCTCTCAGCTCTCCCAGCACTTGCCCACTGCCCAAGGTGTGGCTGTAAATCAAGTTTCACTTGAACTTTCAAGGAGCAGGGGCTGGATCTCCCTGAGCTGCATGGAGCAGGAGCACTTGGTCCTAAGCATCCCTTTTTTTCCTTCCAGTGGCTGATGTGAACCTGAAGCCATGGCACCACCAGCTCTGGGTTTAAGCACTGCTTCTTTTGTTTGATATTGTAGCTTGTGTTTACTTGTTCACCATCCACAGCTTGGTAAAAGAAAGTCTGATCAAAGGTCACCTCTGCAGTGGAGGAGTGAAGAGGCAGATTTCCATCATCCAACTGTTCTCAGAATCAGCAGGAGCTATCAGAGGCTCTGCAGACATGACCTCCCTTCAATGTGCAAATAGGATCTGACTTGTGAGAATCAGGGAATTATTCATTTCCTTCCCTGAAAAGCTGAGAAGGCTTGTGTGACCACAGCAGCACCTGTGCAGAGTTTGTAGGAACCCTGAAGCTGGAGGCTGCCACACCAGACCGATGCCCCATGCTGATGGCAGCTTCACACCTCACCTGAAGGCTCATATCTCTTGGGAGCAGGGAAAAAGCCCTGCTCAGCCGGGTTCAAGTCTGCCTTGAACAGCTGCTGCCACTTAGTGCCAAGTGATACAAGGTAGTCGTTTGAAACGGATATGGTGGCTGCAGTAGTGTGGCATTTTAATGCCTAATTCTGTGATAAGAAGAGAAATTCTGGTATAAAGTTGTACTAACTTGCGGGGTTTGATAGCCTGGTCTGCTCTGATTCTGCCAATTTCTAAAGCTTTTGCTCTTTGCAAGCTGGATTTACCTCTGGTGCTTTGTGGTGTTAGGTTGCTTTCTTGGCTCCATAACACACAACTGAGGGTCTTTCTTTCCCTTTTATTGGCTTCATTGGTATCTTGAAGTGCTAGGAACATTTGGAAGCTGGCTTTTTTTTTTTTCTTCCTTTCTCAGGTATCTGAAAATTCATTCAAAAATTTTACTGGAAGGAAAAAGGATTTGATTTTCTTGGATTGGATTGGGTGTTCTTTGAAGCAGGGAAGACCTTCAAGGAAAAATTACCTTTTGGAATTAAGAAGTAATTTTTTGTGAAACTGGTCATAGCCAACAGTAGAATAGTTTTCTAATCACTTAAATTCAGTCTGCAGTGTGGTGGTACTCAGCTTGACTCTTATTACCACTGTGAGTTTTCATTTCATACAGCAACAACAGCAAAATTTACGTGACCCCTGTAGAGGACCTATGTGCAAATTTGTTGTTCTTTTTGATGCTCCCTACTTTTGAAAGTCAGCCCACTCCCACTTGAGAACCACTCCTTGGATTTGTGATCTCAGGGTCTTTACAGGTCCCAAGGTGTCCTATTAGAGAATACTGAGCTGCAGCACTGCTGGCCCAAAGTGGCTTAATCGATAAACTGGCAAATGACAAGAGTTTGATACCAACAGTCTTTAGTCATAGATGTACCCAGTTACTGCATTCATCAAATTCACACTCTTTTGTTTCTACACATGGAAGTGAATGAATCCATCAGCTCCCTTTAAACAATCACCCTTTTATCAACACTGTCATTTAAACATAGGATACCAGCCTGTGTATATCCATCAGTCCCAGAAACAACCTTTGGTTCATAGGGAAATGAAATGCAGAATTTTTCTGCAAAGAATTTCAAAAAATCAAATCTATTTATTTCTGAGAAAAAAATCCTTTAAGTAAACTTGTCAAGCTTCCAGTTTCTTTGTCTACTGTTACTTACTTCAAGTGATCGTGGTTTTTTTTAGTTCCCTAAAATAGTTAATATGGGAGGGGTTTGGGCTTTGTTCATTGTTATTTTCAAGTTATAAACATGGCACTGGGTCCTTGTCTCCCTTTTAGCCCTTCTTTTATGTGTAAATGTTTCATAACTATCTGTATGAAATTTCCAAGTAAAATGCATATTCTTGGAACTGTTTTTCCTTATGGAAAGTCTTTTACCCTTAACTTCATTGTGTTCAAAACCAAAAGCCTGAAAACAGCATTCCTACACTACTTCTTTGTTTCCAGATGTTAAGATCTATTATGCAATAGTATAGTGCGTAATCATAATTATGCATTCATGATGATGTTTGTACTGGCTTAACTCAGGAATAGTGTGAGAAAGCTAATCTCGAAGCTACAGGCTGTTTTCCTGGACTTCAGATTCTCATCTGAGCTGTTTGTTGAGTCTTACTGGAACCAGAGCCCTGTACTCACCAGGCCTGCTGCTGGATTCTCCATCTTTATCTACAGTCCCAGTGAAGGACCTTCACCCATTCTTTTGAATTTTTTTTTTCATGGAAACATGCGTAGTTGCAGTTCTTAGTCACGCTGCATGTAATCAGTACACTGAAATAATTTAAATGAGAACTGTGTTACACAACAATGTCATACAAACTACAAAACCTGAGGATACTTTTAATATGTCATTGGGCATTTTAGGGAAATTTTCATTTTTGTGTGAGAACAGTGAACAAAATCCTCATGCTTTTAAGGCAGTGGGGAAAAAAATTGCCTGATTATGTTTAGCATATTCTTCAACTGGAAGAAAGTGTTTGCAAGGTAAAGGTACTGCTCTGCTCAGTTGATCTTGTTGGTCCAAGCTTTCTGATATGATAAAGAAAATGTAAGCACCATGAATCTGTGATTCAGATCTGTGACAGATCATATTGGGGAGACAACACAGAATTTTAGAAAGTATTTTCTCTGAAATCCTCATATTAATCAGTTGCTTAATATCACTATTATTTATTTTTAAATCTATCCAAAATTTGATGGTATAGAAGAAAAAATAAAACCCCTAAAATACTGCACAGTCATACCTTAAAATCTATTGAACTGATTTTCTTTTGAAGTCTATTTTAATATGTTGTGGGGTTTTTCACTGATAATTGGGAAGGGGTTTCCAGTGGAATAAAAAAATTAAAATTTTACATGAAAACACAAAGCTTATCTTATGAAAGTTTAACTGGCTAAAGGAAATTTTACAACATTTCCCTTTTTTGATATACAAGTAAAACAGAAATTATAAGTGAATAGCTAATAACCACATAATTCCAATTATTTGTAAACTTTTCTATCAGTATTAGGTATATAGTGTGTGTGTAAAGTTAATTGCTCTCCTCATTACTTGTGAACAAGAAAGCATAGAGTAATAGTAAGAATCACTAAAGAAACCTTGTTCCAGTTTATTTATACATAAGCTGTCAAGTATCATGCATAATGCAACAGTGTACCAACTAGCAACACACTCGCAGAAGACCATTTAAGTTTGTTTTTTTATGGACACAAGAAGCTGATTTTAAAGCCATCCCTAAGAAGATTGTCCTTGATTTTACATTATCCTGGGTGGGTGTTTCAATTTCTTCCATTTACTATCATGCTCGCTGGGGAAAAAATATCCTAGTGTCTGCTTAATAGTGATGGAATTTTCTACATGAAGATGTAAGGAGGAATTAGGTTTTACCCCATAATTATATATTAAATCAGTGTTAAAATACAGTTGTAATCAAATCCTTTCATATCCCAAGGCCACACATTTGATACAGTACATTGGAAGGTCAGAATACTTAGCTGAGTATACACCCCTTGAGACTCAACAGATGTACAGATACGCGGCCTAATCCCAAAAATGCATTCATAAGTCTGGAAGATCAGAATTGAGCCTTAATTCTCTAAAGGACTGCCACAATGTTGTGTGGTCCTTTCATCCAAATTAGAATGATTCATTATGCCTAGTCCATTAGCACCATCAGGGATAGGTGTGGGCCATAAAATCTGCATTAGGATTTCTAAATATGTCAAGGATAATCTTAAAAGGAGATAAACTGGGATGTTTTAACTGAACTAAAAATAATTAATCAAAGTCATACATATAGGCTTCTGGTTGTTGAATCATGCGTTAAACTTCTACCTTAAATGATTATTCTATCTTAACAAATATAAAACTTGGGCAGAGGATTGCATGTTGGATTTATGCTCTTACTTTAAAGTACCACGTTTCCTCTTAGTAAAGAGATATATATAAATAGCTAATAAAAGGATGCATAAAAATCTTTAAAAGTCCTCAAGAAAGGCATAGATTCCTTTCTATTCCCCAATTCTATTTCAAATTAGAGAGGAACTTATATATAATATTTTGTGTGCATTCAGTGTGTGCACCAGTGAAGTTCAAATATTGTGTAATGCATCACCAAGAGAATTACACTGCAATACCTACATCGAGTACAATGCCTTTGTATTGAATATGTATTTCATAAAGACCTCACAATATTCATTGGAAATAAAATCCTAATAGAACTGTAGTCATTTATACAGTTAAAATACTGGGCAAGCATATACAAAGAACTTTTTATTTTCTCTCTCTTTAGTTCCGAGAAAGAAAAAAATGGTTGAAATTAAAAAAAGTTGTCTTTTACTACTGCTAAAATGTGACTTATTCACCATTCATGATGAAACCATTCACTGTCCTAAAGTAAAATACACAACCTAAGTTTGAAGTTCCAAAAAAAGTAATAAAAATACATAATAAGAACCACCTATAACTAGCTATTCTGTAATTCTGTGTAATGGATGATTTCTAGATAGCTTTATGAATGTCCTTTTTTATTTTTGTATTTTTAATGGCTTCATAGAATCATGGAATGGTTTGGCTTGGAATGGGCCTTAAAGATCATCCACTTCCAGGCCCCCTGCCTGGGGTTCCACTAGACCAGGCTGCTCAATGCCCCATCCAGCCTGGCCTGGAACACTTCCAGATATAGGGAATCTTATTCTCTGAGCAACCTGTGCCAGTGCCTTACCACTCTCATAGGGAAGTATTTCTTCCTTGTATCTAATCTAAGCCTACTCTCCTTCGGTTTAAAGCCATTCCCTCTCGTCCTATCATTACCCCTTTTTCTACTCCTTAGATAAAAATAAATATATGACACATGAAATTTGGACTTCTGTAAAAAGTGATTTAAATCATCCATTCCAGGATAAGAAAAGGTATAACAAAGAAAAAAAAAATCAAAATTGCTCTAAACTAGAAATTATCAGTACTACACTAAGCTAAGCTGGAGATAGAGCAATCGTTTTGGATGGCTTTGGTGTAAATAGCTAGACCACGGGGCCAGGCAGAATTAATCCATATGCAATATAAATGCCTTCCTGTCTTCTGGAAAAACCTCTGTAATTGTTCCCTTGGTCATCTGAAATATCTGTTGTCACATTAACTGCCCCAAGTCCAAATGATACTTGCGCAAAGCGAGAGACCAATTGTCAGAAGCTTACCGGGGACTGATGGTTTATCCCACAGTTTGGTCTGTCAACCTATCCAGAGTAAATTTGATGTTTGCAGAATTGCAGCTGAGCCATACTGAGCAGAGTATTCATCTATCTTACGTGAGAAATGTTCGGCAAAAATGAAATAAGTTACCTTCAAGCAAGCACATTCAGAATGTGTTTACTGGCAAATATCAACATGGCTTCATTAGTGGAGAGATTAAATTCTTAGAGTACACAATAATTTTCAGCAGTGAGGTTAACCCAGTAGGAAAAATGCACTGATAATTCAGTGTGAAAGTGTGCAAGCAGCTCTGCATTATATCTTGTCTGAAGATAAGTTATATAGTGTGTGATTTCATCGGTACAGGTGCATGTCATCTCTGAAATAGTATTATCCAAAGTATTCAACTTTACAGTAAAGCAGGAAGGTTCAACACCCATGGCAGATACCTGAACACTAAGACACACTGACAGTGCTCATGCTACCCACAGGTATCAACTCACCACAACAGAGATGATTCACTCAGAGTTGTCAATTTTCAGAATATCCTCAGCACATTTATGCTAATCACAACACTGACTAAGAATAGGATTTCCTGGTTCTGGTCATTGCACGCACACATTGCAAACACACAATACATATATACACTGCTTTCCCAAAGAACAAAATGAACAGGAAAGAGAGTAAAAGGAAAAATAAAACGAAAAAGTGAAGTCAAGAGAGTGATGGCAAAATACACTGCTGTCCATCCCATGCTCTTTAAGAAAGGAAGTTGTCTATGCATAGTCAGGTATTTATAAAATGGGGAAAAAGAAGAGGGAGGAAAGGGCAGGGGATCAGCAACTGTGGAGTGAAGCCAGATGAAGACTTTAGAGGAAGGAAGGACCACAGTAGAAAGCCCATCAAGACAGAATTATGTGGGCAGTGGAAGATCACTAACTGTTCAGAGATTCATTTTTCAGCTTTTCCATTCATGTTCCAATCAGTTGGTTGTCACCTCCTCCAGGACCACAGAAACAGACAGAAGGAATCACCAGGATTTGGCTAGGTCCAGGTATTCCAGAATATGGATTTATTTCAAAGTTTTTGGAACTGGGGAAGAGTTTGAAGATGGATTCCAAGGGCATCCTGAGTTAAAAAGAACAAATTGAAGTTGCTTTTGACAGCATTACTTTGTACCTAAATTACAGTGACATTTGATTTATGTTTATTTTACAGATTTGAAAAAAACGCACTCTAGTTAGGTAAAATGGATTGAACCCCATGTTTAGCACACATTTAATTTGCATTAAGCAGTTAACATTTGATAGTAATAAAAATTTTGAAATCATATTAAAATCTTGACAAGTGTTGGAAAATATTAACATACCTAGGGTGTGGGATTTTTTTGTTTGAGTAATTTCTTTGGTCTCCTTTAGGTTTGTGGATGAAATGTACATAGTGATACATGGTGAAATGTATGTTCAGTCTTGTCACTTGACAAGTGATGATCCCTGGGGTAAACAGCAGGGTTTCTCAGTTGTAGGAAATCCCAGCTGTCTTTTGGGATTCCATCTGTGTGCACATTTCCCCCCCTTTTTTTTTTGTGTTTGAAACATTTAATGGCTTTGGTTTGACCATAGCTATTTTAACCGTTACCAATATTTTTCTTATACTATTGCTAAAAAAGGTAGTGGGAAGTAGATACTTCTTTCCTTTATCACTAGTTTCATGCGTATCACAAGTAACAATTCGTGCAGATATACAGATTCTTGAACACCCCTCTGAAATCCTGGATCCCATAAAGTTGTAAAGCAGTAACTGAAACAATTATTCCATGCTGTCTGAAGATTTAGGTGAAATTAACTGCATACATGTTGGTATCAGGTTTTCAAAGTTTGTGGGTTTGGTTTTTTTTTTTTCAACCTCAAGGACTAAGGATTGCAAAATTTCTTTTGCATTTAGTTCAAGTTTCAAGACCTCCCCTCTAGACATGGTGGGGGCTTTGAAATCTGAAATGCTGGCACAATTGAAAGATTCCAGAGTGGGTGTTTATAGCTGGAGACTGTCATGTCTTTGCTTTAATTAGTGATGTTGTCATCAGCATGGAACCACAGCACTGAAAGCCCCCTGACATCTCCAGCGTTGTGTTAGTGGAGAGCAGTTGCCTCTGCATGTCTAGCAAAGAAGGCTGTGGCACTGTGAAGTGCTGCCACGGGCCTTGACTGGCAGGTATTCCAGAAAAGCCCTTGAGATAAATATTCTTCCAAGACTGAATCCTCCTTGGAAAAAGATAAGTTTTCAGGGAAGCTACAGAAAGTGAAAGACAGTCCAGCTGATTGCATACAAATGAACAACAAAATGCGGATCTCTGTCTGTCCATTGGGCTGTTTGGATGGGATTGTCTTACAGCTTCATGGATTTGTAATCAGTTATAAGGTAAAGAAATGCATTTAGACTGTCAGCGTGAGAGGTGATAAAATGGAGTTACCACTCTTCTTACTATTCAAAAACATCTTAAAACAAGTATTAATTAACCAGGGATAGTCTGAGACCTATACAGATATCTCTTATTGTGCTGTCCAGAATGACCCTTAGGAGCCTTTCCCGACTGAATTGATTTGATGAGCTTACAAAATTTGCTGAATTGAGTATGGTGATCATCAAAGGTGAACTCAGCCTTTCAAGAGAGGATGTTCTGCGGTTTCAGCATGTCAACCCTATGATGATCCAATTGAATTTAAATTGAATTTCAAAGTAGAAACCTCCATCAGTGTATTAACTGGTGGTTTGTTAGCCCAGACTCATATCTGAAGGCACCTGAGACATGTTTACAGCTCTCCTCCCAGTACACTCTTGGTTTTAATTGACTATATAAACTAACTCTGCCCAGGGGGCATTGGAACTTTCTCCAAGGTCGTGAAGATATTCTGGTAATATTCTGTATCTTTCATGGGAACTCAGGCTCTTTGGAAGAAAATCTGTTTGCAGGAACCAAAATACTGTAAGAAACAAAGCCTTTAAGTATCAGTACATCTCCTTAAATAATGTTGAACACTTCTTGGAATACCGTTCCTGGGACAGGATGGTCTCATGTCACAGTGACTTACTGAACATGAGCTCAGTAGCACGGCTTCTGAAGAAACAGCTAGCACTGATCAGGCATTTGACATCAGAATTTCATAGATCTCAAACAACTTGATCATGCTGTATTTTTCTTCAGCGTGGGGGTTTCCTCAAGTTTCTGCCAGGCCACACACATCATATGTTAGAAATCTTTGCAAGGAAGAGCCCATCTAATGTTACTTGTCAGCACTGATTCCATTTAGCAAGAGTGCAAAACTATTTTCGGCCTGCTGTGATGGCTATTTTTATCTCCATTAACCTCTTGACTGAATATAAACATTTATTGAGGGTTACCTCCCTTGTTTGTCCAGTTGCTTCAAAGGTTAGTGAAAAGTGGATGCCTGCCTGACCTCTTCTATCCTCATTAGCTAATTCTGATTGTTCCCTGAGAGATCACAGTTTTGACCCTGCTTGTCCTTGTCAAATTTGTCTAGTTATGGCATGAAAACATTAGCAGAAATTGCATTTTCAGGGAAACATTGCTCAAATATAGAATGTACTGTTACCTAGTGTGGAGCAGTGAACAATCCTGTGGGTCTGTAAAATGCCCCCATTTGAAAAATGTGAGGTAATGACTATATGGCCCCATCTTACAGACACCCATGTTAGCAGATTCCTGAGATTATACTTGGGCAGTAGGGAGAATGTTCTGTAAGCTTTTGCGTGATGTGTAGCAGTTCTTTCGGAGGAAGAAATAAAATTATGTCTGGTTTTTGAAGTCTTGCTTGTAAACAGCTGCAATATTGTTGCTTCTGTATCAGCAAAGCTTTTTTCTTGTGTGTAAAAAGGTACATTTATTAAGCTAGAGGTATTCCTGCTAGCACTTTAAAAAACCCAAACAAAAGAGTGTAAAGTAAGTAACACCTACCACCACTGTTTTGGGAATGACCAACTAAATTTTGCAGTATGACAAATACATCTTATGAATTACAGGATGATTTTCATAGAAGTCTCTGAGAGTCAGAGCATGAACATACTTTAATTCAAGTAGAATGATGTCCCAAAGGTAAAAAAGCTGTCATGAAGAACGTGTTGCCGTGCCAAGACTTTCTTCAGTGTCAAGCCAAGAAAGCCCTTTTTCATGTTCCTTGGTGGTTCTCAGCTGTGGTTGTACAGTTGAGACAAAGGACCTGGCAGGTCTCAACTAGGTATCTGAAAGAGACAGGTCCTGGGCTTCAGAGGTTGTAACCAGTGCCTTAAATTCCACAGGCACTTAGTGCAAATTAAAAAGTGCTGGTGTAATGCGCTCAAAGCACGATATCCTGCTTTAGAAGCGGGTTGCCGCATTCTGCACCCGCTTCAGCTTTCAAATGGATTTAAAATGTAGCCTCAGGTATAGCGCATTGCAGTAGTCTAATCTTGAGGTGATAAAGGCATGACTGATTTAACCATAGCTTCTTGTTATCTTGGACTGGGGTCTTTTCATTTTAACCATTTTAAGGAAATGGCCTTTCCTGAATCAGCAGGCTTGCTTCAGTTCTTACTATGTAATAAGGCACAACAAGAGCAAGCCTCTCTCAGTGGTGAACACCTATGAATGTGTAAACCTCACAGGATGCCAGACCCCAAGAACTGCTGCCGTGGTCCTGACCTGCCTTACAGCTCACACAATATGCCAGTAAGGTGCATCAAAGGGAAGCCACTGCTGGTATCCCTCAGTGGAGCTGCCAAGCTTTACAAGCAGCTGGGGTCTTGTGAAGTTTTCCTTTCATATTAAAATAAGTTTATTTACATATCTGTGCAGCTTGGGAGCAGAGCTATGGGAGAATGGGAAATTCTTTTGAGGTGTCCACCAATTCTTCTGGGGCAGCAGAGCTGTGAGACGAAACACCCTGTTCCTCTTCCAGCCTATCTCTAGTGCTTAGAGACCACTTACAGCTGCAGAGCTGATTACAAGTTCAACTGCCAAGCTGACCTGGAAGCTAATTTAGTGATAACCATGGAGTTCTTTAAGTTCCAAAAAAGCCCTGTAAATGGAAAATGGCAAAGCAGACACACATGCTGGTGCTCAGTCTACCTGCTGCCACTGCTGTTTCACCTCAGAAGGGATGAGGCCTGGGCCCCTCTCCTTGTCTGGAGAAAACTGGGGCAGTGGCCTGGGACTAAGCCTACCACATACTAAAGGAGAAATTAATCTCCATGAGAAAGTCAAACGGTATCTCTGTATCTCATTCTTCCTCAGCAGTATGTGGTTAAGTATAATCCTTTCCCAGGACATATTATTTGTCCTGTCTATGTAGATAAACCATTGCCCAGCACAAGAAGATCCTGATATTATTTGAGGCTTTTTGATACCACCTTAATGCAGATAATACCCTTAGAGATGGAAGAGACACAATGAAATGTCAGACGTCTGGAAAGAAGTAAACCAGAAATAGGAATTAGATCTTGTGAAAATTAAATAGATGATCCCTTCTGCACTTAAAAGATAGAATTTTGGTTTGTTCTGTTTTTTAACTTGGCCTCCAACTTAGGAAAAAAAAACCAACTTTTTTGAATGTCTTAATAATTTGTGGTGTACTTGGGAAAGACTCCTAGCTGGATAATATTTCACTGTCTTTTGATTGTACTTGGGATTACCAGAGACTGAAAGCACATATAAGCACAAAAACATGTTAAAGGCTTGACTGAAATGGCACTTGGAGAAATGCAGCAAGTATTGGAGTGTGTCCTGATCCTCCTCTTCATTATTGCTGTGCAGCCATACTTGCCAACATTCTTGCTACAGCTTGTATTCAATTTGGGTATGATTCTCAGCTGTGTGAGGAAAGACACTCTAAATTGTTTCCGTGGCAGCCTTAGTACTGTTTTGGTGTAAATTGCAGTAAAGTTCAGACTTTTGTATTACAGAAGAGAGATGATACTTTCATTAACTTTCATCTCATCTATTGCATCTCTTTTTAAGTTCTTGCATTGTTTATGTAATTATTTTCTATGTAGCCCATATGTATATGGTTTACACTGATTTAATAACTGATAATATCAGGCTTCTTGATAATTTACATACAAACTTAACCAAATTTAAAAAAATAAAATTGTTTTGTTTACTGGTCAATTATTAATTAGAATTTAAATTCAGAATACAAGTGCATGCAGTTGGGTTGACTCTTGTAATACTTCATATAAGCAAAACATACTTCTGCAACTTCCCATAGAGAAAGCAGTATTAAGAGTTGAGACATTGCACATCTCTTGTTTCAGTATTTTTACCCTAGGTAGGTATATTTTTGCTAGATGTTACATTCCTTTTTCCTAATTTCATTAATAATTTCTATTTGTTCTTTCCCAATACATAGGGAAGTTGAATAATATCATGGAGTGCATATAGAACTGTAACTTTTGCACAAACATTTGTATGAAAAATGTAAAATCTAAAATGAAAATTAAGTAAGAAGTAGTGTATTTGATAAAACACTATTAGAGTCTAAACAGATAAAAACCCCACAGAAATATGAAGATCTTTGGCATTTAATGTCTTTTTCTATCATCATTATTAAAATATTAATGTAATTATAGTAAGTATATATTATTTAAGATTATTGATTTAATCTTATGCAACTAAAATATTTTAAGCAATCTTTTATAATAAATATTTTCAGGTATGTTTTGTGAATGTAATATGTTCTGTGGTAGATATTTTTATTCTTCACTACATTTCTAGAATACTTATCAATAATAAATATTAGCAAAGCATCTGAAACATCCATGAAAATATGAATTTTTGTATCTTAAAATTTTTATCTCGGTCGGTAGTACAGAATATCACAATAAAAATAGATTGAGACAACTAGAGAATTATTGGTGGAGTATAAAAATAATTAAATTCTCTTACAAAATGTTGGAATGTCTTGGACAGAATTATATCCCAGAAAAAGTAATTAAAAGTTACGTTGCAACTGCTTTACTTTGTACTTTCTGTCGTGGTTTTCTTCTTGATACAGAGGAGAAGAACTGTCTATGATAGAAGTCTAAGTGCCATGTACTGGCAAACTCAGGATTACCCACAGGATTTTTGCCATTTGATTAGTAAAAGGAGTTAAGTGTTAATAAATTTCAGGCCTCTGCCTTATTGCCTCAAATAAAAAATTCTCTAAGTATAGAATCTGAAATACAGACAGGAGATGGTAAATTGCCTGCATGCCTTTCAGGTGTGATGATGTCATGCTTTACTTTAAAGTCTTTGAATATATTATTATAGCATGTTTTATAGTCTTTTGCAGTGAATCATTAGCATTATTACTGTTTCAGACATGGTAAAATCACACATCAACACATAGCAAAGGGGGAAAAAACTCCATTATCCATTCAGAACAATTTCCTATGATAATACAAATGTTACCCAGGACAGATCTTTGAAATGGATACCAATTCTTTAAATTCTTTCTTGTCTGTTTCAGGAAATAGTGAGATCCCATTGATAATGAGGTACAATGTGTCTAAAGTTCACTTCTAAACACTTGGCTCTTTGCTGTGAAAGTCATCTGCATTCCCTTTATAATTCTCAGCCACCAGAGATCTGTGTAATCTTGGAGATCTGATCCAATATCATTCGGAAAAATCCTTGATAATAGTTTCGCCATTCAATCAATGAAAGAACTAAAGCTTCCTGCTTGTGTCTTCTTTAAAAAAATCCTGAGGCAGGGGGATAAGGCTTTGGCTTATGCGTTTTGAGATTTTGTTGTTTGCAAATAAAATTATTATTACCATTATTATTCAAGTTCTTAATCAAGGCGAACAAATGGCATCTGTTTGTTATCATCCTTCCTACAGAAGACAAAGGCTTCAGTCCCTATGGTACTGACTGCTGGTCCCAAGTGGCTGCTGGATGTGACTTGGCAAGGAGTAGAAGACAACAAAAACAACTGCATTGTGTACAGCAAAGGTAAACACAAATTGATTTTTTTTCTTTACTTTCTTGTGTAAGCTACTGAGATAAATATGTACCTGTTGCATACTAGGAAAATTAATACTAAGTCTCCCCTTAATGTCAGTTGTTGTTCCCATTTTTCTTCCGTGTTCTGGTTTCGCCTTTTTTTTTTTCTTTTTGTGATATAAAAGCCCCACATGGTACCTGTAATTAAATGCTTTCTAAACACTGAAGGACATCAGCTGCATAAAATGTACTATCCATTTCTCTCTGAGAGTCAGTGCTCTGGGAAACATCAGTGAAACCTATACACTTCGAATAGGTGAATTTTTTTGACATTTTTGTTTGGGCATACTGAATATAATTTCACCATTTTGCACTACATTGTAGACTACTAACTGAAATCCAGTTTCATATGAAGAATGAGAATTTGATTGGACTATGAAAAGACTTTATGTCAGCATGGTAGCATAAGATAAATGGAACTGGATTTCAGGATTGTCGCTTCTGACATTCCAGTCTCTGCGTAGTGACATGATGTGATGATGCTTCACTGGAGTGGCAATGGATATCACTTGTGTCTTATGTGAATTTTCAAATTTGTTCAAGTCAGTACAAGTTCTTACAAGGCTGCCCACCAAAGATGCTTTATCTAACCCGCATTCACATCTAACAGCTCCTTTGGTTCAAGGTGCACAGGTTTTTGTCTTGCGTCTCGAAACAACACAAAGAGCCATGGGTTCAGTCCGTAGCACAATGGACTATGCACCACTCTGGTGCAGTCACTGTGAAAGCTTTCTAAATGCAGCTACAGAATCATTACAATATGTTTAAAAAAAAGATAAACAAAACACCACTTGAATACATGGAATAAAAATAACTTAATGTAGCTGTGTTTGGCATTTACCCTACAGATCGGGTTGCAAAACTACGACTTTCCTTCCCTGTATTTCAATCACCAATCTCAGCACTTTGTGAATACTTTAGAACATGCACTGCTCTTGTTTAATTTCTTTTAGGTTTTATTTCTAACCAAACAGACCTACTGAGATCAAAGATTTGTTTGCTGAGGCAACCTAGTGACCATTTCAGCATACAAGCATCCAGGCAAATAAGCACCCATATCAATATATTAGCATACAAAAACACTAATCATAACATCAAAGACTCCTAAAAACTTACTAGAAACAATTACAACTTGTTCCTATAATCATTGCAATTTATACACTTATAAGAGGATTGCCTTTAAACTGCCACAAGCCTTTGAAAGTTGAAACGCTGAAAACAGGGAATTTGCATGTTAAAAATGAGTCGCACACCAGGGTCTTATAAATTCTTTCTATTATAATTACAGAATGTCAACACATTCATTCTACAACCTGAAACACCTGCAGTACTAGAGAACTGGGCTCAGATCTAAAAAGGGTTGAGCTGCCCTCCCTTCACAGCTTGCTGATTGCAGCCCAAGTGGAAGAAGCAGCAAAGTATCAAACACACTGAAGCTTTTTGCATGAATCCAGAGCTGCATTCATAATACATAATATTCATAATATTGAATACACACAGGCAAACTTTTCTGCAAAAACTTCCTGATGTAATGGGAAACTACTTTCACTCCAAAACATAGCTTGTGCAAATTCCCATAGGATGATGTCTTATCAAGTATTATATTCTTTTGTAGTTATCATAATACTTAGCACATATTTACCAGTTGGACTTTTCATCTTCAAAGTATTTTACAAACATTAACTAATTCATTAGACAGTTTTGGTCCTGTCTGATTTATTCTACTGAAATACAACATTTCTTTTTTCAAATAATAAGAACTTGCTTCAGTTTGATGCAATCTGATTAACCCAAAATATTAGTATTTTCATTCAAAGGTGATGGATTTTGTTTCAGTGATGATGCTGGTTATTTTAATACTTGGTTAACAAGGTGTGGTGAGACAGTTGAACAGAACTCAAGGTGAATTCTATTGTCTCTACCACAGATGCATATTATAATTAAAACGAAGGATAAATTTGAGGACAAGTACATGTTAAAAACCTGCTACTTCACTAAACTAATGCAGGAAGTAAGTTGTAGATATGCTTTGCTTTCACTGTGTTCTGTTCCTCTCTTTGCACTCTGGGGTGGCTGCTCTGTCGGTCATTAAGCATCTACCCTTGCCTTGAGCTCTGTTGGGATTCTTGTACTAGAAAGATTAATTGGCTTGCATCACAAAACAATGTCAAATAGAAGATGGTAAAATAAATAAATAGAATAATGTTTCTTCCTTCAATTTGTATCTCATCATTCCAGATTACATTGCTTTGATTTGTGTTAGCTTTCTGTCTCCTGTAGTACCATTACTTGTAATGAAACGGTGTCAGCTGGCATGTAGCTGTAATTCGATGTTATGTTGTAGTTGCATGTGTATAATTTTGCTAGTTTGCTTAGCAATACGTAGTTATTTCTGAAACCAATTAGCTGAACAAATGTGTGGAATTGTCCATGTAGCAGATTTGGTCACCTGGGAGCTGTTTTCCATACTAAACTCAAGATGAGATGAGTGGAGTAAATTGGCACGTTTCTAAGATGAAGATAAGTTTAGAATTGGCTAACAGTACATAGTACTGGTTGATCAGTTGCTGACTCAGAAGCACATACCATATTTCCTTTTAGCTCATTACAGAGATATCTTTGAGAGCAGAATTTTTCCCAAATCCTTCAGGAGAACATAGGAATATCAGTCTGATTTCCAATTCGCTAGAGGCTGTGGGCACTGTAGTCACCCACATATTGCACACAGAATAATCACAGGGACTGGAGCCTGAAGAGTGTAGGTTCTATTGAAAGAGAATTTGAGCTGGCTGGCTAAGTCTCTATTTGCCTTCACTTCTCTCTTTCTCTGCATAAAATACTTCATATTTTCCCTAGGGAAACAAACAAAGCATATGTGTGCATATATATCTGCATCCTTATTTATTTATTTATTTA
>VXAX01007472.1:176043-195427 GCA_013399835.1 Leptocoma aspasia | reverse complement strand
GCATGGACCACGACGATACAAAAATATGACACAGTCAATGCCAGGCTCCATGGCTCAAAGTTCCAGAGCCCACCAGCCGCCCTGGCAGGGAGGCACCACCTAAATCTGTCACAGCATTAGGACAAACTCTCCTTCCCCTGGAAACAGCACTGGAGTTCACTCAATATTTTATGGTGCAAATGTTGAGCTGCCCTCCCTGTCCTCTGAGGTTCTGAGCAGCACTGAGTAAATAATTCACAGCAAATCATTTATTCAAAACTCCTGCCTGTGTTTTTTGTCAGTCCAAGAACACAAAATTATGTTCTCCCTGTTCAGGTTAAATCAACCTGTGTTTTAGGGTTTGGGTTTGAATTCCAAGGGCTGGGACATGTGAGGGGCTGCTGCAGGGGTTTCACTGTGCTGTCTCTACGTGCTGAGTGGGTGCAGTTGGCTTTGTAAATGACATCCATTTGTCCCTGTTCCAGTGGGATGAGCTGAATTTACTGCCAGGGAACAGCCTTGAGCCCAAGAGAGAGTCCATTTAGCAGCCAAGATTAGGTTCAGATTACAGGCAGGAAACAGTTCTAGTGAGGCAAAAAATTAAAGCAAAAGCCTCTGGTTATTGTGTAGAGAAAACACAGGAGGGGCTTCTCCAGCCTTCCTTTCTGAGTGGTGTTAGCAGGGGAACAGGGCAAAGCTGCAGCAGGGAAACTTCACTCAAAAAGCAATGCAAAAAATGCACAAAAATCTCACAAATGCAGGTGATTAAAAAGCAGTGCCATTTTTCAAACACCATACCAACCCAAACTCGATTTTAAAAGGCTACATATGTCTATCCCATTTGGGAATGCGTTCCTCTGGATCCACCTGAACCCAATTAACCATCAAGGACCAGATTTCCATGTACACCAAGCTCTGGCAGTGCCTGGTGGCACTGGTGTCAATCAGAATCAGGCCCAGTGGGGCACTGACAACCCATTTTGTGTCACAAAAGCTGTCTGGTGCCAATAATCTCAAGGACAGTAATAAATAAAATGGACAAAATTATTTATTTCCCATCTCTTTACCAGAAAGTGGACAGTTGCTGAGCCCTAAAAATGGAAAGGGGAGCAGCCAGTTATCCTCAGAAATAAAGCCTCTGGAAAAATGTCTTTTATCTCACTGAAAAAAATATGTTTTCCTTCATTGTGCAGAAAGGCAGATTTTGCACATTTTAATTAGATCAGTTGAAAACTTGGGGAAAAGAGAAAAAAAAAAGAACCTGCTTTGCTGTCAAGCTCCTTAGTGAAGAAAAGTTCTGAAAGTTCAGGAACTTGGAGAGAACTTTGAATCTCCATGGCTAAAAATAATCCATCCCTTAAGAAAATACCATAGGTTTTTTGGGGTTTTTTTTGGTTTTTTTTTTTCTTTTTTTTTTATCATTGCTGCCTTAGACGACTTCAGGTCATCTGAACACGGAAATTAAAGTAGGAAACTGGAAATCTTTTTCTTTTTAACTTTCTGGTTCTTTTCAGAACATTTTTGCTGCTAACTGGGCAGTGGGTAATCCCTGCAGGGCTGCCATTCCACTTGGATTTGCAAGAAGTGGTGCAGCCTGATGAAATACAGCTTGACAAGATGTTTGGAGCTACAGCTGGTGGTGCAGACATGAGCAGGAATTTCTACACCTCCACTTCAGTAGTTTTAATTTTTCTCTGGATTACCTTTATTAGCATTATTTTAGATTCTGTCTTTGTTTGCTCCACTGAACACACACTGAGCAAACACCCCAGGCTCTGCTGGTGGCAGAAGGGACAGCTTGGCCCATGACAGCGGCAGAGCCTCATTCACATCAGGGGAAGATCAGGCTCCAGGACTTACACGTGCTGCTCCCACTGAACTGAAGAGGAAAATTAGTTTAGTTCCTGTTGTCACAATGTTCCTTCCATCCTGCAATGGATCACAGAGTCATGGAATCAGCAGGGTTGGAGAAGATCTCTAAGATCATTGAGTCCAACCATCAAACCAGCACCATGTTCACCACTAAACCATATCCCCAAGTGCCACATCCACACAGCATGTCAACTCTTCCAGGGCTGGTGATTCCAGCACTGCCCTGGTCAGCCTGTTGACCACTCTTTTGATGAAGGAATTTTTCATAATATCCAATCTAAACCTCTCCTTATGCAACTTTAGGCCATTTCCTCTTGTCCTATTGCTTGTTAATTGGGACCCGACCCTCCCGGCTGTCCCCTCCTGTCAGGGAGCTGTGCAGAGCCACAAAGGCTCCCTTGAGCCTCCTTTTCTCCAGGCTGAGCCCCTTTCCCAGCTCCCTCAGCCCCTCCTGGTGCTCCAGACCTGTTGCCCAAGGGGTTTGGCTCCCTTTCCTTGCCCTTTTTCCCTTTTGCTAGCAGAGCATCCACATCTCTGCCTCCCTCCTGCAGACGGATGCACCCTGGGCTGTTTGGCTGCCCACACCAAGCCAGGTGTTTTCTGGCAGGGCTGACACTGAGCTGCCCCACCTCACAAGTGCTGGCTCCTGCAGGAGCCAGGAGGGGACAGGTGACCTTGAGCAGCAGTCACACAGCTCGTTAATGGACCCCTGCTCATTTCTGCCCTTTGCTCCTTCTGGGAGAGCCCCTCACCCTCAGTGCACCGACAGGGGGTGATTTATCTGCTCCTGTGCCCGTGGGCCCTGCATGGAGCTCTGCAGGACACACTGATCCCAACAGGGATGCCTACACCCAGCATGAGCCCTCAGAAACATCCCAGCAATTCCCCCCACAGACACACACGTGGGTTTGGTGCACGCTAGAGTTGTCAGAAAAGGAAGCAAAGACCTTGACCTGGCAATAAATCTCCTGGGAAGAGCATGATGTAATGGCACACAGTGCCAGGGAACTGTGCAGGGCTTGGCAGCCAGGAGCACTCAGGAACGTGAGAGTATTTGTATGAGACCAAAAGAGTTTAATTCCTATCTTCCCACAATTCACCTCTAATTTTAGCCTTTAGGACAAATACCTTTGATGTGTCGGCTGTATGCTCTCTTGCCCTGGATATCTGTCTTCAAACATGGCCTTTTCCTTAGTGTGCAAATATTAATTTTTTTTAAAAGAGAATTTTGGGTATTAGAAAGAAATTCTTTAAGTGTGAGGGTGGTAAGGCACTAGCAGAGGTTTCCCAGAGCAGCTGTGGCTGCCCCTGGATCCCTGGAAGTGTCCAGGGCCAGGTTGGACAGGGCTTGGAACAGCCTGGGACAATAGAAGGTGTCCCTGCCCATGGCAGGGGGTGGGACTGGATGAGCTTTGAGGTTTCTTCCAACCCAAACCATTCCATGATTCTGTGATTCTATCTATAATTAATCTGGAGCTGGGCATGGTTACTTTGTATTAAGTGACTGGAACTATTTTACATTCCATCACTGCCTCACATTATTTTTGCTATGTTTAGTCCTTGGTTCACAGACTTCCTTTCCCCAGCAGCTCCAAGCACCCTGCATTTCAAGAAAACCACTGAAATCTCTAGATAGAACTGGGAATATAGTGGCAAAATCATTACTTTCACCCCATGCCAGCTGGGCAAAAGCAAATACTGTCAAAGGCACGTCTGAGAGGGCAACAAGAAGGGTTTGCTCCCAGCTATACCTGCAGAGCTGCAGAGTGTGTGTTCCCCCAGCATCATATTCCCCATCCACAGCCCCAGGGTGACCACAAGGGAGACACCAGAGGCAGGACAGGAGTGGGGATTTGGGGTGCAAACTGCTTGAAATGCCAAGAAGGAAGGGGATCCCTTCTGTATTGAATGGTCTGTGCCCAGTGCTGTAGAAATAGGGGGGTCATTGCAAAATCCAGTTGGCTTCAGATGCTCAGCACTGTCAAAGCAAAGGTGGTTTTGAAGGGGATCTGCTGTGGGGGGTGACTGCCAGGTGATGTGCATCAGAGAGTTCAGCCAGAACTTCCCAGACTATCTGAAAATGCTGTGGAACTACATAGCTGTATACTGTGCCTGTCCCAATACAATTTTTTTTTTTTTGTGCTGCAAATGGATGCAGCCTACACTCATCTGTATTCAACTAGAATTTGCATATTGGGGACATCAAATCCTGTGCCCTATGCTTCTCAGGGCCCTGTTCTGGCTGAGCTGGAGAAAAAAGGGAAGAAAACCACATTTTGGATGCAAGGGGAATAAACATCCTGGAGAAAATCTTCCAATCTCTGCTGGCAATCAGCTTCTGTGCTCAAGCACAAGGGATTAGATCCCTCAGAGAAAGATAAACTTCTTTATCTGACTTGGTGGAGAAAACTCTCACTTTACAGATAAATCTCCCTGTGTGCCATCTTCAGGGCTGTTTATCCTCTATGCATCTCCCAGGCTAATTACAGGCAGTGGCTTTCTTTGTGTGCAGTGTCCTGCAGTTTTGAGCATTGTGCTCTTGGGTTTTATGTGCCACGAAAATCAGGGGCTCAGGAGAAGTCTGCAAATGCAGAATATGCAATAAATGCCTCATGAATGTCCATCCTTCTTTTTGTGAAGCTGTTTCACCTCCCCAAATGGAATCTTTCCCATCTTTTCTCTCTCCCCCTCAGCAAGGACATCTATTTTAATTCAGGATTTTGTCTTTTCATCTCTTCAGCCCTCAAGTGTTTCCTACTGAAGCAGCATCATGGTTGTCCAGGTCCCACCAGTAATCCTGGTGTGCTCCTGCAGTTCTCGCCTAGAGCCAGGCTCTGATATAATTTATGCATTGATCCTAAGAAAAATATTGATTTCAGTGGTGTTTCTCATGATTTACATTTGTGTAACAAGATGGTTTCTGCTATGAATATCAATTCTCTCCCCAATTTAATGGAAATACGATTCTTCGTGTGGGAATAATTCTGCTTGGCTTTTAAAAATGGCTGCACTGGGGACTGAGTTTACCAAGTAAACAAACTCATGACTCTGCATAGTCCAGAGTACAAATTACTCTTTTGGAATAGGAACCTCTTACTTTCCTGTGGCAGACTTTTCCAAAAGGAGCTCATTCAATCATGTTGTCACACCTTACACAGTTAGTAATGAGCTCAGGGATGGAGACACAGTAGAGGGGTGATACATTAATGATTCTTTACTGATTCAATTGCAAACCTGCAGGTGTCATGGGATTTAAAATTGCATTTGAGGACAAAAAGAACTATTTTTGTAAGGAATCAGCATCCATCTGCAATTTCAAACCATGGTATCAAAACAAGTCCTTTAGTAGGAGCCTTTAAAGTAATTTCCTTTGCTTGTGCAAAGCGTCTACTTCTTTGCTCTTAGTATTTCTACCCATTATATTTTACTGCCTTCTTTCCTTTTTCTGACCCCATTTTTATTTACAGTACAGCCCTTAATTTAGTAGTGCTGACACAGTTACATTGGCAGCAATAGCTTAATTACCATATATTCATGGATAGGGTGGTTAGGGATAGTAGCTACAAACCATGACAGATTCATTTGCATTATTATCATTAGCATGCTGCACAAACGAGTTTATGTTTGGGAAGGAACTGTTTAATGGGGCTATATTGGTTCCATAAGAACCCAAGTCTGGCGGAGAAGAGTGAGCTGCCACCAGCACCATACTGGCCTGAAACCTCTGCAAATTGCACTGTGATCATGCTGACAGATGGTATGCAATGCCATTTTCCTACTCAGCAGAAAATGGAAAAATATAATAAAGACACGACAGAGATTAGAGTCGTTATCAATGAGACTTGAAATCTAGTGCACCATATGCTTGGTATAAAAAGAAACATTCATCTGAAAAAATTAAAGCAGAGCATAGGCTGAATTTATCTGTTACTCTTTGTAGACTCCATGCTTAGGTTTTAATCCATAATTTTAAACATAAGTGTAACTGCAGTGAGTGATAACGTGGTGCTCCAACATCTTCCTTGCTCTCTAGTAGCAAGTCCTTCCCTCTCTGCTCTCAAAAGGAGACTCTCTCTGTGCTGAGGTGATTTTTGTCAGCAGGAAATGGGCTGGTGCTCCCCCCTACATTTGTTGGTGGCAGATCTGACCCAATGCCCAGGGCAGAGGGATCTGAGCCAGCAGAGCCTGACCTTTCCTTTGGCAAAGGCCATGAGATGCATCTTCAAACATCCACAGCCAAGGCTGGTGTTTCTGCCAGGATCATTGTGCCTGCTCTTTACTGAGTGCTCCTTAGTGGCAACAGATGAGGCTTGCTGAATGCTTGAAATGTAGGCTCACAAACTCTTGATAAACATGTCCCTTTAGTACCATGCAGGGATGGCCATCATTCCTGGTAAAATGCCAATGGCCAGTTCAGGTGTATGGGAAATTCTGGACCACACGGACTATACATGATCCCTCCCTGGGCACACCTTCACTGCTCAGAGCTGCAGAGCTCAAATCACTGGGATACTCAGGTGAGTGCCTGATGCTTGGCACAGGAAAAGTCCCACTGGAGTTACTGCACTTGCTGAAAATCAGGTGTTTACTGAAGTGCATCCCCTAATCTGGAGCAGGGATCAGGTCTGAGGGAGCAGGGAAGCCAAAATGCTGCTGTGGGTGTCCCTTGAGGATGTGAACTCTCTTCCATGAGATAAAAGTGGCTGGGAAGGCTAATGACACAGACAGGAGTGATGACTCTGCTCCCACTGGGGCAAGGGGAGATTTCCCAGCCTTAGTGATGAATTTTCAATACACAAAACTGGTGATTTGGAAATGTAACCATTTTCCCCCTCTTAACCCTACCTGTTAGCTTGTTCTCTGGGGTAGGCACTAGTCTGAACAGCAGCTTCTTTCAACCACACTCACATGAGAGAACAGGAATTTGTTTGGAACAGGTAGAGAGGCCATTCAGCCCATTTTCATTCTCTTGTGACACTCCAGAATACGACAAGAGGAGAGATATGTTCAGTTTTCTTATTCATCCAGATGAGATTGCTGAGACAGCAGGGCCATGAAACTCAAAAATTTTACCTGGCTGAGGCCTAGGAAAGCTTCATCACAGACAATGAATATAAAGACATTTACAGTACAACTTGTGTGGAAAACTGGTGTGGGGGAAGATTTTTTTGGTTAAAAACTGAGCTCATCTCTGTTAAGAAACACTGAGGTGCTGGGTCTCTGCCTTTCCAAAGATCACTCATAAGTCACTACTGAAGAGGGGCACCTGCAAGGCCTCAGTGCTTGTGGTCAAACCCTGCTCACACCTGGTTTCTGTGGCATCATACTCAGGATATCAGTGCCTTATCTGTGGTGGTTTTTGAGTCCCCAACACGAGAGGGAACCTACCCCCAGGGCCCTTTAGAGGCAGTTCCCTTGTGAGTTCTTTGGCAAGGGGTGAAAAACGAGCAAGACTCTCTGTTTCTTGGTCTTCAGATTGTTGTTTATTCTTTTCTTATCTTGAAGCTGATACGCCATCTGCACACCAGACTTAGCATATGAGAAACAAGGTACAAAATGGACCCCAAGCACCCAAAACCAAGGCCTTTTAAAGAGACCTAATCCAATTGCTTTCTAACACATACTTTATTTCTACTTTTCTACCAATAACTTTGATTAATCTATTCACGTAATGCCTATGCTGCTACTATTCCTAGCCAATAGCCTTGTGTCACTAACCTTACAGAAAATGGAGTAGAAGAACAAGAAAGGGATGAGACAATGCCCAAAATCCTCCATCTTGTCCCCTATTTACTCTCGTATTAAAATCCTAAAATCCTAAATTCTTCACCTAGTGATAAACTATTACTGCTATCTATTTCACACTTGTATGTTCCAACTCATCCCAAAGTCTTGGCAATTTTTTCCGGGGACGAAGGTTAAAAGCAGTGTCCAGCTGGGGACCAGGGCTCCCTAATACAGGCAGAGAAATATTCTCTGTGCCCTGGATTCCAACATTATCTATGCCAGGGGTCTTATCAGTTTAACCCAAATTCCCTTGTCCTTTTTGTTCTTGAATCAGAAAGACCTAAACACTTAGAGACCCTAAATCCCATAATTTCTTGCTGGTTTAGGTCCATATTGGTTACGTGCAGCACAAGTAACGGAGGCTGTAGATAAACCCTTCACTCAGGAGTTTGCAATGTCCGTGCTGGATTGTGCTGGAGGTCACTCTAGCAGCCAGGAGAGACTGCAAAGGGGGCAAGCAGACAGCTACACTTTCCTAGGAAATGCTCCCAGACTCTCACATGCAGCCCTGGCACTTCCCAGCCCAGACATTCTGCCCTGGTATTTGAGATCCCTCAATGATGTTTCCCTCTGCAACTTTCCCCCGCTTGTTTTTGAGCTTTGTAATCTTCCAGCACCCACAGCATCCTGTGGCAAGGAGTTCCAATATTAATTCACATATTATCTTAAAAACTCCTTTTTTAAACTGATTTTCTGCTTGTTTTCTGATTTTCTTGCTTCCATTCCTGGAGTTTTGATTGACTCCCCACAGGCAATCCCATGACCCTGGATGTTCCTAGCTTTGGGATGTGTCAGCAGGATGTGCTTGTCAGGGTTGCAAAAGAGTTCCATTGGAATAAGGCTTGGTCTCTGTGTTCCCAAGCAGCAAAAACCCACTATGTTACTCAGCAGTATATTCATGCTATAAATACACTTTTTTTTTTGCATTAATTCATCCTTATTTACCACAGCACATAACAGAACTTCGGGCTCAGATCCATGCTGCAATAAGAAACGACAGAAATTTTTCCCAGATTATAAAGATTTGTCATGTTGTCACTGTGTTTATTTTCTCCATCTATTTCTCTCCTCTCTGTGCGCTGCTTTGTGCTCTGCGGGGCCCTCAGGGGAGGCAAAGAGGGTATTGTTTTGAAAAATATAAGGGTTTTTTGATTAAAGGATACAAAATTAATTTGCTTCACAGAGCCTGGAAGCATATTATTTGACAACTGTACTTCACTGAACAAACACAGCACACATGGTCAAATTCATCATGTTGATCACCAGACTCTGGCCATTTGTTCTCCAGACTGGGGCCTCTCTTTTGCAATTAGAGAATGTGAGTTTGGTAAAACACATGGAAACATGGGTTGTTTTTTTCACTGTTTCACTGTTTTTTGGTTTTGCACAAGGTTGAAGGAATGGCATGGCTTCAGCTCCCACTGAACTGGGAAGAGTGTTGGAGCACAGCACTGACCACACTGGGGATACTGGACGCCACAAAGACCAGTGCTGGGGACTGAACCACCCCACTGGTAACCCTAAATTAGGTTTATTAGCAGGGTTTAGTTTAGGGTTAGGTCCCAACTAACCAGCAGAGATAGAAGACCCACAGTGGTTGTCTCTGAAGGGTAGACTTTTGCCATTTAAAGGACTGGGAATTGAGGCTCAGAGTCACATGTGAATGAACACCAGAGCACCATCACTGGCCTCATGCTGGTGCCAGTTACCAGGCACTGCACTCTGAGGTTATTTTGGATATGTGATGCTCTCAAAACAGAGCACAGCCAGTCCTTGGGCAAACACCATTACCAACTGGGAAACAAAGCTGAAGACAATTTGCTTTTTTGGGTATTTATACACCAGAAAATGGGGAAGAGAAATCTGTGTGGCTGCCCTGCCCTGGGAAGGCACATCTGTACTGTGCTGTCCCTGTGGATGCAGCTCCATTGGGACATCCCCTTGATGCACAGTAGTCACATTACCTGCAAAGCCTCTGTTTTGCTTTGTGTTCTTGAGCGCAACAAGGAAGAGCCCAAAATTACTCACACAGGCAGAAATGTCACTATGGAAACCAGGAGACAGTTTAGCCTAGTTTGGCCAGTATTGACAGAGCTGCTCTAATAACCCAGAGGATGGTGCGACCCTGGCTGTCTGCAGAGAGCTTCTGAGGAGCACAAATCCTTAAATCTTCTAAAATGTCTCTATATTGGGCCTAACAGACATTATCAACTCTTTCCTATTCTCACAGTGCCTTCCCATATCTAAAGGATTTTGGGAGTGCACAGATGGGATGGGACCTGAGCAAATCTTGTGAAGACACCCTGTTTTCCCATCCCAGCCTTTCCACTGGACCAGATGTCTCTCCACCAGTGTGTGTCTAGAAATCACATGATGTTTACAAGCACAGAGCAGCTCAGGTCTGTTTTCTGCAGCCCCAGCCTGGGCTCAGGATGGAGAGTGTCCCATGGCACCTGTAAGCACAAAACACACTCTGGTGGAGCACCAGCAGTGACTCCTGCCACAGCAAACACATCTGGTGTGTACAGCACAACCAGTTCTGTCAACCCAAGTGAAAATAATGTTATAAAAACAAGTTGGATGAAATCCTGCTGCTTGTGAGCCTTGTGCACGTCCCCATCTCCTTCTCCCCATGATTTATTTGCCTCCATTTGCCTCAGTCCATGCAGAGAGCTTTCAGGAAGCTGCTGCTGTAACCATTTTTCTCTGCAGATGTGTTCTCTGTGGGGTCTTACCCCGTAGCCACTTGTCTGAAAGATGAACATGAGGAATACATGGAGATGAGACCCTTCCTGCAGATCAGCACCAGCTCTCCCTGCCAGCATAGACTCACACCTCCTGTGGTATGAAACTAATTTAAGTTGAAAATACAATTAGAAGCAGTAATTCTGTAATGCCAGTGTTTTAAATACCTTCCAGACAACTCTGTACCCAGAGGGAAACTCAATGTAGCATCCAAGTGGATGGTCCCCAAAAAAGGCTGAGTGAGAATAGGCTCCTAAGGACCCCCTCAGGGAAATTTTGGATCTTTATTCCTGCCAAAGGTGGGGAACAGGGTCAGGGCTCCCACCAATCCCAGAGACCCTCAGCTTGAGGGCAAATTCACCTTTATTGCTTTTTGGGGCAAATTATTGGTGAAGGAGGAAAAGAGAAGGAAAGGACATTTAACCATTGTGGCACATCAAACCTCCTCTGTCCTAGAATACCAGAAGTGCTTGGTGGCCCCAGAGCTCCTGCAGGGAAGCAGGACCAGACCTGCTGCCTGGGAAGTGTTTCCAACCATGCAGCTGGGAGCTGCAGGGGAGAGCTTCAGGGGAGCTGCTCTCACCTTTATCCAGGACCCACACTCAGCTTTAGCTCAGCCTTTGAACACAGAACTTGCTCCAGTGCTGCCAGTAACCATCCACCCCTGGAACAACAAGAGAAAGCAAAACCCTTATGTCTTCCCAAGCCTTCCCCCAGCTCAGGTCAAAGTTAACTTGCAGGGACAATTTTTGCCATGCTCTCCGTGGAAGCAGCTAAGCCAGTGCAGGGGTGGCAGCTGAATTTGGGGAGAGGAGTAAGAGACACGGACACACTCCCACCCAAATTTCCTTAGCATGCATTAGAGGATGCTTTCAGTACAGCCAGGGAGCTGTGATCAAAGGTTGGCACCATCTCAGAAAGACAAAATTTCCTCCAAAAAAAAAATAGTTTTTAAAGATAATTAATTGACCCATTTCGGCTTTTGCTTTTATTCTTTTTTCTTTTATCTGCTATTTCCTCAGCACATCATTCCTAATCTGTAACTGTGTCATCTTTTACAGAATCACATTTCTTACAATAGGCAGCTTAAAAGAAAATTAATCCTAAAGAGTCAGATCTACCCTGGTCCTTTCTGGGCTCATGTTTCTGATCTGATCAAATTTTTCCATGCAGCTCAAAAGCAGTGGAAACAAATTTTCCTGCAAATCACTGCCTCCTTCAGCCTGTGATTCCTCTTATATGATTCATTTAGTTCTGTATAGGAAACAAAATGAGGGAAGATGATAATTTTTTTCCCACTGAGGCAAGTTTATATTGGGACTTCCTGGAGTCCAGCACTTCTTACTCTCCTTACTCTCACTGTGGTACTACCAAAACCACACAGGAAAGTGAGCTGGTGAAGAAGAGCTGTGAAAAATGTGAGGGATCTGCCAGGTTTCTCCATGTTAGGAAACACAAGGGTTTTGTCTCAAGCTCCTCTAGTAAACAGAATATAAAAATGCAGAGTGAGAGATAGAATAATCTCCCATCCACAATATAATTTCTGTGGGAGGGAGACGTCTGCACCGTTAGTTATACTGAACATGTTCTCCTTTGCCTGCTTTGTGCTTTCGAGTCTTGAGTCTCAGAAAGATTCCCCTTGGAGAACATTGAAATAAAGACTGAATCAAGAATGAATTAATTGTGCTCAGTAATTGTAATGCTCACATTCCCTGGTCCTTCAGAGCAGTGGGAAGAGCAGCTGCTGCTCTGCCCTGGCAGGTTCTGCTCCCTGCAGCCAGGGAAGAGCTGAATGTTGGATTTTAGTGCTTATTTCAGTCCCCAGCATCTTGGGCAGCATGTGAAACCTTTGCTGATGCCAAAGTGATCCCTGCCCTGGGATGAGCCTGGGCAAAATGCAAGGTCCTGCTGAGCTTTGCCGAGGTCTTCTCTACTGCAGAGGCACCTCACATTTTGCCAGGAAGGCTCTGGTGAAGGAGCATCACATACAAACTGGTACTTTCAGCATTGACATGTCAGCTTTCAGCCCTTTTCAGTTCTCCAAGTCCCTTTGCAGACTGGAAGTCATCCTGACAGGTTGACCAGGGTTGCCACCAGAGACCTGATCAACCTTCCCTCTGGTGACCCCTCCCATGCCAGCCTACCATGACAGTAAAAGTTGCTTTAATTTAACACCCAAATAGTGCTGTGACAGCTCCACTCCCCCACTACCTGTGATCCTTCAAAAGCCCAACTCGCTTGCCACCAACTGAGGAAATTATTCACCTTTGTTAGACACTTTGATGTGAGGCAAGGATGCTGTGGCAGACAGCTTTTCCTCTTGGAACACCATTTGGCTTCACACACAGCATTCTATGGGCCTGGTTTGTGGCCAAGAAGCCAGTGGGGATGTCTTGGGTGCATGGTGAGTCCTCAGTGTGCCTCGTCCTGGGGAGAGACTGTGGCATCCCTTGTCATCAGATGGGGGGGGGAGCACTCTGTAAAACTGAGCACTCTGTAAAAAATAAGAATAGTCCCAAAAGGCATGTGTAAGTATTATTGCCCACTGAACCTGCCTACTTTTAATTTTAGAAGTGTTTCTGCTGTGCTGCTCTGAGCTTATCAGATCTTTCACTCAGCTGCCTTTGACTAGTCCAGAGGTTACTGAGCATTAAGGATGTGCAGCGGGGGAGAAGGAGAGAGAAAAGACATCTGGAACTGGAATATTCCCTGCAAAGAGGTGCTGTTTCTTACCCACAAATCAAGTGCTCTTTGAATTTCCAAGGCTCACCTCCTCTTCCAAAGTGGCACAGAAAAGTCCCAACCCCTCAGAAGAGTCCCATTGACTTTACAGTATGCTGGAGAACAATCCATAATGAACATGGATTATCAAAAAAGTCACAGAGATCAGCCTGAGTGAACATTTTGGCTCTGGGTGCAGCAGTGCCAAGTCAGAAGACAAGCAGACACACACAGCTCAACTTTTTTCATAAGACCACACTTTAAATGGATGTCATCTCTATATATTTTTAGCTTTTAATATGAAGTCTCACTACTTTAAAATTAACTTCCCTTCTGACATATAATGATGTGATTGTTCATCACATCTTTGATTCTGCATTAGCTGTTGGAATTCAAGACTCTTTTTTCCACTTTTTTTGGAGTTGTGTCTTAATAACAAAGTTCAGTTTAAAAAAAAAAAAAGGTTGTCTTCATATGCATTTCCCATGTGTGTGTAAGATTCACAGGCAGCTTCAGAGCTGCCTCCTGCTCTGAAAGCCTTCCATGAGCTTTTATAAACTCTACAATATATCGCTGTCATTCCGTATCTAACAGCAGGTGCTATTAAAGGACATAAAATATGTCATCGTAACCCTGGAGGAAATGGGAGAGGAGCGTGGTGGTTGCAGAGCTTTGTGTGCAGCAGGAGAGTGACAAGTGGTGGGTGTTCGGTTCTGGCACGTTCCCCTGGTAGGCTCCTTGCCTCGAGGGGTGCAGAGTTACAGTACCACTCATGTGGCACCAGCTCTTTACATATGAATTGCAAATTTAGATCCTCCCTTTTTTAGGGGGGAGTTTTTATCGAGGAAAAAGGCAGGGCACTACTTCTTGTTTAGCAAACAGATCTCCTGATGTTCCCAAAGGGGGAGGGAAAGGAAATCCCTAATGATACAGGAGTCATCAGTCATTGTCACAGAGCATCAGCTGGGGTGTAAAGGCATCATTATCATATCAGTGTCATCCCTGGGTTCTGGGAAGAGAGTGGTGACAGACACTGGGACAAAGCCAGAGAATCCCAGAATGGTTTGGGCTGGAAGGGACCTTAAATCTCACCTCATTCCAACCCCCCTGCCATGGGCAGGCTCCCCTTCCTCCAGACCAGGTGGAAAGTCTTGGAAGACAGACCAATGAGTTTTACTGCAACCCGGAAAACTTCTTCCCAAGTAGTAAACTTGGAACATAAAGAAGCAGGGAAAATTCTGAATTTAGATCCCATCTCTGAATTTCACTGGAGCTGATATATCCCCAAGGCTCTGGGCTTGGCAGAGCCCAGATATTACCTGCATTTCCTGAGTGCAGGATCTCTCCTCTGCAGTTGCATTTCAGACATTTGATGAGATAAAAAAATTCNATATTTATAGTATATTTTCATCCCTACTATGAATCTAGAGCACAATGTCCCTCTAGCCCAAATTTAGATAGAGGGCAAAAACCTGCTTTTCATAGAATGGTTTGTGTTGGAAGAGACCTGAAAGATCATCTATTTCCAAACCCCCTGCCTTCCACTAAACCAGGTTGCTCAGAACTCCATCCAACCTGGCCTTGAAAACTTCCAGGGATGGGGAAGCGTTCAAGGGCTCATTTCATCCTGGCAGCATCCAACAACAGTGGCTTTGTGCCTTTAAGAATTTTCTGCTACAGCTGGGCTCTTGCTTGTACAGCACATGGAACGCAAGCTACAACCTAAAATACTCAGAGGAATTAAAAGCATAAAGGCTGTGGAGTTGTAAAGAGAAGGAGGGAAAACATTGGTTCACTGGTAAAAGGATTTATTTCCTATTTCAGTCATATTACACAGTAGATAGTGTCAGTGAAGGCAAAATGCAAATGGTACCAGGGAGAACAGAAACTTCCCCTACATCAGGGTTTCTCATTCTTTAAGGGGAGAGCAGTTCCCTAAGTGATACCTGTCATGATTTTGGTACAAGAACAAGAAAGTGCAAAGAGTGGCAACAGATGTCAGTGTGAGGCATGGGCTGTTCTGGAGCTGGGGAGGGGATGTGTGCTCCCAAACCAAAAGCTTGTCAGGAGACAGGGTTGGGGCTCAGGACTGGCAGGAGAACACTTTCCTGCCTGCTCTGAATCTTGTCTCTTGTGCACAGCTTGAAGTAATACAAAGTAAGCTCTGGGGGAGATAAATTACATTATTAGCTGTTTCTGACTTACTACCTCTCTCTGCCTGGAGATTGCTCTCTTCCAAGGACAGGGATTGGGAAGCTTCACCCTAATGGTGTTGGGACCACAGAGGGTCTGTGGGGTGTGGGTGGCAAAACCCACCCAAACCTCAATGTTACAAAGTATAAATGTATACACACACACACAGAGGTGTGTATGTGCACTTGGGCCTGTTAAAATGCAAAAATTAAATGCTGTTACAGAGCCATGTTTTCATGTTGTCTTACGTTCTTGGTATTATATAGAGGACAACAACAAGAACAGGGAAGGAAGCAGTGTTTTTTGCTCCAAGCAAAATAACTGCAGCTTTTGACATATATTTAACTGGGAAAAGGCAGAATTATATTAAAAAAATAGTAAGAACAGAAAGGCAAAAGCCCATTTCTCAAGTTAATTAAACAACCATAGCAGCCCAACTTTTGGTAGACTCCTTTGAAAAGCACAGTTATCACTCTTGCTTTAAGGCTGAGCGTAAAACACATCCTTTATCTTTGCTCTCCCAGCCACCTGCTCTCTGTAGATGAGTCCAGCTGCAGTCCAAGGAATTGCAATAAAACACTGCAAGTGGAGCAAGGCAGAGGAAAGAGGATGACTCCATGTCACATGTCCAAGCATCTCCTGACACAATATAAGGAGTCAGTCATGGGGTGTCCTGGGTGTTGGGTGCAGCTGTGTCCTCTGAAAGCCCCAACTATCCCCAGTGAATGTGGCCCTCAAATAAAAGTTGCCCCAATGTTCTGGGATGGCTCCAGAGCCTGCTGGGGTGTTCACAATGGGAAAAAAAAAGGCATTTTCACTGTCATTTACCAAAGCCATCCATTTACTGCAGTCTGCTTCATCTGAGGCCCAGATGCTCCTGCTGTGCATTAATCACCGACAGAAACCGTGAGGATGGCTGAGGGACCTGTGTGCTGCTGAGGCAGGCAAAGAGAAAGAGCAGGTGCAGACAACTAGAAGGTTTTTGCAACACTGCAGCCATGCTGCAATTTTTAACGTGCCTGTGATTTAAGGTCACATTTAAGAATTACAGAATGGTTGGGGTTGGAAGGGACCTTAAAGATCATCTAGTTTCACCCCATGGGCAGGGACACCTCCCACTGGGCCAGGCTGCTCTAAGCCCCAGTGTCCAACCTGGCCTTGGACACTTCTAGGGATCCAGGGGCAGCCACAGCTGCTCTGGGCACCCTGTGCGGGCCTGCCCAACCTCACAGGGAAAAATCTCTTCCTAATATCCAATCTAACCCTGCTGTAAGGTTTGTTTGCAGCAGTTTGCCTCAGAGAGCAGTGGGTGCCACGGAGATGAGGGTGTTGGTGGTGCCCAGCATGGCTGGGTGCTGCAGAGCAGCCTTTGAGGCAGCAGATTTTGGGGTCACAAAGGGAGCAGGGTAGCACAGGCCAGGAGCTCCCTCCTCCTCACTTGTGAGGTTTTTTTTGGTGGTTTGGACCCCACACAGCTGGGAACCTACCCCCTGGGTCCTCTGGAGGAAGTTCCCTCTTGTGAGTTCTTTGCCAGGGATGAAAAGCAAGCAAGACTCACTGTTTCTTCGTCTTCAGGCTGTTGTTTATTTTTCTCTTAAGTTCAGTACACCATCTACACACCAGACTTAGCATACGAGAAACAAGGTACCAAATGGACTCCAAACACCCAAAACCAAGGCCTTTTAAAGCTAATCAGTCCAATTACTTTCTAACACGTATCTTGTTTTTACTTTACTACCAATAACTTCTACTAATCTACACACATAGCACCTGTGCCACTGCTTTCTCTAACCAATGACTTCTTGCCACCAGTACTACAGAAAATGAAGTGGAAGAAGAACAAGAAGATGAGACAACACCCAAAATCCTCCATCTTGTCTCCTATTCACTCTCATATTAAAATCCTAAAACTCTAGATTCTTCACCTTGTGACAAACTATTACTACTGCTGCTATCTAGCTCACACCTGTATGCTCCAACTCACCCCAAAGCATTGGCAATTTTTTCCCTGGGACAGAGGTTTAAAGCAGTGTTCTGCTGAGAATCAGGGCTTTCTAAAACAAGCAAAGAAACATTCTCTGTGTCCTGGATTAGAGCACTGGAGGAGGCCCAGGGAAAGCCTGGCAAGGTCGAGGGGTGGAGGCTTTGGCAGGGCTCAGGGCACCCTTGCAAACCCTGCCCTTCATCCAGGTGGCTGAAACTGCAGCTTGGCAAGACAAAATCTGCATCATCCAACTCCATCAAGCTCCGTGGAAGGAGGCCAGAGGCTTTCTGGCTGAGTGCATGCACATTCCTGGCCCATAAAATGTTTTGGGGGAATATGAGCTTGAAAGTGGTTTTTACGCATGCTGGCAACAGGTTTTTTAAGAGGGTCACTACCCAGAATGGTTGTGATGGTATTTATATTTTAATGTATATTCTGAAGGTATAATTTGCTGGAATTGTCACTTTTATGGGAAAATCAATGGCGTTTTGAAAATTCTTTAATGTTTTATGTCACATGTACTGCTTAAGTAAAATAATAGGCTTCATCCTCATTTACCAAGAATGATACCTTCATATTGAAAACCAATGTTTTAAAAAATTAATTTCCACATCAGTTTTGAAGCTGGATATTTAATATATAGATATTAGGGGGTTTGATTAATATCTTAGTTCCCCTGTTCATAGAGCAATGTTATTAATAACAACAAGCAAAGTGGAGGCATTTTTCATGTAGGTTTTTAATGGAAAATTTCATTTGAAAGTTTATCTTCCAACAACAGGCATTTCATACAAGAAAAAAAAATATTGGTTAGTTTGCAGCCAGTTATCCTACCAAAAATCTCTTGCTCAGAAAGGTTTTGCTGAGCTAAGGGCTATTTCCTTCATCATTTCTCCAAGGAGGCAAGGGCATCTTAGCAAATTCTGCTGAATAGGGCACTGACAAGAGATGCAGATTGACATTACAGCCCAGAAAATGTCTACAAGCAGCTGTCACAGCATGTTCTTATTATCAAATCTCATATTTTATTGTCACCAAAACTGAGATGAAATCTTTATGGCCCTCCCTGACAACATTTCTGTATCAAATGGGAGGTTCCTGTTCCCAGACCTAATGAGCCCTGAAACCTGCTGATGGCCCCAGGCAGAACATGGCCCAAGATGGATTTCAACGACACGGAATTTTGATAGAAATTTTGCTTTTTAGGTGGGAAGAAAGGCACATTCCTGTGAAAGATAAGTGTCTTTGCAAAGCTGGGGAGGGAGCTGGGAGTGCTGGGCTACATGCTGCTCTGGTGGTCAGAGGTGCTTCAGGCACACAGCTGAGCACACGGCTCTTTAGCTGACTGCATAAATAACAATATAGCAGGATCTGAGAATGCAAACAGCCCAGCTGAGATTGTGTCTCCCATAGAGCCCATCCCACCAACCCACCGCTCCCGAGACACCTCTTTTAAAGGTGGCAGAGTCCAAAACCCTCACTTGCCAAAAAAGTTTGAAACTGGCAGGAACCTCTCTCAAATCCCTTCTCCACAGCTGAATTCCCATATCCTCCCGGCAAGTGCCTCATGTGCTGTGAACATTTTATTGGCTCATTCCCTGGAGCAACCTACACATGGCTCCTGCCCATCCCTGCTGGCTCCTGTGCCCTGGGGAAATGAGCCTGGAAATTCAGGAAAACCCATACAAGCTCTCAGTCAAGCCACAACAGCAGTGTCCCATGCAGTTAAACAGAGGAAGGTGAACTTCCATGTGAGCAGAACAGGAAAATAACAGAAAATTGCAAGGAAACCCTATTTATTTTTTAATTTTTTTTTCTTAAAATACATTTCCAGGTGATACTGGTTTCTCAAAATGTTTCTCTCAGATTTTCTCTTGCTGGACCATCCAGGCTTGCTGGATGCTGGATATGATAGATTAAGCTCCGTTTATTGAAAGGCTTTTTGTTCATCAAAATAATAGAGAAAGGGGGTGCTTGTGAAACTAACAGCAAACCATACAAAAAGAGATACAAAATAGCAATAAGTGAATGCAATCCGCAGTCAGCAGTAGATGCTTGCAATCAAACCATAAGTTTATGTAACAAATCACAGAATCATAAGAC
>VXAX01007472.1:97581-175649 GCA_013399835.1 Leptocoma aspasia | reverse complement strand
ACAATGTAAAGAGGAGCTGTTACAGAAAAAAAAAAAAAAAAAAAAAGGAGAGAGAAAACTGAAGAAGAGGATAAGAAGCCTTCCTCAAAGAAGACCACCAGAGGAAAGAAGACCACCTAACAACAACAATGCGCAGATGCAGAGTCCACCGGAAGAGCTGCGACAGCAAGAAATGGGAGTATAAAACTGCAGAACTGCGGGGGGGCTGGTGTCAACTGTGCGGATAAAGAGATCCCCAGTCACCCAGTACTGTTCCCCTTTTGCTACTAGGCTTGCTGTAATTAATAAATTTATTAATTGGACAAAAAGGTTGAATTAAATTATTCGCCTCAATTTATAACATTGGACATGCTGCTTGAGCAAGTTCTTTACAGGGTTGATGCAAGCCCAAATCCGCCCAGCCCATCCTTTCCCTCCCTGGGGAGGGAAGCAGGTTCAGCAGCAGAAAGCAGTAAAATGAGGATTTTCAGCCACACCAAGGTGATTGCAGCCAGGAAGACCAGAGCAGAGATTTAATCAGGGCAATGTGCTTTTAATTTGCTTTTTTTTCCCACTTTGTAGCAGGCCCACTGAACAGCTTGGGAAGAGGAATAATTAATACATGAGGCCTGAGAGCAGCCTGGGTAGCAACTGCAAAAATTTCATTGAAAACCAGGTTTAATTGTGCCTGCCAGCTCCCTTCCAGCAAACTGCTGCCACACCAAGTGCTTTGGAGGAAAAAGGCGACCATTTGCTGAACAGCTTTGATGTTCTGGGCTTGCTCAGGATGCCCTGGAGGGCATTTCATAAAATCAGAGAATGGTTTGGGTTGGAAGGAACCTTAAAGCTCATCTCATTCTGCCCTCTGCCATGGGCAGGGACACCTTCCACTGTCCCAGGCTGCTCCAAGCCCTGTCCAGCCTGGCCTTGGACACTTCCAGGGATCCAGGGGCAGCCACAGCTGCTCTGGGCACCCTGTGCCAGGGCCTGCCCACCCTCCCAGGGAGGAATTTCTTGCTGGTATTTGATCTAATAGATGGATTTTTCTCTGCTGGAGAGCCAGAGAGAGCTCCAACTTCTCTGCCTCAGTGTCTGAGACAAAAACTGGGACGAGATGCTGGGGAAGCAGCCTAACCCAGAGCAGCACAGAGCTTTAGAGCACAAAGAAAATAATGACCCAAGGTCTTGCCACAGGCTTAGAGGAAAAAGCTGATGTTGTTCTCTTCAGCCTTTTCAAAAACTAAACAGGGTTGTTTTTCTGTAGAGCAGTGGGTTTTTTTGTTGATGAAAGTCTAGAAGATTCTGAAGTCCTTAAAAAAAAAATACAAAATTCCCCTTCTCCCTTTTTGCAAGCCAAAGTTACTGGATGCACTAAAATGAGATTCCCCAACATTAGTCCTCTGATCTGTATTTTATGAAGAATAAACTCACCTTCAAAACTCTCCTGGCTCTAGGCAAACCTGTAGGAAGCAAACAAGTGAGAGTTTTTTGCCTTCTGATGGTTATGCCATGACTGACATATATTTTATTAAAATTATGACCTGTCATAACTACAGATTGCTCTCCACCTGCCCCAATAGTCTCTTTCCAGACCATCTTGTCAGAGCCCTTAGGAAGGCATCTCTCATTGCCACTCTACACTTGCCCTACAAATTCTGTAAATCTCTGGAGCATTTAAATCATGAAAGAGAAGAGGGAGGCCAGGAGCTTGTTGTGCTGCACAGAGAATATTGTTTTTCTTTGCACCATTTTCTTCAGATGCCAGGGAAGGCAGTTTCGCTCCCCCTTCAATCCTTGTGTTTCATAAACTCTCTGCAATTCTGCTGGAACAGAAATCAGCTCCCAGAAGACATTTTAAGAGTAAATGGTCCCAAATTTCCTGGCAGGAGCCTGTTACCAGTAACAGGGCAGCTTTTAAGGCCGCAGTACAGGGTTGCAGCTTTAACTCAGGACGAAGCAGTGGCTGTGTGTGAGCCAATGCAGCAGCAGCTCCACGGCTGTGCGAACGCTGGCAGGAGGCACTGCAGGAGCTGCATTTCCCTCTGATCCCAGAGGAAAAGCAGAAGCTCCCCCCAGGTCTTTAATTAATGCCTGGATAATGAGAAATCTCAGTGTGGAAACATTCCAGTAGCACAGGGCAGAGTTAACACTCAGCTCCCAGTGTTGGGTCCTGCCAGTGCTGGATCCCCCCAGCTGCACAAGCCCCAGCACTGCCTGCTCCTCAAACATCCCAGGAATTGGCACACTGGAATTCCCAGTCAAGGCATCCCCAGGGCCCTGCTGGTGCTTGGCTCAGGCTCCAAAACTCACACTGGGAGGAGAAGACCAGGACAGAGAGCACCAACTGTGCTGGCAACCTGGAGGCAGATGCATCATCCAGGGAGGAAATAACATTCAGTGGTTAGTCTGGGGACATGGTTCCAAATTTCTTTGTGGTGCCTGAGCTCAGTAACTGACTGTGACAAATGTTCCTGGGTGGCATCAGTTTTTCCCAACATCCTTGAGCCACTTTGTGAAGCATACCCTGCTTCAGATGGGCATCAAAACCCAGAGCAGGGCTGGCTATTTGAGGATTATTGTCTGGAAAACTGGGAAATTTTAACAGCAAAGGAAATTATGGCAGAGTCCAAAAAATGCAATTTTTGAGCAAGACATTGTTACCTGCAAAACCCAGGTGGGCCCTTCCCTCCCCACCACTCCCACTGCAGTGTAGAGTCTCCTGCTGTAGCAGTGATATGATTCTTGTTCAAACAGACCTTTTTAAAGGAGGAAATAGCTACTTTCCACCTTCAGGAGGAAATGGAGGTCAGTTGTCCAGGGTCACACGGTGAGGCTTGGCAGGGACAGCAGCAGATGAGGGACATGGGCTGCCAGGTCCCAGCCAGACTCCTGTCTCTCCCAGCCAAATTGCTGGTGACTCAGGAATTTTTTTCTGTTTCCTTCTGAACCTCTAGTAGTTGTGAGCCGTGGGGCTAAGGGCACTGTGATCCCCAGATCCAGAGTCTAAGCAGGTTTTTCAGGTCCTAAATTCTCAGATAGATTAGAAAGTAATTTTTGTTGTCATATTTAGGTTCATTAGTAGCCTGTCAGATAAGTTATCTCTGATCTCGCTGATGACACTTGGTTGGGCTCCAGCTCCAAGCAAACCACAACGCTGCTGGTGGCTGACTGTGTTATTCCCAGCCAGTTGTCAGCAGGAGAAGAAAAATTATTACAAATTTTGTCACTTTCATTTGATCCAGATTGGACAAACTATGATGGAAACTTTAATGTCTCATGAAAACAGAGCCATTGACTAAAGTGGGATTTGCTGGCTTTTCCTCTCTGTGCCCTTTAGAGCCATCTCTGAGTTGTTTCTGAGCAGCAAGGGCTGGAGTTGGAAGGGCTGTCTGCTGGCAAACAGGATCACCCTTCACCTGGGTGTGGGGGCTCCTATGAGAGACTAGATTTAAACTAAAAGAAAAGAGATTTAGATTAGATATGGGGAAGAAATTGTTCCCTGTGAGGGTGGGGAGGCCCTGGGATAGCTGTGGCAGGAGCTGTGTCTGCCCCTGGATCCTTAGAAGGGTCCAAGGCCAGGTTGGATGGAGCTTGGAGCACCCTGGGGTAGTGGGAGGTGTCCCTGCCCATGGCAAAGGGTGGAACAAGAGGAAGTTTAGAGTTCCTGCCAACCCAAACCATTCCATAATTCTATGATTTAACCAATATGTGGTTCCAGGGAGACAAAATCAGAGTCAGAAACAATCAGCCCCAAAGCCTTCTGCCTTTTAATTTATTTGTGACCAGTGAGTGGCTCATTGTTACAACCCGCTCCCATTTTAAAGAGCATTTTGGCAGGTTTCCACCCCCTAATACCATATAGATAATTCTCTCACAATGTACCCTAGATAATGCAATTAGCCTAGAGTTTCCATAGACATGTTTTATATTATCTACTTAAAATAATCCTGTTTCCTTGCTGTAATCTAATCTAGCTGTGACTTGGTGTGCCCTAAACAAGATATATGGTTGAAGACAAGATAGAAATAATAAACAAGGGGAGGACAGGTGCTCTATCCTTGTTTTTCAATTGAGACTATGGATTCAGAGTAGATTCAATGCCACATCTGCCTTGGGTGGTACATTTGTGTGACAGTGAATATTTTAAAGGCATTGCTGATCACTGAAATATTAAGGTTGGAAAAGCCCTCTGTGATCATCATGCCCAACCATTAAGCTGGCACTGCCAGCCCAGCACTAAACCATGTTCCTAAGCACCACATCCACACGTTGCTTGAACTCTTCCAGGGACAGTGACTCAACCACCTCCCTGACCATCCTGTTCCAATGCCTGACCACCCTCTCAGGTGAAGAAATTTTTCTTCTCCAAACTCAGAAAGATCAAAGCACACTGCTGGAAGAGTTTGACTGAGCCCTTTAGTCAGTGCAGCAGCTCATGGCTTTGGGAAGAGGGCAGTGGAATCTGTGGATCTGAAGGGTTATTCCTGCTTCAGAGGCATGCAGAACCTGCCAAAATCTGTGAGAAAAGGTGGTGAACCAATATCCATGGCCTCAACCATCACTTCTGCCTTCCCTTGGCATCCAGCTGATCCTGCTGGTGTCCAGGGCATGCAGAGAGGTGAGCACTCTGAGGAGCATCCTTCAGCAGCTCCTTGGCACTGCCAGAACACAGCTTTGCCTTCAGCTCAGCTGGCACCATGATAAACACAGCTCCACCACCCCCAAAGCACAGGAAGGGCCCAGTGCAAAGCAAAACATTAACAGTTATTAGTATTGGAATAAGATTTGATGATATGATTAGCAGGTTAAATAAGGATTGATGGGCTTAGCTGCCAAGCTGGATGTGTTTGCTGGATGTGTTTGGGAAACACACACTGCCCACATTTCATGTGCTGGGAATCTCAGTGATCATGTGAAATGTCCTGTGCCATACCCAGGAGCTCCCAAGTGATGTGAAAAATGCCCCCATCTGCACCACAAAAGAGGTTTGAGGGATTTTGTTCCATATCATCCTCTAATGATCTGTGTGCTTCAAAATTAATTTATATTTGGCTGAAAACCTGGATGGGCCTTCAGTATCTATCAAAACTTCCCAGTTCAACATCTGCCCTCTGCAACCACAGGCATCCATCACTCTTTTCCCTCCCTGTCTTCAAAGCATCTTGTCATGGATGGGCAGGAAGTTTGGAAATTCAGGTTGTTTATATGGAAAGAAAGAAAATCGCCTGTTTACATGTCAGACCAGACCCTGCGTCACATTTTCATGCACCCTCTGTACCCACTGGGTGACACATCTGCTGGGATCTCGGCTCAAATGCCCTCAGGTGACGTCAGTGCCACAACTTCTGTCCCCAAGGCAAGAACTCCTTTTTGTGCCCAGGACACTGAGCTCTATCAGTCAAAATCCTGGGAATGCCCACTCATTCCTCCTGCCCTGAGCCACACAACCTACAAATGAGCTTTCCTTGTAGACATGTATATTTTATAGGCAAACATTCAACCTGCACACTCCAAACATCCTTTAGAGCTATTGTTACAGCTGAAAAATCTGATGGATGTAGGAGGGCTCCCAGGTATAATACAAGTAGTGGCTTTGCCACAGTTTAAAGTCAGATTAGTCAATATAAATGGAGGGCCTGGTTGTGCTTGTAGCATCAGAGATGCATCATCTGTTCAGGCTTCTGAGGGCCCTGTTCAGCAAGGCACTGGAGCATGTGCTCAGCTGCAGGAACATGAATCCCATCCCTGCATCCTGTGGGATTCCTAGCTGTGCTTAGAGATAAAAAATCCTCCAAGGTGGCTTAAATACTACATGAGCAAGGATGGACTGGCTCTTTAAACAGGTTTAGCTTTCAAGATATTGGTGTTTGTGTAGAGGAGGCTGAGTACCCAGCCCTGCTGTCACCTCACTGTCTCCAAAAGCCACATTTATCCCCATCTGTCTGAACAGGCTGATACCTGCCTTGGACCATGATTTCCACTTGAACCCATTCACTGATTTGGCTTCCCTAGGCTTCAGTGTCCCAGTGCAAGTACACAATTTGTTCAACTCCCTCAATTAGAAAGCTGGTTTGCCCCATTTATCTCATGGAGATAAAAGACTATATACCATAAAAATAATTCCAGACTTAAACTCCTGCATTTATAATATTTGCCATCTCACTCTCTTTTTTTCTTTTTTCTTTTTTCTTTCTTCTTTTCTTTTTTTCTTTTTTTCTTTTTTTTTATTTTTTCTTTTTTCTTTTTTTCTTTTTTTTCTTTAAAATTACTCCATCACCACTGAACTGCAGTGTCTCTAATCTGTGTGTGGATGAGGATGCAGGAAACCCAAAGCACCTTATTAATATACAGTAATTTCCAAAGCATTAAAGGCAGACACGTATTATGGCAGATGCTGTAAAGCAGCAGAAAAATCTAATAACATGTAAAGGAAGAGAAAACCGTCCTCCGGAAAGCTTTTTACAAGTTGAAGAAGGATGATGTAAAATCCAGTGGGCAGCAGCATCTGGAGATAAAGCGAATGGGGACATGGAAATGCTGTGGAGAAATGCTGAGCGCATCCCTCGAACAGCTCAGTCACCAGTTAATTACTGGGGAAGGGGTCGCTTTGTTGTGCGGCCGTGAGAGGGTCCCAGGCAGCACTGATGTCATTGAGGCAGGCGCTAATGGCAGGATTTATCACTGCCATCACACTTCATTACCGCGGGATAGCGCTTAATGGAGCCTTGGCCCCCGGCTGCTGCTCCTGGGCGCTGGGATGGGCGGTTTAAGGGTTAATTTAATGAGCCTGGCAGGGAGACAGCGCTGCTTGGCCTCACTCATCGGGAAATCAGAGCTGGGGCAGCCCCGGGTGGGATGTGCAGAGCCCCAGAGTGGTGACAGCCCTGGATGGGATGGCACCGGGTTTGGGAGGGGTGGCAGAGCCGCAGGTGGGATGCCCAGAGCCCCAGAGCAGTGACAGAACCCCGGATGGGATGTGCAGAGCCCCAGGGCGATGGCAGCCCCAGGTGGGACATGAAGAACTCTGAAGCAAAGGCAGCTCTGGGTGGGATGTGCAGAGACCCCCAGAAATGACAGAATCCCAGCCCAGGATGGGATGCCCAGAGCTCCAGAGTGATGGCAGAACTCCAGGTGGGATGTGCAGAACCCCAGGTGGGATGTTGGGACATGCAGAACCCCAGGTGGCATGTGCAGAACCCAGGTGGGATGTGCAGAACCCCAGGTGGGACGTGCAGAACCCAGGTGGGATGTACAGAACCCCAGGTGGGATGTTGGGACATGCAGAACCGCAGGTGGGACGTGCAGAACCCCAGGTGGGATGTGCAGAGCCCCATTGTGATGTCTGTGGCACAAAGGAGGCA
This sequence comes from Leptocoma aspasia, assembly GCA_013399835.1. NCBI lineage: Eukaryota > Metazoa > Chordata > Aves > Passeriformes > Nectariniidae > Leptocoma > Leptocoma aspasia. Next base: position 168,309 of record VXAX01007472.1, on the reverse strand, counting down.
AAATCTGGCCCAAAACAAAGGGAGCAGGAGCCAGACCCGGCACCCCCAGCCCCAAGGGACCAGCACAGAGCTCGTCCTGCAGGTCTCTCTCTGCCCTAGCACAAGGGATTGGAGAATTTATGGCTTTTGCAAGTTCTCTCTGATCAGGGCAGGTTTATAAGAGTGCATCTAAACATGAACACTCTGTGATGAGCAAATAATGGAAGTATCTCTGTGAAAAAGGGGAAGAATGTACAAATGGTTGAGCAAGCAGTGAGCAGTTTGAAAAAGTAAAGGCAGCAGCCAAAAATCCCACTTCATGATGGTGTTTGGATGCTGGTTGTCACACACAGCCACCCAGCCAGGTAATTTGCTGCCTTTAGAACTGAAACAACTTAATTTTTCTTGCTTGAAGTGTTATCTTGGTGCCAACTGCTCTTGTACCGCCTCTGTTGCGCCCTGCCTCCCGTCAGCCACGCTGCACTGCTGTGGGGAAACGTCCCCGGAAAGTTTGAGAGATCCCACAATCTATTATTGCCCCAATCCATCCTAATTCTTCCAGTTATAGGATCAAAAAGGGCATAGAGAGCCTCAAATTTAGTATCCAAGTCACATAACACATGTTAAAGAGTTTGGAGAGTTAAGCCAGCTTCAGCTACTCTGCTTTAATTTTTTAAATGCCAAAGCTCCCCAGAAAGCATATTTCAGAGGAGGATACCTACTTAAATCCTAAACACTGTGATAAAAATGTTATTTAAAACATTGGGACATACGAAAAAGAGGCACTTGAAAATGAATAAGACATTCAACAAAGTAATTGTGCACGCACATAAAACACTCACCCCGTGCACACTCCGCTGGTTTTGCATTCTAAGCTTCAAATGATGGCTCATGAATTAATGCTGAATATAATGTAAAGGTTATGGAATGAAATAAAGCATAGGAGCAAAAAAACCCAAACTCTATACATAAACCCTGCCTGCTGTCCTGAGCTGGCCCCCAAACACAAGTTCTTTTTCCACCCATGAATTGTAGTGCCTGGTATACCGTCCATCATGGATTTAATTTCATTACTTCATCAAGGGAAGATCATAAAACCTGACTTTACAGCTACTGTAGAGAGGCTGAAAAGTACCCAGAGAGGAGATGGAGCACACTGTTATTCCTGATTGACTTGAGCCAGTTAGATTGATTTCATCATGAGGGGAATATTTATTAAGGTCTTCTCAGCCACTAAATAACCAGAATGATTTAGAGTCCGTGCCTGTGATACAGGGACTCACCCCCACCCTCAGCAGCATCCCCAGGACAGGCCTGGTGAGCCTGAGGAGTCCATATCCCTCTGCAAGGGTGAGATTTTCATTTGTAGCACATTTAGCATAAAATGTTGCTGTATTTCCTGCCCCATCTTTACACTCAGCCTCTTTTAGAGGCCACCTTGTGTATGAAATTAACTTCTGTCCCATCTTCACCTTCAAACCTAGTGGCAAAGGCTGGGTGAGTCGCCCGGATGGCCCCAGATCTCATTTCAAAAGCATCATCATAACAATACTGAAATAAATGATGAAGGAAAGCCAGCCCAAACCAGCCCTAAATCCAGCTGCTGTCGAACTGCTTGGGAAATGTAACTTAGGAACCTTTATTTTAAAATAAAATCAGACATCCGATTTTTCTCTTCTCAATTTAAACCTCATGGCCATCCCTTGTGCCTTCCTGCAGGTGCCCAGCTCGGATCCCTGATGTGATGGATTGCCTGTCCCTGCTGTGAAGGGTGGCTCTGCTGCTCTAAACTAGCACTGTCTAACAGGTTTAAGCTGAACCTTTTTTTCCTTTCACCTTTGAAAATATTAAGTCTAATATTAATACAAGGTCTAGTTTTTAGGCTTGTTCCCTGCTTCCCAGGTGCAAACTGGGCTGGACCACAGCAGGGGTCAGAGGAGCAGAGCTCAGCTTTCTCTCTTCTCTCAGCCTCCATAACCTCTCCATGTTTCCAGTCTGGATTTTATTCCATGCCAATTGGCACATGACAGCCTGGCTCCTGCAGGGAAGTAGTGAGGGAACACTCAGGCACACAGGGGATTTTGGCCTGCCCAGAATCTGTCAGTCCCTCAGCTTTGTCCGCCACAAGAAAGGCAGGTTCACCTTCCTGTGCTCCTATTCCGGAACTGAAGGATGAGTTTCTCTGCTGGAATGGCAGGAGAGGGGTACAAAGACCCCTGGCTGGTTTGATTTCCTTAAGGACCTCTTTAGGGTGACACTGAGAAGGTAGCAGGGCTGCCCCAAGTCCTCTGGCTCCAAGCCAAGCCCAAGAACTGCCAGTCCCAGGGATTTCTGTGATGGTTTGCTTGACTCACAGGCAGAAACTCTGCCAGAAACCCTATGGAAAAACCCTACTTTGGTGTTGAATTGGAGGCTCAGGGCAGTGTTACCAACTCAGTTTTAATTTAGAACCTCCTGATAAGCTGGTGCCACTTAAGTGACTAAGCTGGACCTGTGCTCCAACGAGGTTCCATTGCCGTCTACCCCTGCAGTTCATGTTTCCAAATATTTCTATATTTCCATCAATCATTGTGAGACTTCTTGTTTCTCTTAGTGTGCCATGTGCTGGAAGCATCCCCTCGAAAGGGCTGCCAGGCCAAATTCAGAACCTAATCTTGTAATGAAAAAACTTCAAAGTGGCCTCAGGTTTGAATATATTAAAAATGAAGATAAATTTCCCATTGGCATTTGAACAAGCTGAGTTGATCCCTGAGCCACACTGTGCCCACGGCTTGTCCTGGAACTTCTCCTTTACTTATGGAATCATGGAATGGTTTGGGTTGGAAGGGACCTGCCATGGGCAGGGACACCTTCCACTGTCCCATTCTGCTCCAAGCCCTGTCCAACCTGGTGTTGGGCACTGCCAGGGATCCAGGGGCGGCCACAGCTTCTCTGGGCACCCTGTGCCAGGGCCTCAGCATCCTCACAAGGAAGGATTTCTTCTTTAAATCTAATCTAAATCTGCCCTTTTTCATTCCCCCTTGTCCTGTCCCTCCAGCCCTTGTCCCCACTCCCTCTCCAGCTCTCCTGGAGCCCCTTTAGGCCCTGGAAGGGGCTCTGAGCTCTCCCTGGAGCCTTCCCTTCTCCAGATGAGCAACACCAGCTCTGCCAGCCTGGCTCCAGGGTAGGGGGGCTCCAGCCCTCAGAGCAGCTCTGTGGAGTTGCAGATTATGGGGTGTAACACTCAAATGAACCCTGAGTTCTAAACATGGATCAGGACCACCAAAGCAAAGGTTCTTATCTGACTTTGGTGATTAACAGCCCAAACTGCCTCTGCTCTGAAGAGACCAAGCTGAAACTAAGCTGCCAAGTCATTAAACCAGATCAGGCTTTGATTCAGGTTTCCAGCCCATCCAACCCTGTGCATCCCAGCTCTGCTGTGGATTCACTCTTCTGGGGGAGGAGATGTATTTTTTTCAGGAATGAACAGTACTTTGGTATTACTATCTGGCACAGCCCTTCTCTTAGCAGCAGCACTACACAAAGAAGAGGAATCTCTGAAGAGAGCTATCAAAACCAAGAGGTCAGAAGGGAAGCAGAAGAGCTCAGGTACCCAAAACAGCCCAGGGCATGGCTTGCATTGTGTGACAGCTGGTAAGATTAAATTGTTCAGAGAAGAATAGCAAAAGTTTTTTCTTGTCTTTTTGTTGTTCTCACCCCAGTACTGTTTTAATCAGTTTGGCAGGAGAAATGTCTGCAAAGCATCTCTCACCAGTTTATTTCTTTTAATGGTAAACATGTATGAAATGACCGATTTTCCTATGGAAATTTCAATCCTGTGGCCACTTGACAAGTCGTAGAGAATGAGGCCAGGGGCTTGTGACAAGTGATATACTCATTACCTTGCCCGTGCTGAGATAGCAGGAAATACCCACGTGGCTTTGAGAGAGAATTTCTGGGGACAGATGTGTTGATGTCTGCAAAGCCCTTGGAGACCCAGCACGGAGCAGCAGTGCCAGTGTATTGTTTGGAGCTGGGCCCTGTTCCACATGAGGACAGCAGCAAAGCTTGGGCCCAAAGGTGCTTTTCAAGATTTCCAAGTGCCTGACCTTCCTATTTCAGCAATACTTAACATTGCACTCACATACACACACATATATAAGATTTAATCATTTTTTCCTGGTACTCATACAGCTGCACTATTCTGGGAATCTCTTCATTGCAGCATTCAGGGGCAAATTAGTCTTGCCAATAATTGCTGAGTGACAAGTGTGTTGTGTTTTCTCCTCCTGGATGTTTCCATCTCTCCCCCCCTCTATTTAAGCACAGAGCAGCACTTTTCCCTTGCTGTTCCTCTGCACTGAGGAGCAGAGCTGTGACTCTTGTCTGACACTGTCAAGGGAAATGGACACCCATCTCCACGGGCTCTCTTCCCAAATAGGTTTCTGCCAGATTAAAGGATTCCATGACCTGGGATTTGGTTGCTCTGAGATGAGCCTGGTGCCACCCTGCCTGTGGTTAGCCCAGAAATGGGATGTTCATGTCATCAGATTCGGTGTCCCAGCCCTCAGAGTTCAACCAGGCACTTTTCCCCATGGATGAATTCTGAGGCACCCATCTACCCCTGGAGCTGGTGCCTTCTTTCCTGGTCCCTCTATTCCTCCCACACCACATGGGAGTCAGCACTGGACTGTGCAGTTTGCATCCTCCCATGCCTCTGACACGCTCAGGGTGCTGTGGTGCCTCAGGGTTGGGTGTCTGGCCATGCCTGGGGTGGGAGATGCACAAAGTTCACAGAATCATAGAATGCCCTGAGCTGGAGGGATCCACAAGGTTCAGTGCTTCTTCCAAAATCTGAGCCATGAAAATTGGGTCATAAGGGAAAAAACCTTTGGCTTGTAACCAGGAGTGTGTTTGATATCAGTGGGATGGACAAATTGATGGTTTTCTGTTCCTGAAGATGGACCCCCAATGCCTGCACCCACTGCCCTGCCTGGGGCAGCTGGCTCAGGGTGCAGAGCCTCTCTCCCTTCTTTTTATTCCCTCCGTAATGAAGTCAGAGCAAGCTTTTCCCTTAGTTCCCCCTCTCTTCTCCATCAGACAGGGCTGCAGAGATTCAGGCTATATTTCTAGGCACAGGCAAGTGGTTTATACCAGAAAACTCAATATTCCTTGGAGCCTCATCCCTTCAAATCAAATTTTGCTCCTCACTGAGGTCTTACTCCACTCCGTGTGTGCTGTCCTGCATTGCAGGCAGTCACATCAGTGCTCCTACTCAGACCTGAAGCTGAAATAAAATGCTTCTTTGTACAGAAAACATTTTTCCCAGAGCTGGCCATGGCACCCACACTAGAAGCAGTGGATGTGGATGCTCTCCTTGATGTACCATGGCCACTCTCCCTCAGCCTTCCTTCAGCCCTTGCTGGGCTGGGCAGTGCTGGATGGGCACCAAACCCTCTGCTAAAGCTGCTGGAAAATGCCTTTTTCAATGTCAGGCCTCAATCTGTTGGGGGGAAAAGCTCTTTGATCCATTTTCCTGGCATTTGCAACAGAAATGCAGCACAAACCTATTCCAGTGGGAATTTTCTACTTGAGATACCAGGCTGTTTAAGATGAGCTGGAGATCAGCACAACAGAGGCATCTCAGCTGTTCTTTGGATCATAAAAATATTGTCAGGCACGATTCTGGGCCAGGAGAAGGTGTGGTGGAGCAGGCAAGAGCCTCCAGCCTCTCTGTCCTGCTTGGAGGGGCCACAGGGTCCTGGAGGTATTACAAACCACCCCAAAAACTTCTTATTTCTCTTAGTGTGCCATGTGCTGGAAGCATCCCCTCAAAGGGCTGCCAGGTCAAATTCAGAACCTAATCTTGTAATGAAAAAACTTCAAAGTGGCCTCAGGTTTGAATATATTAAAAATGAAGATAAATTTCCCATTGGCATTTGAACATGTTGAGTTGATCCCTGAGCCACACTGTGCCCACGGCTTGTCCTGGAACTTCTCCTTTACTTATGGAATCATGGAATGGTTCCCTATTGCAGTCCACAATATTTTGGCTGCAGCTCTCACAGGAGTGGCTGGCACACCTCAGCCCTCATCCATCCTTTCCAGCAGCCCCTGACTGCCATGAGAACAGCACCAATTTGATCCCATTGCTCTTCAGTCTTTTGACCAACATTATTCCCAAATTACAGCCCTGGAAAAGATTTTGACATCCTCAGCAGGAGTTGGGGGGAGTGAGGAGGAGACTGTGAGCCCAGCCCCACAGAGCTGTAAATAGTTAACGAGGAAACTGCAAATGATGAGGTTAAACCTGGCTGAGTTACTCTGAGCATTGAATTCTGGGGCCTGGGAAAGCTCATTTTTGGGCTTCATGGACTGTTTTCTCTGAAAATAAGTTTTACAGTGCCTAAAAGCCTAAGTATTATCAGCAGATGTATGAAACTACCATGTCTGCTTATCAAACCCAGGAAACTGTGATCCTTTAGGAGAAATCCACCCTCCCCAGTGCCACTCACTGCCACACCAGCATCCCCAGGGCCCTGTGGGTTTACTGAGGTGAAAGGCTGTGTGCAGCCACCTCAAAACCCAGCCAATGTCACCTCTGAGTCCCCAGCAGGGACCGCCCAGCTAAGGCACTGGAAGTTGTGTGGGGTCTCCCCCAAGGGATGCAATCTACAGGGAAGGTGAGCCCATGGAGGGAGCAGTGATGGATGTGGCAAAACAAAATCCACATTCCATGATTTACTGTAAAGATGGGCTTCATCTCCCCTAAGAGGTGGGGGGTGCCACTGGGCTCCTCCAGGTGTCCCTCTCCCCTGGGGGACACACCCAGGGTGACACAGTCCCTTTCCACCTTCCTCTCACACCTGAAATCCTTCTTCTCACCCAACCAGGTTAACATTTCCCAGCTTCTCTCTCAGCTTCTGAATAATTATTCTGGAAAATACAAGTTGGAGGTGTTTGATTCCCTTCCCGGGGGAATGTTGTTGTTCCATGTCATGGCTTTTCCCCCTAAACTCTTTGTAAGTGCCCCCCTGCACATCCCTGAGGAACTGCTGGGGTGCTCAGGTGCTTCATTACAGGCTTAATTACCTTGAATTGAAATCTGGCCTCCTTTTCTATTTTTAACAGTAGCCCAAAATTAAGGCTATTTATGATGACTTAAGAAAAACACACACACACAAAAAAATTTTGTTTCCTGCTTGAAACTGGAGGGGGATTGACTGAAACAAGCTGCTGAAGTGGGCTCAAAATTCGGGATAACTCATCTGTATGTCACTTCCTGACACATGGAGCACAGCACACACTCATCAGCCCCAGTCCTGCTCCAGCAGGTGACTGCAGCTGGGGGTGAGGCAGGTCTGGAGGACAAGCATCACTGCTCCACGGGGAGTGGAGCCCTTCCCCATCACTCCTAACAGCCAAATCACTTTTAAAAAGACTTGAATGCTTCCTGGAGCAGAGCTGGAGCTGTATTTCTGTGTCATCTTCTCTGGTAATTGTCACTTGTTTGGGCCTGTGGCAGCTTGGCAGCAAGGATGGGTAGGCAATAATGTAGCAGGTTATTAATTATGCTGCTTTATAAACTCTCGATCTTATCTACAAGCAGATCTTTACTCTGACAAGGAGCCTGTGCACGCAGGCACAGCCAGCTACGAGGTGTTATTAATTGTAGCACGTGGCTGTTTACAGAGATACAACCCCGCTTCCACCTCCAAATGGATTAAAGAGACCTCTCCCAGAAACGTGCGTGAAAAATGGACCTAAAATGAAATTCTTCACCACGATGCTATTTTTAAACCAGAATTGATTTTCGTTCTACAGGCACATCAGCCCTGCAGCAGGGGCGTTAGATTAAACTGCAAAATTTAAATAAATGACACTTTAGAAATGCCCTGGAGCCAGGCAGCTCCCGGAGATCCGATGTCTGCAAAGAGAGAGCAGCAGCAGCGTGGTTGTGGTGTGAGCATCTCCCCTGCCTGGGGAAGCTGCTCTGCCTGGCCCAGCCCAGCCCAGAGCCCACTGAACCCGGGGCAAAGCTTCTTCCTTCCCTGGGCACTGCTCAGCTAATCCTGCACCTCACAGAGCAGCTGGAAGAGTTGGAAATTTGCTTTTAAGGTGACCATGGCTCATGTCCCTGGGGTCAGAAATGGCCCAGCACAGGAACTGGCACAGTTCCCTCTGGCCTGTTCTGTTCTGGGAGCCCGTGGCCATCGTTGTCCCAGCACAAATCCACAGGAGTTTTACTTCTGCTCTCTTCCATCCACTGGGTTTTGCACAGGCTCAGAAATTTGGCTGAAATACGGGAAGGTCCTCAAGACTCAGGGAATAAAATATTGATCAACGTCTTTGTTCTTATTAGCATTTTCCCAATAAATGTTTTGTCCTCTCTGGTAGGCCAAGTGTCCCTATTTCCCCAAAATACCCAGGCTGCCCTCAGCCCCATCCTCCCCTCCTCGAGCTGTTGTGACAACAGACACCCATTTTTACAGAACAACTCACCCTTAGTGATCTCAAATGTTGTTAAAATAATCTTCTTAGAAAGCTGCTTGATTCATGGTTACTTTTTACTGCTGGGCTTTTTTTTTTTTTTTAAGAAAATCAATCCTTTTGTATTTTCCCCTTTGAAAAATTCCTCCAGTAAATTTCCTTCTCTGAACTGCTCTGACAGAAATCACTTCCCTGGCCTTTCTGCTTTTTAAGAAATGGGAAAATCAGAGGCAATAAATGACAAACCTCTGAGCCTCATTGACAGAAATGGGATGGTTCTGAAAAACAAATATTATTTATAGCTATCACTATTTTCCTAGTTTGTTTCTGTTTTCCAGCCGTGTCTCCTGAGCTGTGCTGCATCTCTGGGATGGCATTTTTGGCTGTTTTTTGTCATGTTATTGGCAGTGACACAGGATGACATCCCATGTCCCTGTGATGGTGTGGCAGCTCAAATCCCTGTTTACTGGAGTGCATCAGGGGCTGCTCAGGAATTCCCCTGCGTGTTGCTGGGGGATCAGGTGAGTGGTTAACTGGGATCCCCAGGTGCTCCAGAGGCTGGAGGATGACTCAGTGCTTGCATCAGGCTGTGAGAGTTCAATTGCTTTTGTCCTTGTAGGGAATGGTGTTATCAGCCTGGCTGCTGCACACAACAAGCAGCTCCTCAATCACTTCATGCAAAAGTTCACAGTAGGACAGTTTTATTTTTGGATATGGCAATGAGTGAAAGTTTGGCAGAAGGAGGCAGGATTTGGATGGAGGAAATCAGACAGGACTCCACCCCACGTCTCTCCAGCTTGGGGAATTTTGGATTTGAGCACTGATGCCTGTTTTCTTTGCACACAGCAGAGCTTTGGGACTGCAGCCCCAAAGTAGACATCGATTAAAACAACACTTAGGAGGCTTTTGGGAGAGTCATATTTTTTCCAAATCCCCCTTTAACACCTCCCTGGGTGTCACTGGGGAGGGGCACCAAGTGACCCCACCTGAAGGGACACCAAGGACCCCACCCTGTCCCTCCCAAGTGTGAGGTCACCCCAAAGCCCACCAACAAAACACCCCTGTAGGAAGATGATTGCAAAACCTCAATCCAGCCAGGAGCTCTGCTGTCATCTCTACATCCATCAGATGCACCTTGTAGGAGGGAAGAAGGCCTGAGATTAGATTGCACTGCAATCTTCAAGATAAACTGCTTTTTGATGACAAAAGTGATGAATTGCTGTCCGTTCTGGGAAGATCATACCTGTGTGTGGCAGTCGGAGCTGTTCAGTGCTCTGAGGCTGAGGGTGATGAATCAGTAGAGTGGGGCCTAGTACTCATCCAAGGGAGGAAAAAATCTCTATTTTATATATATATATACACACAGATACCTCCACATATGAGTATCTTGAGTCTGAAACCCATTTTCTGCTGCCCAAAGAGGAGCTGTTTGCTATTAAATAACCCAAGATTTCACCCACTCCTGCTCACCCCTTTGTTTGCACCCAGGACAGGATGTTCTGAGGATGAGGAGGGAAGTTAATGATGCCCCATATAATGAGGCTTCATTAATAAACTGTTTGTCTCAGTGACACATTTTTTCCCAGACTGTGACTGCTCTAGGTTGGACAGGGCTTGGAGCAACCTGGTCTGATGGAATGTGCCCATGGCAGGGGCTTGGAACAATGTGGGCTTTAAGGCCCCTTACAATTCTGTGATTCCATCATTCTATAATTGTATGATGTTACAAAAGCAGGTATAAAACACACAACCCCTTCCCCAGGCAGCGCTGTGGTTGAGACATTAATGGAGAAGAAATTGCCAATCTATTAAAAGACACCTGCTTTTAAAGATAAACCCAGCTCACGTTGCTATTTCCAAGGTGACTCTTTTGTTCCCAAGCCACCAGCTGAAAACTGCTTGGAGGGAGGCTGGGGGGGGAAGCAGAGGAGATAATTCCTCCTCTGCCCCAGCCCTGTGCAGCTGCTCCCCTGGCCTGGGAGGAAAAGCTGCTGCTCTGGCATCTGCTAAAGCCTGGGCAGGTTTTAGTGCTGCTCCTCATTTATGGTGGCAAGTCCAGGAGTGGCTCTAGCCACATTGTCTGGCATGCCAGCCTGGGCAGGCTGCCATGTGGGAAGGGGTCAGGATGTGCAAATTCTCCTCCAGTATCGCTACAACAGGTTGTAAAATATTTACAGCACCTGCAAGCCTGGGATCTGACATGACAATGGCTTTTGTCTTCCCCAAAAAGAGGAAAAAAACATCATTTAAAACTCAGACCCTGCTCAGGTCTGCTGTCAGGGCCAAATGTCAAGTTTCTACACGTCTTTACAATGGCCTTAAGTGTTGCCTGGAGGTTTTGGGGATTTTTTTAAGCCTGCCTTTGATCCCTTGGACAGAAGTGATCAGGAACATCTCCTGGAGGCATGGCAGCCTGGGACAGTGGGCTTGGGGCACACTGCAGCCCCACTCGTGGATGAACCTCCTTCTCTGAATAGCATCCTAGAATGGTTTGTGCTTAAAGATCATCTTGTTCCACCCCCTGCCACAGACAGGGACACCTTCCACTATCTCAGGTTGCTCCAAGCCCTGTCCAACCTGTCCCATCCTTGCAAGGGATGGGACAGCCATTCCCTTCAGTGCACCAGGAAATTCAGTGTCTTTGCAATGCAGTAAATCAGGATACAGGCTGTCTTTATAAGACAGAGGTTTGGGTGGATAATTTATAAAGAACAGTAATAAAACAGACTGCACAGTTTAGATCTTAATAAAACTGTGATGCCTTTTGTCTGATTTTATGGACAAATTTTATTAACTAAGTACCTTTGTACCGGAGAGGTCTGACAGGTTTCTTATGGCTGATAGCTCTCCTGAGCAGCAGAAGATCAGAAACATTTAGTGCCTGCCAGCAGGAAATCACAAACCCACCCTCCTTACAAATCCATCCTCCTCAGGTGGGTCAGGGCTGGGATGGAGCTGCAGGAGAGGGGGAATCGCAGAATTATGGAATGGTTTGGGTTGGGAGGGACCTTCAAGACATGGCAGGGACACCTTCCACTATCCCAGATTGCTCCAAGCCCCATCCAACCTGGCCTTGGACACTTCCTGGAGTGGGGCAGCCACAGCTTCTCTGGAGGAGCTGCTGGCCTAGAGCCACCTGGGCTGCAGGCAGGGCTGCCAGCACTCGGGGACAGCTTGTGCCTGGGAGCACTGGGAATTAGGAAGGGTTTGCTAACAAATCTCATTCCAAGCCATAATCAGCAGTGCTTAAGAACCCATCCACAGCCTCCCCATGTCCCACCCCCACACCTCACATCAGAGAGTGTTCCCCAAAAATGTGGGGATGAGTCCTGGCTGTGTGGTTGTGACAGAGGGTTGTGACATCCCTGCTGGAGGACTCATGGGGATGGGTGTGGGATGAGACCATGGCAGACAGGGGTGAGAGACCCTTGGGGACACCCCAAAAACAGCTCTGCTTGACCTGCCCATCCCAGCTCCTCCCTCCAAGGAACAAAATCCAGGTGAGAGCAACAGGTCCCAGTGCTCTCTTCATCCTGCCCTTCTTCATCCTGGATGGTTCATGGATGTGTTTATCTACTACTAATTATCCAAATGATTTGCATCTTCTCTAGGACTAGGCTCAGCTCCCTTTTATGAGTGATCCACCACCCATTTGTGCCTGCCTCATTAGGTTAATTTAAGTGAATTTCTGAGGTGCTGATTCTGACACTTGTGTTCAAGAGTTTGCACCTCCCACCATGTCCATGGGACGGGGGAAATGGCCTTGGGGAGCTTCCCCACCAGGAACAGCCATGGGATTTATGGTGTTTTCCTTGGAGAGCTTCATCCCCATGCATGACACAGCCCTTACAGAGATCATCTGTGTATTTTTTCTCTGCTCTTTCCTGCAGGCAGGACAATGCCAGCAGACATGGGAGGGTGGCGGGGTTTGATTGGGACCCACACCCCATCCCAAGGCATCCACACTGCTGAAGGACACAGCCAACATCCTCCTCCCTTGTACTCCAGGGTTAAAAAAAGGGGGTGAAAAAGGGAAGAGAGAGCAGCAGCATTCTCGTTTTGTTGCCATAGCAGCCTTCTAGATTATTTAGACTGATAGCATTTGTAAAAATTCAACAAAGGGTAAAGGATCCCTTGGAAATGGGAACAGATGTAACAGTGCGTGCCATATGCCACTGGGAAAAAAATCCATTGGCAAAGGCAGCATCATCAGAATGAAAGCCTAACCCATACTGTGCCATGGAAAATGTCACTTTCTCTAGATTACAGGGTAGAGCTATGAAGCAGAGACAATTCTGCTCACATGTGTAATTGCTGAAAGCCGTCCCCAGCACAGAGCCGGGCTTGCCTCCCCTCCAGGGCTTGATGAACTGCCTGTGACACAAAGGAAAGGTTGTTAACATTAAAAATTAATTAACCCTCGCACGCAGCTTAATGGAACTCACTCCTGAGAAATCCTGCCCGCACAATGGGTGAATTATAAGGGGCTCTGTGAGTACCAGAGCCCGTGGAAAGCTGCTGGCTTTACACCCTGAGCTGCTGCTGCAGCAAGCCCTGCAATAATGATGGAGCCTGTTGGAGCACCAGATCAAACCAAAGAGCTTCTAAAGGCTCCAGAACACCTGGTGGTGCTCAGGGGAGTTATCCTGAGCAGCAGTCAGGACAAAAGCCCCCAGCTCCAGGGAGGAAGGGGACTGGAGGTGAGGATGGTGAGGAGTGGGGAGGCTGTGGGTGAGGGGGAGCTGCTCCCCAGCATCAGCCTCATCCCACTGCTCCTGGAAAGCACAGCCAGTGCTCCTCATGGGGCCAGCTAACACCAGAGTCCTGCCAGAGAGGCATGTAAGAGCACCCAGCTCATACAATATATGGATGGATGAGGTTGGACAGGGTTTGGAGCAACCTGGGATAGTGGAAAGTGTCCCTGGCCCTGCAGGGGGTTGGAATGAGATGAAGTTCAAGGCTCTTTCCAACCCAAACTACTCTGTGATTCTCTGACAATACTTGGGAATGATGAAGCCTGGCAGGGGAAAGCTCTGGTCTCACCTCCAGAACCCTTCTCTGAAGCTCCCTATAATGGGAGGCAGATAAGCAAGAGCTCCCATTGCCACTCACCCGAGGCTGCATGGGGCTTAAAAGGCTCTTATTTATCAGATCCTCATTATGAAAGGGATTATTAAATGCCCAGACCTTCCTACAGCAGCCTGGGCATCAATCCTGGCCATGCCCCCTTGCTTGCTTCTGCTGCTGCAATTTTAAAATAAATAAATAAATCAGAATGGCCACATAATTGTAGGAAATGACACACATTAGGCTGGAGCAGCAGGGAATGATTATTTGCTGTCCTTCAGCACCCCAAAGCAAACAGGAGTGGAGGGGAGGCTTGCTGTGGGTAGGAGCTCTGTGTTCCCCACCCTGACACTGGCCCAGGACCAAGCCCTGGCAGCCAGGAACGGAAAGCAGACACTGGGGATGGATGGTTTGGCACAACCATGAGAGCCAAAACCACGTGCAGAAGGGAGGGAAGGACACGGCCAGAGGCACAGCAGGGGTGGAGATGGGGAATGGAGGAGAAATTTTCCAAACTGGAGCACGCAGAGCCCCTGAGTCAGCCCGAGCAGGGAGCTCTCAGCCCAAGGACAGTGAGACACCAGGGCCGGCCCCCACAGCCCCTCGGGTGTCCATGGGGCTGGGACATCACCAAAGCCACCCTCAAGGCCAGCAAAAATCACCTCGTCTGCAATTTCCAATGAAAAACGTTGCTTTATTAAATTACCAGCCTGTGGAAAATGTATATCCTGTTCCTCTCGAGAGGAGAGAGACACATAAAATTTGGGCTCGTTTTGACAAGATACCTTCAGTGAGTGTAAATCACTCATAGGTTGATTAACTTCTCCTCTTAGGCAATTCTGCAAGTTAAATGACAAAGCTTCCTCTCCTCCTGAAGGCTTTTACAGAACTTGTAATGAATCCAGGTATACTAATGTATTTCTTTTTTATTATTACTATTATCACAGAGCTGAGGCAGTATAGCAGTGTTACTGCCTGGGAGCTGATTGTCATTGTACAGGACACCACTTGCTGTTTACCTTGTTTTCTCCTCAAATACCAGCAAATTAAAAAAAGAAAAAAAGGAAAGATAATTTTGTCAACAATGACAAATGATGCCATTTTTTGATGCATATGCAAAACAGCAAATTAGGCGTTTGCTGTTGCTCTTCCATTTACGACACAAAAGGGATGGGATGCTGGATATGGCCTCTGGGAGCAGCACAGGAGGGAGGGGTGGACGGGGTTGCCAGAACCAAAATATGATAAAAATATTGTAAATCCCCAGAAAACTCAGAAATTCCCCAAACAGACAGTTTATATCTGTGATGGCAGTGGCAGAAAAATCCCAGAGGGCTAGGAGCCAGGGAGCTCCCTGCCCATGGGATATTAATCTCCTGGCCCTGTCTTGGCTCCAACCTGCGTGGCTTCTCCCTGCTGAGATGCTGAGGCACTGAAAATGAAGATTTCAGGCTGCTCAGCAACTATTTTAATGCAAGGCATAATTATTTGAAACAGCAATTGTGTGCTTGGTGAAACTCAGCCAGAGGCACCTCCCAGGTCCTGTCTGAAGGGAGCACTGAGCACCCCGGGCTATCACCTGTGGCCTTAGCGACCACCCGGGGGCTGGGGAGCTTTGTTCCCCTGGTGACTGAAGGAGGAGGATGAACATCCCTGTTCCTGGCTCTGCACACCTTCATCCCAACTGCTAAACCAGTGTTCTCCCCTGGGAAGCTGCCTCCAGGGTGGAGGAACTGATTTCATGTCCTCAGCTTCACCTGCATCATTTTGCCTGTGAAAACACTGCGGCACAACAACAACAAAAATCTTTATGTGTGTGTTCTACTCATGTCTGAAAGTCTGCAATGTAAAATATCATCATTTTTAAGCCCACTTACAGCAACAGTTCTCTCATGCAGGTCAAAGAGCTGGGGCTGGGCCTGCTCGCCTGCTCCTCCTCTCTGCAGAAATTCAGATAAAAGAGGGAAAAAAAAAATCCTGCAGCTTCCTACACCAGGCTCAGGCAAAGCAGGGATGCGCTGTTAACGCAGAGGAGTGATCCTGTGAGCTGCTGGAAGGTTTTCTTGGATTGACAAATAATAAATGCTGATTTCTCTGGGCTCTAATAAGAGCAGGGACTGCAGTGAGGAGGGATGGATGAGCAGCCACCCTAACAAGGGCAGCTTCTCAGCGAGGCTGGCAAAGCCTCTCACACCTCGTACAGAAAGTCCAAGAATCTCTGTGATAAGTTTGAAAAATGACAGAATACATCCTCAAAAATAAACTCTGTCAAGGAAAGCTGATAGCAATAAAGGAGTTATGAGAGGAGAGGAAATTTGCCATTCAGAGAGAGATAACCTTGCAAATACTCTGTATTCCTGCCACAGAAAGAACAGAACCGACACGCTCCCTGCTCTCCCGCCTATTCCAAAGAATCCAAGCTTTTCCACAAACTGTGAAAAGGATCGTGCTTTATCTGCTCCTTCCCAGGTTCAGCTGAGGTTTCAGCAGGAGCTTGCTGAACCATCAGTGCCTGCAATTAACATTTGCAACTATTTTTACAGCGGGATCTGGGCTGGGTGCTGGAGAGCCCCCAGAGAGAGGCTCAGGCGTGCGCTGCGGCAGGAACATCACCCTGACTCCACAGGCTGCTCCCTCCCTTCCATCCCCACAGTGCTCGTGGAGCCCTGGGGGAACGCTGAAAACCTCTAATCTCAGCCTAACCCCTTGGGGGACCCCACTGGGAACCTAAACCCAGGGCTCAACCTGGTCCTCACTCCCTGCTGAGAGCACAGCCAAGCACTGCTGCCCTCTGAATGTACCCTCTGTCACCAAACACAGCTTGGGACATCCAGAGCTCTGAGGTTGGAAATCTGTCAAGAAAAGGTTCCAGGTGTTATTTGGGCTGCAAGGCACCCAGCCTAGAAAGAAGGGGCTGGAGCCTGAGGGCTCTGCTGCAAGCTGGGGTGGGGGGAAGGCTTTGGGCTGTGCAGAGCTGAGCTCTCCCAGCAGGGAGTTTGGGAGCAAGAGGAGATTGTGAGCAGGATTGCTGAGGGAGGCTACGAGAAACGGTCCTAAGGATGAGATGCTGGTTTATTTTGTAGCAGAGTAAACCCAGTGTGGCTTCGTGGAGCTCTCCAGCTTCACTCCAGGTGCCTCAGCCAGGACATGCTGCCCACTGCAGGTACAAATGTGCCCTCTCATGGCATGTCAGACACTTTCCATAAGCAGAAACAACATTCTGGACCTGAAAGCTGTGGATTGTTAAGTCTGGAATTGAATACACAACCTGAGGCATCTCTGGGGTACCCCAAGTCTCTGGGGTGATGGTGAACACAAAACCAGAGGCGATGTCCAGTGCTGTTACCCAGGCTGAGGATGTGAAGAACATTTTATTATTCAGTTCCTGGGGTGACCCAAGTGTAGATGGCAGGTCATGCTGTGGATCACTCACAGCCACAACAATGACGTTTTTGCCTCTTTCTGTTTTGCAGGCTCTGCAGAGCCAGTGACCACTCACCCTGCCCCAAAGGGCACTTTCTGGAAAGCCACAGGCCTAGCAGGAATAAGTAAAAAAGCTTTCAACACAGTTTTCTTTTTGGTGTAAACCCAAAAGAAGCTCAACAGCGAGTGGAAGGAGGCAGGATGGGAGGCATGGAGTGGGAGGAAGGTCTCAGGGCTGCCATGGACATTGCTGTCCCACAGCAAAGCTGCAGGCACCACCTCCAACTAATTTAATTTGGGGAGGGGAGGGGCTATATTTGTATTTGTGGCAGTATTTCACACCGCTTTGGTGGCAAGAAGGGGCTCCCTCTCCTCCCTCAGCAGCCTCATTCCCTGGCAGCCATGATCCAATTATTCTGCTTTTTAATCTGCCTTGGAGAAGGGGGATAATTAGTAACGAAGCACACGTGCTAAGAACATGCAATTATAACCATTGGGTTATAATTTATGTCTTATCCTTCTGTGCAAAGTAATTAATATAGTAAAAGATTATTTATACCTAAATGAGTAGAAGGCAAAGTTAGCTCTACTCAGCAATGGACCCAGCTGAACGACCATGCCCAGGAGTGGCTGGAGGCTGGAAAGCCAGGGAGAGGCAGAGGAGTTCCTGAAGGAACAGGAACTGGTGTTTGGGAAAGCCTCCCCTTCTGGGCACCTTACAGTGGAGGAAAAGAGAGACTTGGCTCTGCCTTTTCTCTGCTCCCACTGCAGCTCCTCTTTGGGGCAGGGCTGGGTCTGACCTGCCCTGTGGGGTGAGTCTGACCCGGCTGAGGTTTTGGGCTTTATTTTGGGTTTGAGATTTACTAAAGAATAATTTAGAGTCTTTGTTCCCCATCCAGTAGCCAGTTTTCCTTGTTTTCTGGCCACGAGCCTGGAGCAAGCAAGGCGAGGGCTGGCCCATCCACTGGCTGCCACCAGTAGGGAGGGGCAGCAGGGACAGGGGATCTCAGCCAGCCACCAGTGCCACTGGGAAAGGAAACTGGGACCAGGAACCAGCTCTAAATACAGTCAAGCCCATGCAACAGTCTGAGCCAATTAGCACGGACTAATTTTGTTCTGACGATGCACAAGCAGTCAAGACCTTGCAGTTTAATGAGTTTTCCCCCTCAGCTCTGGCCTGCAGCTGGTCCCCACCAGCATCAGTTCAACATGTACTTTTTTATTAAAAATCACTGCAAACTCCTGCCAGGTCACAGAAGTAGGGAACTATTAACCCTCAGTGTCCCAGGGAAAGTTGGAACATGCCCAAGGAGCCCTGGGATGAGGTTTCCTTGCCCTGTCCCTGCTGTTTCTGGAGCTGTAAGCCCCAGGGGCAGAGGATGAAGGCAGCAGGGATGAACAAAGCCCCTCCCCTGGCAGGACCCCCTCGGCCCAGGCTCAGAGGCAGATTTTGTGTGCCTTGGCTCTGTTTCCATGGCAATTTGCTTGGGAACACCACTGCAGAGGGAGCATCCCCAGGGGATGGACCTGGGAGCAGAATGGGCTGCAGGGCTGGACACAGGGCAAGGGTGGTGCTGCTGGTGGACTTGTGCATGGAAAATGTGGGGAAAGGGCAGGCCGTTGGACTTCCACTTCAATTTTTTACTTCAATACAACTTCCAACCTGCTGCTTTTCTCCTGTGCTGGTGGGATTCACAGCCCCATGTTCACCCCAGCTCCCACCCAGCTGCTCTGTCCTCTGTGTCCCACCTGGGCATGGAGGAGCTGTTTCAGCCAGTAAGTCCCAAAGTAAAGAACCAAACACTGCTGCCAGCCCATGACATGAGCAAATCAGCCAGCCAGGAGCATGAAGACATTGGCTTGACCACCAAAACAGCTGAGGGGCTTCACCACTGTCATAACCCCTGTCTATGCAAGGCAAAACCTGGATGCAAAACAAAGGTGTGCCAGGAAACAAACCTCAGCAGCAGAAGGCACATTTTAGAGCCAGCAGAGTACCCAGCAGTGATGCAGCTGTGAGGACAGAGCCTCTGCCTGGAATGCACTCAGGTAAACTCCCTCAGTCCAAGGGCTGGTGGGCTTTAGCCCAGTTTGGGAAGGGGTGGAGGTTTGGGAGTGGCTCAGGTGTTCCTGTGCCTGCCCTCCAGCAGCTCCAGCTGCTTCCTGACCCACTCAAGCCCCTCTGGCACAGGGGTTCTGCCAGCCCCAGGTGGGATCCTGCAGGGATAAAGGAGAAAAGAAGGACAAAAGGGTGTGTGCTGAGGCAGCTCGATCTGTGCTGGCTGACCCAGGGGAGGTCATGGTCCCATGCAGGCAGCAGATCCTTCATGGCCTGGCTGTGCAGGAGCCTTCCCAGCCTTTCCAGCCATGGGATGCTGCTGCTGGAGTCACCCTGGGGCAGGGGTCACAGTCAGAGCCTGAGCCCTGGTTTCTTCTGCTGGACCAGAGCTAAGCATTTCATCCCTGGAGCAAAATCAAGTATGAGAAAGCAAAAAATAACTTGGGGCAGGTGGCTGAGGAACAGATAGGCTTTGCTTTCTTTTTTTCTGGCCCAGCCTGCTTCCAGAGTAATTTGCAAGAACCATTTGACAGTCATTCTCCCTGCAAGAAAAACTGGCTTTTTTACAGATTATTAAAGGATTATGGCTCTTTGACAGTGCTGTAGGCACACAGGTATTGTGGTGGTAGAGCAGATAAACAGTCATGTCCATCTGGCTGTGGGTCTCCCTTGGTTTGACCAGCCCTGGGGTGTGACATTGGACTGATGATGATGAGTGTGAGCATCATTACTTCCTGGAACAGCACTTGCCCCTCAGCTTTGCCCATTGTGGCTCTGGAGCTCATCAGCACTATGGTGGCACTCAGTTTGTGCCTTTGGCACCAAGTCCTCACGCACACATCTCACCTGGGGCACTTGTGCTTCTCCTAAAGGTCATTGACATGAGTCAGGGGGATTTCTTCTCCATCCAGCCCTCCTGAAATCCATGAAGCTCATTCAGCAGGGAGAGATGAGCATTAAGGATTGCAAAAGGATGTGTCAAACACTAGCAGAGAAGTGTATATTTTGGATTCTTTCCAGCACTGTAAAGATGGGGCAGCAGGCTCTCGGGGGCCCTGGCTGGCAGTGGGTTTTGCTGCTCTGTGGTGCCCTGGGATTTGCAGAGACACAGCCACTCCCTTCCCGCCTTCAGCAAGGAAGGATGGGGCACTGAAAGCCACCCCGCTCTGTGCAGTGCCTCTGCTCAGCTGCTGCCCTGGGCTTGAGTGCTTCTCAACAGTTCTGGTGGCCATGGGAGGTACTTGTCAGCAGATGCTCCTCACTGCTGCTTCCAGAAATTGTGCTATAAAGCACTGTAATGAAAAATGGATAGAGAGAGGCCCCCAAGCACTGCTTTGCCAGCAAACGCTTGTTCTTGGTTTCCTTCCTTCAGCCTCTTTTCAGAGGAGCCATATGAGGCAGTTGTGATGCTGCAGAGCATCAACCCCTTGAAGGACCATCCAATGCCCCAAGAGCAGACCTGGGCTGGGTTCTGCTGATTTACAGCAGAGATCAGCACAGAGCAAGGTGCAACCTGTGGTGTGAAACCCCATTTTCATTCACAGCCCTGCCAGGAAGCTTATTAATCTGCTTTGTCCTGGAATAGACTCAGTGCAGCCTGTGGGCTGGGGCATGAGTGCTCCCACGGGTGAGTAGAGAGCAAATGACTCAGTGATCTTCCTGCTGAGCAGCATCTTCCTGTCCATCATCCCCAGCTGGGCTTTTCCCATGTAGAAACTGGGGCAGAGCAATCAGCAAGCCTGGGATGAAGGGAGGGGAAGCAGAAACAGCTGATGTGCCCAGGACAGCCTGTCACTCCTGAGGATCAACACCATTGATAAACACTTGGTGAATTGATCCAGAGGGAGAGGAAACCTCCTTAGGTCTGTGGTTTAATGGCCCTGTTTTCACAGCTATGCTGAGACTGCTCTGACCCCAGTGGAAGTGCTCCCCTTGCTGCCCAGAACCACCCTGCAGGACCCACTCCTCACCCAGGTGCAGAATCCAGAGCCAGCAGGTATGGGGTGGTGGCTGGGCCCAGGCTGGGCAGAGTCACCCCAGATGGGGTGTGATACCCAGCCACAGCCTCTGCTCCTGTATCCTCTGCTCTGACCAACACATCCCTGCACCCAAACGTCCAGAAAACCACCAGGAAGGGAAAGATTTTGGAGCACAGCCACGCTGGGAGCGCTGGTGGCACGGTGCCTTTGCAGCACTGCTGTTTGTCCTCCTGCCAGCAGCACTGAGAGCCTCCAAGAGGATTCTCCAAGGCCAGTGGCTGCAGATGTGAGGGCAAAAGCCAAGCAGCACTTGGAGCTGACAGCTTTGCATCTGGCTTCTGCTCTGAAGGAAGTAATTAACAGGAATAATCACCAGGAGCAGCAGCACGCCTGCGAGGGGAGCAGGGCTCATCATCACCAGCTGATGCTGGACAGGAGGATGGTACCACCTTCTCCAGGGGCAGCAACAGCAAAAGGCAGATGAATACAAAAAAAAAAACCTGAAAAAGGAGAGAAAAGGAGGTTCCAGGCAGAGTCTGGGGAGTTTCCCTCTGCACCAGGCACCGGGCAGATTTTTCAGAAGAGATGAAATAATTCAGTGGTGGCCTGGCAGGGAAGCAGCACCATCATGTTCTGAATCTTGCAACGCAGGGATCAACTGCCCCAGCTCCTGATGTGGTGATCAGGGCACTAAGAGTGAGATAAGGGAGAGGAAAATTTCCCCTGTGGGATTGCTGGCTGTCCCCATCACTGGGACCCCTGAAAGGGAGCAGGGCCACACCTGGCACTCATTACCTTCTGTCCCATGTGCTCTGCAGCACAGTGGCACCTGCCACTGTGCCAGCCTTGCTATGTGGTCACAAAACTCCTCCTCACCTGGCTGACACCTACAACACCCACTAGGGAGCAGAAAAATCATAATAAAATTAATTATGAAAGCACTCAAAGCATTCCTGGGAGCTTGCAGGCACCCCTTTTCCTTGCTGCCAGCCACACTGGCAGTAGGGTGTGGTCTGTAGCAGTGTGCCTCCTGTTGATGGGGTGATCAGTGGTCCCCAAATGCCACCCCATGGGGGGACAACATCAGATACCAGCAGCAGGATCCAGGATCCTTTGTGGGGACATGGAGCCTGTTGAGGCCCGCCGGGGAGTGGCAGCCACTCTGCCTCCTCAGCCTTGCCAGAAGACTTGCAGATGGATGTTAAAGGCATTTAAGTTTTAATTTTTTATGGTGTCTGACAGTTCATTTTTTAATTAAAGCTGCGCTGGTGTGGGAAGAACTGGAGCTGTTGCTCCTGTGGCTGCACTGCCCTGGCAGATGCTCGTGGTTGTGTTTCACCCACAGGTTTGGGAAAAGGGGCAGGATGGCCTCTGGGGCACAGCCCTTTCCTATTTATTTCAGTAAAAACACTCAGAGTGCCATTTGTGCTGAGTCGATTTCCTAAGAAAGACGAACTGAAGAAACTCCTCCAGGCTCCATCGTCTCTGAGATACCAGATAAAACAAGTCATCAAAACCCATCCTGTGCACTTACAAATGACATTACACAGAGCACAGCCCTGGAACGGCCTTTCTAGTGCTTCTGGGGGGAAGGAGGATGAAAATTCAGCCCGGGAGCTGCTGGCCCATTTCTGGGAAAGGGGAACTGAAAAGCTTCTGGTTTGGGTGCCCCAGCACAAAGCAGCAAGGTGGGGATTGCTGGAACGGTCACCCCTTGCTTTGCCATCACACCAGCCCTGCTCTCAGCCAGTCGCTAAAAACAGGCATGAAACAGACTTAATTACGTTAGCAAATGGCTCCCAGGAAATAATTAACTCTTTTATTGAAGTGACCTCATTAGGCACCATTAAATCGGGCAGAAAAGGAGCCATCTGGTGCCTCTGACATCACTGCTCCGGCAAGGGCTGGGATGCAGCCATGTCCACCTGCTATTCCCAGGGTTCACTCAGGGGTTGTTTTCCTGTCCCTACAGCCTCATCCCAGCACACCTGTCCACATCTGTGCTGAAGGACACCTGGATGGCCAGCACAGGCACAGGACAGCCCATGCCAAGGAAGTCCAGGACCAGTTCCTGCTCCAGGAGATGAGAGTCCTGCAGGGACCTGCAGCACAGAGGCTTTGACAGAGGGGAGAACACAAACGAAATCCTGAAGGAGTCAGGGCTGCCTAGGCTGGGAACACATCTAAATCAATAACCAGGCAGTCCAGCATAAATGGAGATAATTAATTACCTCTTACTGCATTATTTATTATTGCAGGGATTTATCATTTTCTATAATGATTCATTATTTTCTGCAGCTCCTAATCCCTGGTGCTGAGTCAACTCCAACCTTGAGCAAATGTCTCACCAGGGAAAAGCAGCCCTGCAAAGCTGCTGGGAGAGCTGGTTAGTGTCCAGCATGCCTGCAGGTCATCCTGTTCCTGAGCCAGGGAAAATGAGCAGCCCCTTTTTCTGGAGGGGGGGTAACTGATGGTTGTGTCCAGCCAGGCTGGGCAATGCACAGGGCTGGATGTGCTGCACCTTCACCTGCCAATGGCTCTCATGAGGCTGAGAAGAGAGGCTGCACCTGGAGGGCACAAAGAGCCCGGGCACTTTCTTCAAAAAATCTGAACCTGTATTTGTGGAAAAGTTGTTGAAACTGAAGGAGGAGGGTGGGCAGTGGGATGAGATGGGGCTGTGGGATGGGATGGGGCTGCGGGATGAGTCGGGACTGCGGGATGAGTCGGGACTGCGGGATGAGCCGAGCCTGGTCCTTAGCTGGAGGCAGGAGGCAGCAGATGGAGCAAACCGCGCTGCCCCTGCCTGGCAGCTCCCCCAGCAGCCCAGGAACCTGCAGATGGAAATTAGGGAGCAGCAGTGCCTGAGTGTGAGCATGAAGAAACACAGCTGGAAAGTGACTCTTGTTTTTCCCCATCTCCCATCACTGAGGCTGAAGTGGGCTGTGAATACGTTTTACCAGAGAAAACAGCAATATTTGCCCTATTACCTGCCCGGCAGCTGCAGTGAGCGGCCCCGGGGGCTGGGAGCACTCTCCTTTGAACACAATTAATGCCATTTACTGCACCCGTCGCCGGGGACAGCCAGGGGCAGACGATATTTGCAGTTTCCCGGCTTGAAGCTGCTCCAGTCTCAGCTTCCACAGCAGAGCCCTGTCCCCCACGGCCCCACAGGCAGCACCCAGCGACTGGGGTTGGCCAAATCTGGGGCACCCTGGGCTCAGCCCACTTTGGCACCCACGGCAGCAAGACAGCCTGCAAAGTCTTCCTTGCCTGGCCAGTCACTCTGCCCTTGAAAAGACACTTTAAAGTTTGGATACAATGAGAAAATCTTTTCTAGCCAGCTGGGAATAAACTGGGTGACTTGATTCTTTTTCTCCAGGTGTGTCGGTCCCCTGTGAGACACAGGAGCTGATGTGAGGGCTGGTGGCTCGTCCTGCTCCCAAAGCCCCGTGTCGGGAGCAGGGAGATCGGGAGAAGGGATAGAGCATGGGGGAGCTGAACGGCGAGCCAGCAGGGAGCAGGACATCAGGGATGCTGACAAATGACACCGAGCTCAGAGCATCAGTTCTCCAGGATGCAGAGGCCAGGGTGGCTGCCAGCGAAGCGGGTTTTCCACAGCCAGGTTTCCCAGCAAGCTCCGGGAACAGGCTCGGCAGCTCTGCGAGCGATTGCCATCTAGAGGTTTTTGGGAAAGCGGTGCCCTCGACCCTACAAACACAGCCCGAGCCGTCTGCACCAGCCCAGGTGACGCGGGGGCTGGTGATGCACCAGGACACCCCCCCGGCCCTGCACAGTGGCCCTGGGATGACTGTGTCGGGCCAGACCATGAAAGAAAAGCTGATTGTGGCTGGGTTTGGCAGCCCCTGGGATAGACTCATGGAATGTTAAAGGTTAGAAGGGGACCTTAAAGATCATTCAGTCCCAAACCCCCCGCCATGGGCAGGGACACCTTCCACTGTCCCAGGCTGCTCCAAACCCTGTCCAGCCTGGCCTTGGACACTTCCGGGGATCCAGGGGCAGCCACAGCTGCTCTGGGCACCCTGTGCCAGGGCCTGCCCACCCTCACAGGAAGAATTTCTTCCTAATATCTAACCTAAATAAATCCTCTTTTAATTTTTACCCATTCCTCCTTGTCCTGTCACTAGAGGACAGTGGGGCCCAAGAGGCTGCGTGGAGAAAAGACAAGCTGGCCTGAGCCAGGTGAGGTGGGCACAGCCTGGGGCACCCACAGGGATGTGCTGTGCCTGTTCCCAAGCCATGGGCAGCCGCTAAATTTTGACCTCTCTGCCCAGGGATGGGTGTGGGCTCTGCTTAGTGAGATGGTGAAGTGCAAAGATACTCCAAACAGGATTAGCTCACAAAGATGCTGCCCCCAGACCCACATCATTTCAGTATTGCATTGCTTCTAAAGGGGTTTTTTTGTGACACAGTGGCAAAACTCATCTGTCCTCTCGCAGGCTGTGCACCTCCATTCTCAGTTTTTGATGTGCTCAGCAAGAGACGGGTGCAGGGTGGGTTTGATTTGATTTTTTTTTTAAAGTTAATTACATTTGAGGCTTCCCTGCTTCTTGGTGTCCCCAGAGCCCCCGCCCGCTCTCCCGGGACAGCGCTGCCTTCCCTGCCTCCTTCAGAGCAGCATTTTGCAGCTACGTGTAACCCAACAAGGCACCAATTGCTTTCAGAAGCACAGATGAATTTAATAAGGGTCTTGGCAAGTCTTTGAAACCGCGGCTGCCTTGTGGCATGTCCAGCTCCGGGGCTGCGTTTCCTTACCGATCTGTTTATCTGCGATACTGGGAGCACTGTCCATCCCCGGCACCAGGACCAGCACGGACACTGATAGTGCTATTTAGGTGAGAAATGGGACATGCCTCTCGTTCAGCTGCCCTGTGAAGCATGAAATACTCCTTTTTTAAAAGCACAGATGTCTGAGAGAGTCAGCACTCAGTTATGTTTATGTTTTTATGTTCCATGCTGTGCTGAGTGCAGGTGGAAATGGCCCCAAAAGCCCAAATCCTCATGTTAAACTTCTGTATTTTGCTTGAACCTCTTGAGGAAAAATGCTGCTTTCCAAAATCCCATTCTTCCCTTCCTTCATGTTAAGAAAAGGAAGTGAGAAAGGTGCATTTGGCACAGGCTCCAGCGGTGCCTCTGGCACAGCTGCCACTGCACCGTGGCGGGGGGGTCTCAGGGGGACCTGTCCTGGCTCACTCGGGTCTCCCTGAAGGGCTGGACATTGGAAAATGGGCTTTTCTTGCCAGCCCAGTGCCTGAAGGCTGGGTGGTGCCCATTGACACACCTGCCCTGCCAGGAGGGCCACGAGCAGCATTCTGTGTGGTTGCAATGAGGGGTACAGGGAGCATCACTGTGTTGGTGATGCCTCGTGGCCCCGGCATCCCGAGCCCCTGGTTTATAATTATAACAAATAAATACATGTGTTAGTGTTGAAACCTTTTCCTACACATGTAGTTCACGTGTAGGAAAAGGTTTTGTGATTCAAGCCTGGTTTGCTCAGCCACACCATAAAGAGCTTTGTTTTCCCATCCAGCCATGGGGTATCTTTTTTTTTTTTTTTTGAAGACTCACCAGCAGCATTTGGGGGTTAAACCACCAAACCACCACCTATGAGTGGAGCTGGCATGGCTGCTTGCCCTCACTCCTCCTGGTGCTTGAAATGAAACAGAAATCTAGGTTTCATTATCACAACAGGCTGTGGGAAGGGTTAAATTTGGATTTTTGCGATGTGGGGTGTCACTCAGCAGCCTTGGTTTGGGCTGTGAGAGGGCGAGAGCAGACCCTGCCCACTGTGTCTGTACAGGCAAAGCTGTTTCACTGCCCAGCTCAAAGCGAGTTTGATTTGCAGCACATGGCTGTGCCAGCTGGGCATCTCCAACTCCTGTTGTTCATTTACTCAGCTTTAACCTCCATTTTCTCCTCATGAGTTGTTTGCAGTTGCCACTAATGCAATTACTTTAATTTAAATTGATATTAGGAAGAAATTCTCCCCTGTGAGGGTGGGGAGGCCCTGGCACAGGGTGCCCAGAGAAGCTGTGGCTGCCCCTGGATCCCTGGCAGTGTCCAAGGCCAGGCTGGATATTGGGGCTTGGAGTGATCTGGGACAGTGGAAGGTTTCCCTGCCTATGGCAGAGGGGTTTGGAATGAGATTTCTTCTACCCAAACCATTCTGTGATTTTATGATTTGGAGACCAGTGGAAGTTTCAGGCTCTCTTTCCAAAGGCTTAATCTGACAGTGAAAGATTTCCCATCAGAAATTGTTTAGAGAGTGCAGGATTATGGTTTGCCCAGACTTTGGGGTTTTAAGTGCTGAAGAGTTCCAGGGATGTCACTTCTTAGCAGCAGGGACAGCAATTTCTGCCCCACTACACATCCCATCTCTGAGCCAGGCAAGCCCCACACGGGGATGGCTGAGAGGGCAGCAGAGGCTTAGAAAAAAAGGGAAAACCAGAAGGATTGGGAATTGCTTAATTAGAAACAGTTTTCTCCTTTAATGTTCTGCAATTACTTTGAGGTCAGGAGAATTATTAGTAATATTAATCGCTGTATTTCCAGAGAACTAAAGTTAATAGTACCCTAATTGGGCCGTACCGTCCAGCACTAATTGCTGAGCGCCAGCAAGTCTTCCAGCCCTTCTCCCTTGGCAAATCTCATTTCTTCCAAGTCCACATCCCCGATAACATGGCTGCAGAGGGTTAAAGTGTTGGGATAATCACACCAGACCAATGAGGCTGAGGCTCTCAAAGACTCTGCCTCTGTTTTCAACCTTCCTGCCATGCCAGTGACATCTCGGGCCTCTTGCCTTCAGCATGCATCCCCAGGTGGGCAAGGAGAGGTGTTTGCTGCTGCAAGGGGGCCCAAGGGCAGATGTTTTGGGTCTGAACAGGCTGAGATCCCACTCCATCCCCTGCCATGGGCAGGGACACTTTCCACTGTCCCAGGCTGCTCCAAGCCCCAGTGTCCAACCTGGCCTTGGACACTGCCAGGGATCCAGGGACAGCCACAGCTTCTCTGTGAACCTGTGCCAGGGCCTGCCCACCCTCACAAAAATTGACAATTTATTCCCAATATCCCCTCTAAACCTACCCTCTGCCATTTCCCCTTGTTCTATCACCACATACCCTTGTCCAAAGTCCCTCTCCAGTCTCTTTAGGTACTGGAGGGCTGGGTGCTCCAGCAGGGAAATGCTGGTGGCTCCCACACCAGGACAGGACAGGGATTTTCCTCCTGCCAAAGGGGATGGATGTGCAGACAGGGATATTGTGGCTGTGGATGAACATGACCCAGGCATCATCCTGCCTGAGCTGTGGTGCTCTGGGGTGACCAGCAAAGAAAAAGCAACCAAAATACACTCAAAATACTGAAATAAAGAACTGAAAAGCTGCAGACAGGAGGGGTTCTTTCTTATTTTTGAATTCTGAAATGCAGCAAAAGGAAACAGAAGGGTAGAGACACAATGAAGTTCCAAACCCGCCCATTTATGTTTGAAAAAAATAACTAGGGAGGAAAAGAAAATTTCATCAGGTACAATTATGTTCTCAAAATTACCAGTTTTTACAAATTGCATGTATTTATGTGTGTGTATATGCATATATATAAAAGCCTTATATTTAAAAGGTTAGTCCTCCTTCTGCCAAGGCATCAATGAAAATTTTCTTCTCCTGTTTACCTCCACAATACAAACTGAAGATTATCTCATTCCAACGTCACTATATATAAATAGCACTGTAAAAGCACCTTTACAGGGCCAGTGTTTTTCTGCCATTTTATATTATCCTTCCTTGCAGAATCCAGATAAATGTTCCAAAATATATTAAATGCTCCAATTTTGCCTTGGGGAGCAGGAAGGGGAGGCACAGAGCTGTCACTGGGAAAGATCCTGTGGCATTATGGAATTCTGCTTTTCTCTGGAGGTGTTTAACAGCAATAACAGGCGAGACTTTACAATAAATAGAATAATGCTGCCCTTGGGAATGTGCTGTACTCACTATGCACTGTTTTAGCATCTAACTCCCTCCTCCCACCCATGGGGCTGGCGTGGAATCAACCACTACCTCTGTTGCACTTAGTGAGGATTTGGAGCAAAGGAGCTTTTTCACCTAAAGGCTGGAGCCAACTGAGAGGGGGGAAAAAACCCCCAACCAACCAAACGTAAACCACCAGCCTGTTCATTTTTATTCCCTTTTAAGCCCCAGCTCTTGGCAGGCCAAGTAGCAGATAATGGGATTGAAGAAGGTGCCTTTCCCATGCGGGTGTTCAGCAGATGCAGCAGCAGAACAGGGATGGCCCCTGGGAGATGTTTAAGTCCAAGTGGGCTGGTCAGCAGGAAAGGTGAGAGCAAGTGGAATCCCGATGAAATCCCAAATCCTCCCTGCATGGCTCCTGGCTGCTCCCCACAGAGCAGGCGTTGGATCTTTGCTGCCCACACAGGCTTGTGAAATGCCCAACTATTCCTCTCACACCCCCATGCAGATGGGCCACACTTGTGTTATTAAATAAAGCAGCTATTAGCCAGCTTCTGGAGCTGTGGGGTTATCTTTTGTTGGTTTTTTGGGGGGTTTTTTGGGGGTTTTTTGTCGTCTTGTTTCTGCTCTGGCATGCCAGAGAGATTTATAGAAACAACATCAAAAGGCCTGAGAGTGGAGGGGATGGATGTGCTGAGCTGACCACTGGCCCCCGGATTTGTCAGGCTGGTATTTATTACAGCAGGGGAGGCGACAGCTATGTTAAGATCAAACTCAAAAGTCAACAGTGAAATTGCATCAAGGCTGACCACTTTCAAGCAGCTTCCCAGAAATCCCTGTTCCTTCCCTGCAACAACGCCATGAGAGGGGAGAGATAAATTAGGAGGCAGCAAAATGCACCAAGAATACAGGAACAAAAAGCACATGGGTCTAGCAAAGGCTGTGATGTGGAAAATATTCACAGGGCTGAAGGCTGCTCATGTGCTGATGCCCTCAGATGTCTGGAAAAGGGACCAGGCATCAAAGGAGAGGTGGCTGTCACCGCAGCTCAAAGTGCTGCTAATCTGACTGTTAAAAGGTGTGAGTTGTGGGCAGCTGCAGGGCCAGCCAGAGGGAAAAATAAATCGGGATGCTTAAAGGAAGAGACTGGAATGACAATTACTTTATCCTGTAAAATCTCAGATTAGGAGTTGAAAACTTAAAGACAGAGGCCAAGCAATAGTGAGGACTAGGGAAGGTGAAGATTGTTTTTGTTTTGTATTCCACAAGCTTTTCATACTACAAAAATTTACGGCAAAACAAGCAAATCAGTGGAAAAAAGCTGAAAACACAGGATCCATTCTTTAAAAATAAATGGATACACATTTACAAGACTTCTTAGTGCATATTTACACTGACTATTTTGTTTCCTTTCTAGAATTAAAGCTACCATAAACCTTCAAAGACTTAAGGGCTGTTTCAACAGCTGAATTACAAAACAGCCCAGTCACAAATTACAAAATGAACTTGGATGGTTTAAATAAAGGGGGAAAAAATAAACCACGTGATTCACTTCAATACAGATTTATATAGGAACAATCATTCTCTTGACACACTGCCTATGGTTGTGAAATGGTCAACTTTAGCATTTTAATTCATGATTTAATATTTTGGGTCCTAAAGAGAAGCAGCTGACTGGGCCCCTGTTAGACCACAACCCTGCTGGGAGGGAAACTGCTCAAAGCCATTTGCCCCCCAAAAACTCTACGAGATGATGGTGGTGGAAACCAGACTCTAAAACCAACTTAGAAGAAGATCTTTTTGAAAAGAAATGTATTTTCTTCATAAATACAGTACAATTACATTTTACAATGTCTTTTTACTTCCTAGACATAAAACCACTAACTTTTACAAAAGAGTTCCTATACAAATACATGAAAAGAGATTCCCCCTCCCCTCTGCACAGCCCCATCCCCAGCGCTGGCACGGAGCAAACCCAGGCTGAGTCCCGGGATGAGCTGTGCCAGCCCCGGTGGGAGGAGGCTCGGGCACCCCGGGCTGGTCCTGCCCTCAGCGCTCTGAGTTTGTCTCGGTGTGAAGAGCCTCGGTCCGGCCGGAGCCAGCACGGGTGTCACACGTCCCCAGAGGCTGCTGGCCCCGCCGGAGGCTCCTGGAGCAGGAGGTGTCCTTGGAAATGGGCCTGGCCTCAAACTCTGCGAGTGCCCCCAGCTCAGGCAGCCCCAAAAAGTGAAGCAAAGGCAATGCTCAGCTTTCAGTACAGCCCACACGTGGTGACCTCAGTGTCCCCCTGCAGACCCCTGAGAAGCATCTCACACATCCCCTCGAGCCCTCAGACACCAAATCGCTGCTCTAAACCCCCCAGGAGCTGCCAGGTAGGAGCTGTTTAATTCAGTAATAACACTGGGCCAGGTGGAACAAAAGTCTCTGGGTCTCAGGCAGTTCCCCCGTGCAGTCAAACCACAAAGAAACTGCCCAAGGGAAGGACTTGGGAGTTTGGCCTTTCTGTAAGCAGTGAAAGGAAAGAGGAAAAATAACTAAACTTCATTTTCTTGTTTTGCTCTACAAAGAATATGTGGCTTTCTTTATAAAAGCTACATTTCTGCTTCTAATACCCGAGTTTAAGAAAAACTCTTAGTCTAAAATTTTGGTTTGCAAAGGTCTTTGCAATCATTGTTAAAAACCACTTTCTACTAGAGATGAGCTCTACAGAAGGCAAAGGAACTAGGTGTGCAGTTTTTCTCCTTAAAGCAGTTTCTGTTTTAAAAACAAAATAAAAATCTGTACAGAGACTGAAGGCTATAGTACACATCTTCCTCAAAGCAAGCAGCTCGTTTACATTCACATCAGGATGGCTCTGAGGAAGCTCCAGGGAAGAATACATTCCTGATGGTTCCCAGTTTGTCAGCACAGGAAAATGACCTCCAACTTCCACAACACGGTTTTGAGTTTTTGCTTTTTTGGAAGAAGTTGAAATTACATAATAGGGCAAAGAACCTGACCTATGTAAAACTGCACCATCTTCCAAAATTACTTCAATGGGTAAGGAACTGCCAAGGCTCCTGCAATCCTGATGGTTCAGGCTGTCAGAGACAGCCTGGCTTCCATTTCTGGAGGAGATAGTTGCTGTATTTTATTCACAGAAAGCTATTATGTCCTTTTTGATTTGTAAAAATAAAATGCAGTGGCACTCCACTTGAAAACAGTGAGCTGCAGGGAGGATAAACCAATTACTTTCACCTGAACAGCCAATACTGATTGGGGAAAATCAGCTTTCTGAAAAGGTTTTATCTGTAAAAGATCCAAATTTTCCCAGACATTTTAGAAGTAATGTGAATCAAATGAGTTGTAACTGTTTTTTTAGAGCCCTACAGTCATAAAACTTCTTTCCAGATCCTGAGAAGTATTTGTAAAGATGGAATATAACTTTTCCTGACTCTAAAGGAAGAGAAAAGCATTCAAACATTTCTCCCCCCTCACACCGACACTAAATGGCATTTGATTTCCCTTGTACATTTTAAGCCAAACCCACAAAATATAATATAGATACTTATGCTGAAATGGCAAAAAGGTGGACACCTTGAGCTAATGAGAAAAGCTGCATTTTCAACAACTGTGGACGAGGAAGAGAAATCAAATCATCCATGGTGGGCATTACTTCATAAAGTGGGATGGAATTAAGCCAAGAGAAATAAAAGCAAGACATTCTCAGGGATGAGAATGAAGTGGTGGTGGACAGAGTGCCTAGAAAAGAGTAGGGAATGGTTCAGAGGGAAGGGAGGTCTGGAACTGTCTGGAAAGACATTGTCCCAAGGGCACAGCCAGGCAAAGCCTGCAGGCACTGCAGAGCAGGGCAGCTCTGCAGTGCCTGCAGTTGGCTGATGGAAGGGGTTTGTGCCTGGCCAGTGCATCTCCCACCTCTGCCTTCTGCAGGACTGGGAATATGGCCTGAAGATCCCTGACCAGCAGCAAATCTGCTAGAAATGATGGGAAATGTTTTCCTTGGATTTTAAGTGATTATTATCAGAAGGAAAGCTCAGGGCTGACCTTCAGGCACCACCTGTGCAGAAAGAGGCACCTCCTGTCCCCTTCCACTGTGGAACTCCTGTGATCCCTGTTGGTCTGGTAAGGCCATTTCATTTGAACAACACAGCAGTAGTGTCAAACAGGAATTAAAGACATTCACTAACTCTGTGATAATTAATTGCTGGATTTCCTTATTTCTGGGGTGAAACAATCTGAAATGAAAATTTTGCTATTCTAATGCTGCACAGAAAGCTGAAACTAGCCAGGTTCCCAGTGTGTGACCACTGGCTAATGAAATATTTTAACATTCAAGTACAAAAAAAAGAGTAGCTTTTAACAGAAATTAATATTGAAGTGTTTTAATAAAATGCAAAGACAGTAACAAAAAAATACTCATGGAATTCTATTGGTCTTAATATCTCCTTATAGTTTCTGTAACCAAAGCACTGCTGCATCTGTGCTAGATCCCAAAAATCTGGAAGTGAACCTCATGACTTAAATATGTAACTTTCTTCTGTAATGCCTCTGAGACTTGATTTAAGCTGCTCTCTCCACTCAGATGAATTAAAGAAGTATTTTGAAAGGAGAGAATCTGCCATCTGAACCTTTGCATGGAGCTTCTCTTTAAAGCTCTACCACTGAGGCTTTGCTATGTGAAAAAGAATCTAGTCTCTCCAGAAAGGAGAGATATACAAAGTTGAAGGGCATTTGAAATATGGAAAAGTCTGCTACAGAGAAATATCTCCACAGATGCAGTAGATTAAGTTGTTAAATCCGAACAACAGGGCTTCCCACTTGAGCTATGGTAAATTTGAAGTAGTTTCACTAAAGCCAGTGGAATTACCATGTCAGAAATCTGATCTAACAGATCAGGGCTGGGCCTGTAAATTCTCCTTATTAATTTATGTAAAACATGAATGCAATATATTATTTACTATCCACTGTAAAAATTATCGAAAAAGTACTTAAGTATAAAAGTGTGGCAAGTCTTGCAAAAGGAACTACAAATATGAAATGCGACATTAATCACCAGAGTAGTTTGTTTTAATAAAGAAATAATTAAAAAAGAAAATTGGGAAGTAAAAAAAAATGTTACCACACTGAAAATTGACATCTTTTCAGCCTATGAACGTGAAATACCTATTCTGAGTTCTTACACTGAGAGGAAAGAGGAAGTGAAAGGGAAATCTCCCTTGATCACAGCTCAGATTTATAAAAGCTTCCCAGAACACCTGGATTTTAAAACCATTAAGTGATGCTCACAATGATGCCCCTGGTTCTGATCATTTTAAGGCCATTAAGCTCACCTTACTACATTCAAGCTAGACATGTAACCAGCACCTGTGAGAGCAGGTACTTCTGCTTAAGAGACTTTAAAAACACTGAAATGAAATATCAGATGTAGTGCACCTAAGGTCTAGGTTTTTTTCAGATGTTCAGATGTTACCAGATCCACTATTTAAGAAATAAAGGGGGAAACTTTCAAAGAACAAGTGTTACGGGTTTTTTATAATTTAGAACAAATTATAAATTAACCTGTCCAAACTTTTGAGACATAATATACAAGAGCAAACAGCTGAGTGTTCTTTAATTACTCAGGTACTACATTTTTTTCCCAATAAAAATGTCTTTTAAAAATTTCTTGCTACTGTTATCCCAGCTTAGATCCTGGTACAGCGTTTCAGATGAGGTATTCTACCATCTCTCCATCTGGGAGGTCCTGCCCCACAGTCTGAACAGGGGGTTTTCTTTCAAGAGTGCTGGAGTGGAAGAGTGGCCCATCTATGTGATGAGGAAAAACAAGAGACAGACAATTAAAGGTGTAACTTCAATGAGGTTAGAAATATGACATTAACATTTAAAGTCATCTTGTATCATTGGCCAAAGACAGCTAATAACTTATTAATTTTAAAAAATTCAATTCCCACATATGCAGCCAGACAAATAAAGCTATTTCATCAAATTCCCTTTGGGTACCTCCCACTGATACACAAATCCACACAAAACTGGAGTGACTGCATGTAAACCAATGCAATCAGGGTAGATTTTCACCACCAGACCTGTTCTCCCTTGATACCCATTAAACAGCACAGCATGGGCAGGAGCAGAGCCCAGCCAAAAGCTCTCTGCCATGAAGAACAACAGCATTGTAATGTGTCAGTAAGGAGAAGAGGCAAGGTTGTGTAATCTGCATTGATTTGGCAGAGTGGGCTGGAAAATGAGCAGCTCTTGCCAGCTGGGAGCTTTGTGGGAAGCAAATTCAGCTCCTGGGACAGTCACTGTCAACTGGATCTCCAAGGCCGAAGCTGGTCCTGTGACCAGGATGGTAGCAAGGCAGCTTTATTGTGATAGTTCCCTCTCCTTCTTCTCCCTCCCCCTCTCTGAGTCCACCTGGCTTTGGATGCCCACTCAATGCAACAGCCAGTTTGAACAGCCCATTTTCACGTGTTTAAACCCCACATCCTACTCACAACTTACTTCAGAGAAGACACTGACTCAGAGACTGCCCAGGGATTTGCATCTCCCTGTTCTCAGTTCTCACATCTTGCTGCACCTCCCTGCCCAGTGTGCCCACATGCATGCTGCCACTCTCCAGGCTTTTCTTTAATTCCTTCAGTGCATTTGAGACCACTCAAACACCATCACACTTGTCCCTGAAATCAACTTGTCCTCACAAAAACTAACCCCAGTTTGCCTGGAGGGAGAAAGGGACATCAGGGCTGCCCCACAGACAGTGAGTGGGTGGCAGGGTCCCCCCTGGGACTGGGGCTGAGCTCTGTTACCTGTTTTCTCTGCACTGTAGGTCAGGTTGGTGCTGGGGAGTCGTGCTGGGGTGGGAGCTGCAGGGGAAGGAGCAGCTTTGCCCTGCTCACTGCCCCTGTCTGTCTGGGTGCTGCAGTCTCTGCTGCCTGTCTTGGAGTGGGCTGACAGCAAGGGCGTGGAGGGAAGGACAGGAGAGGGCGTGGAGGGGATGGATTCGGAGCGATATTCTGTTCCCAGCAGAACACCTGTGTGGGAAAAAGGAAGGAAATGCCACAGTCACAGAAAATTAACTGGTATCAGCTCTGCACCACTCTGCACTGATTGCTCCAGGACCTGCAAAGTGCTCCCTCCCTCAAGAGGCAGCACTGGTTTGCCTTTCCACAGCACCCTCCTCCCCTGGGTGCTGAAGTACCTAAGGAATAGCAGTGTCCCCATGTTGCTGCTTGCAGGAGTGCACTAATCTGCACACTCTGCAATCACCTGCAACAGGTCCTCATTTACATTGCAGGGGTTTTTACTGTAAGTTTTGGGCCTAACTTCTCCCAGGGAAGGGAATTTGCTTTGTTACAGCTCCATTTCTCAGAACAATGCTGTTGAGCCATTCCAGACAGGAGTCATGTTGGTGCAGGCATAACACTACAGGATAGAAATCCTGATTAAAATCTCTGCTCCAATTCAAGGAGACTTTACACCTTCAACCAGCTATAACACCCAGCTCAAAGCAAGTGCTTGGGAACCATGAAAACTGTATCCCAGACATCCCTAAAGTCAGGTGGCAAATTGGGAATAAAGGCTTACATGTTTAATGGCAGAGCCTGAGTATCAGAAGTCACTATTTCCCAGAAGTGATTAAAATAAGCAGCTATTTCAAATGTGTCCCATCCTGCAGCCAGCTTTACTGCAGGCCAGGCCAGCTGCTCTATCTGTCCAACACATCCTGCCCTGCTGCTCCTGCCTCCCCTCCAAGCAGTGGCTCTGAATCAGAATTGCCACTGGTATTTGGAAATTACCCAGGCTGCCCTTCCAGCTCTTGTCCTCCCTCTTCTCCTCCAGGATGGGGGTGCTGCTCAGTGTTGAGGAATGGGACAGCAAGCCCGAGCCAGCATTGGAGATGGACATGAGGGACTTGGCAGGTCTCATGGAGGAGAGCTGCTCTGTCTTGCCAGGCTCCTTGCGGGAGCGCTGCTGCAGCACTTTGATCATGGCATCCTTCTCGATGATCTGAGCATGCAGGGTCTTAATCCTTTGGGGGAAAGAAAAAGGACAGTTTAAGTGTCTCCCATCTCCCTGAACTGAGGCCTCAGTGTCCCCATGGCTGTGACTAGGGCTCCCCCAGGCACTTGGAGAGGTGGAGGGAGGATGCCAGGAGATTGTCCTGGGCACTGGCTGCTCTCTGGCCCACAGAGCAGATCATGTGAGAGAGTGTGATACACCCACCCACCTCTGGCTACTGGACACTGCTATAAACAGCCATGGAAGGAGCTCTGAGACAAACCTGAGAGTAATGGGAAGGACATGTGTTGGAATCCAGGGCACAGGGAGTGTTTCCCTGCCTGTATTAGGGAGCCCTGACCCCCAGTCAGACACTGTTTTTAACCTTTGTCCCAGGGAAAAAATTGCTAAGGCTTTGGGATGAGTTGGAGAACACAGGTGTGAACTAGGTATGTAGCAGTAGTAGTAGGAATCTATCACAGGGTGAAGAATTTAGATTTTAGGATTTTGGTGTGAGAGTGAATGGGAGACAAAATGGAGGATTTGGGGTGTGGTTTCCTTTCCTTGTTCCTTCTTCTTCTTCATTTTCTGTAGTATTGGTGGCACAAGGTCATGGTTAGGGATGGTAGCAGCATAATTGTTACGTGTGTAAATCAGCAGAAGTTATTGGTAGTAAAGTAAAAACAAGATACGTGTTAAAAAGTAATTGGGTCAAATATCTTTAAAAGGCCTTGATTTTGGGAACTCGAGGTTCCATTTTATGCCTTGCTTCTGTCGTGCTGAGTCTGGCGTGGACAGTATATCAACCTCAAGATAAGAAAAGAATAAACAATAGACGGAAGACAGAGAAAATCCAGAGTCTTGCTCGTTTTTCATCCCTGGCAAAGAACTCACGGAGGGAACCTCCTTCAAGGGCCCTGGGGGGAGGTTCCCAGCAGGTTGTGGGGGAAAAAACAGCCAAAAAGCCACCCACAACATGAGACCAACAGAAAGAATTAACACACTTTGGGGAGTCTGCACTGGGGGCCTAACCCCTGGGAAAACAGCTCTGTGAGCCTGTTAAGGGGTGGCTGGAGCCTGGGGTCTGATGAAGATGCCCTGAAGAGAGAAGAGGAACAAGCTAGATGCAAAAAATCTAAGACAAGACTTTTTTGCATTAGCCCTCAGTATCAAGACAGGTTTTGGATTGCTATGTTTATACTTTCTTGGCCAAATGAGTGTCTGGCATTTGACATCGCTGCTGCTGGTGAAGACACAAGAATTTCTGGTTCTGAGGCGTCTACCCAGGCAGTTA
Source organism: Leptocoma aspasia (assembly GCA_013399835.1). Lineage (NCBI taxonomy): Eukaryota > Metazoa > Chordata > Aves > Passeriformes > Nectariniidae > Leptocoma > Leptocoma aspasia. Next base: position 130,062 of record VXAX01007472.1, on the reverse strand, counting down.
ATTTCAAATCCCTGTCATAAAGAAGCCAGATAGGACCAAAGTGCACTTTACCTTCCCTCCATGTCGAGACATCTCCTGTTGGCCAGCAGGATCTCCTCCTCCTCCTTCTGGATGCGAGCTTCCAGTGAGGTGTCATAGCTGGGGTTGGGCGAGTGGCTGATCACCGTGGTGTCCCTGGGAACAAGCAGGACAGTGCATGAAGGACCTGCTACGTTTCCTGCTTTCCCTCCAGCAGCACAAAAGTACTGCTCAAATGAAACAAACAAGGATATTCACTCTTTTTTTGAGTTTAAGCTGGCTCAGTGTGGACCAAAAATCCAACTCCTAACTTCATTTGTGTCCTAGTGAAAAAGGATTACAAAAACATGCAGATCATTACAACAACCTCCTGTCCATCTCGGGCCAGTGCCTCACCTAAACTGAGTCACTGCACTACTCTAAAGTGATCAAGGAGGCAAAGCCAAGGACACAAGGAGGGGAAAGAAACACCAGGCACTTTTCTCCAACTTCAGCTTTTTCCCTTCTCCTCCCAACAGTATCACACAGGGGATGTGAATATCAAAGGGAACAAGGCATGGAAGTTTCTTAAGCGATCCTAAGCAGCTTGGTCCAAAAAATCTGGAGTAAGGTGAAGAGAGTTTCAGACTGATTCCATATAAGGCCTAATGTTAACACTGTGATAGTTGGGTCAGTCCACTAACCAAATAATGAGTATTTCATTCTACTTGTGAATGTGGAAGGGCATGAGAAGATCATCCACCACAGAAACCCAACCTGACCCAGTTCCTGCCTGGGCTCTAAAGCATCCTTCCTGCAACCTCATCTTCCCAAGGGATGCCAGTTTCCACTTAAAGAAAAGGGAAAGAAATCTGGACAGTGTAGATGAGGTTGCCACTGGAATTAGTGTTATCTAGATGGAAATGGAAAAGCAGAAGTTCTTTCCTGACTGGACAACATTGTTGTTCATTTAGTGAAACCTGAGCAGGCCTAACACTCTCCTCCCACTCCACAATAAACAACAGACCAGGCCCCAACTTATCAGCCCACACTGAAAATATAACATGGCCTCTAAGCACAAGCAGCAGCAGGAAACTTTAGGGAATCTCTGGGGAGGTGGAAAACAGTGCACAAGAAGCATCAATACCCTAAAATAACAGCTTCCTTCTGGAGCAAGATAAGATAGTCTTTAAACGCTAACACAGCAGATCTGCAGCTTCACCCCTGTAATTCCAGTGTGATCTTACACGCTGGGAAGCCAGTTGTGATAACACCCCTATCTGGATTTGGCTCATGAAACAATCTACAATAAAAACTGCTGTCCAGAACCATAAACTAGTGAGCAATGAAATTACACGCAAGCAAGGCCTAATGCTAAGTGCGAAAAATGCATATTATGTGATTGGCTTTTCGCAAATATTAGAATGAATACTACATATGTTATGTTGAAAAGTTACGTTGTATTAACTTTTGTAGTGTTGTATTAATCTTTGCAATGTAGGTTTTTGTTAAGACGTAACATTAAAATAAGAGCCATGTAATGTAAAATACTTTCTGTAACTAACTCAAAAAATGAACAAAGATAACCAAGAAATTCTTCGCCTAAAGAAAACAACACGAAGATGCCAAGAAAGAGTTATTGCCTCTGTAGCTTTACCTTCGTAGACACCCTGGAACTAAAAAGATTAGAAGACAAGAAACAGACAAGAAACAGACAAGAAACTGAAGACACCCTTTGTTTAAGAGGAATCTTTGAATTATGTATGAAAGAATATGAATATGTAACAAGTTATTGCTTTTAAGGGGTGACCCTTATTAGTAAGGTGTGCTTTTCCCCTTTGAGAGAGAGGCACCTGGACGTCCGTATTTCTTTGTTTTTTATTGTCTCTTTTATTGTCCTAACCCTAATTATCCTAATTTGTATTACCTTAAATTTTTACTATTAAACTGTTAAACTTTTAAAAAGAAGCAAGTGTGAACCGTTTTTCACACTAAGCAGTTGCACTCCAGTAACAGCTCTTGTTTACCAACCAGCTGAGGCACTTGGGCCTATTCACAGCCATAATAAGTGTTTCTGTATAGTTGCCTTGGAATGGGAGCTTGTTACCAAATTTCAGACACCCTTCCCACCCCCACAAGCAGTGCTTTCCATACACAGCAGAATGTTTTGAGCAGAATTTCCTAGTAGATGCTTCTGGTTAGTAACCAGACAATACCACAAAGTAATTTGCAAAAACATTCTGGAGAACAAGGAAGCCATTCAGGGTGAATGATGTGAATCACCAAGCTCACCCCATCTCACATGACTTCAGCAAGAACTGATTCCTGTTTTAAAAATAAAAAACCCCCAAGCTTCTTCTCCTTTGAATCAACAGCATCTAGGAATGGCTCAGAACAATCCTGCTCTGGAAAATGGATCCTGCATGTGACAGAATCTTCCCCTGGAAAAACATTTCTAATTGCTGGCAATTGCACAGCTCCCAGGAAGAGCAGCCAAGCTCCACTTGCTTGCAGGATTCTGAGGAGCTGTTCAGACCACAGGGTGAGCAATCACAGGAGGATGGCATGACAACATTCCTGGGCGGAAATATGACATTCAACTGGAAAAAGAAAATAACCCCAGTCCTGTGAAAAGTCCCATTTACCTCTGAGCAGCCACGGTCGCAGCTGCATCCAAAGCAAACTGTCTCATCACACTTTCCTCCAGGTATTTCTGTTCCCACTTGGTCATGTCAGCTTCCAGAGCAAGGATCCTCTCCTCCTTCTCACGCAGGAGCTCCATAAGCGCTGTGGCGTTGTACTCAGAGACATTGGCAGCCTGAGATGTGCCCTGACGCTGATTCCCAGGAGGAAAAAAACAAACCAAACAAAAATAGAAGTCTCAGGATGCAGCTGTAAGGCTCAGGGTTGGCTGGTTTGCTTTTTGTCACTGGTTTGACACAAGAACCCCCCACAGGGAAATGCAGCGGCTTTATGCTGTGTTGGGCAGGCTAACAAGAAAATACCTGAGATGCAAAGTACTCCTCCCAAGTCCTTTGTTCCCATGTACAAAGCCCCAGATATGCATCCCAGAGCTGCACTGTGCTATACAGGTGTGATGTGCACAGCCCTTCCATAATGCCTGATTTAACACAGACTGACTCCCAAGTGTTCAGCAAGGCACTGACTAGTATCATCCCTTCAAAAAAATACATCCAAAATATTTTTAAAGCATTTGATTACTAAATTAATATGAACAATGTATAGCTGGGGGCTGAAATAATTCAGCTCTAAAGCAAGATTTGGAAGGCAGGCAGTGTTCTCTTTCAAAGTAATGAAGTGTGGGGATTTACTCAGTTAATAGTTCAATGCATAAAAATTGAAGTTTTATATGGAAGTCTCATGTGGGATTAGCAAGACATTTGACTTAAAAAATAAAATAAATGGTTTAAAGGAATAAAAATAGGGCAGACTAAGTATTTTATGCTGAGCTCAGAACTTTTAACCATGACAGGGAAACAATTTTTTGTGCTGACTTGGGCTCAATGTAAAAAGTTATAGGGTTTAGAATACCTGATCTTCCAAAAGTGTAACAGAAAAGTTTATCAAATTACTGTAACTTCTACTAAAACCAATGCAAAACTCCAAGATTTAAATATCTATTCCTGTGCAGAGATGGCAGTTAGAGGATAAAAGTAATCTGAAACTAAATGTGATTTTGAACACAGGCCTGCATCCTATTTCTAGTAAAATTTAGACACCTGACAGTTCATCTGTATTTAACACAGGCTAAAGTAAATGCAATTCTTAACATACCTGCACAATCTACTTCTCATGCATTTCTTTCACTGAAAAAGACTCACAGTAATATTGCAATACAGTCTGTGTGAAACTCCCATCTATTTCAATCAACTGCATTTATAGAATTGGCTTTGCTAGTTTAGTCTTGTGTGCTGTTTTTAAATTCAAAAGGTTTTTGAAGGGCATCTTTTCAGGCCAGTTAATGAATTTTATATAAAAACACAAACTGTGAACAAGATTTTAAAAATAATTTCAAATCATATAACCACGGAATTTAAAGGTAAAGCAGCATGTAGCTATGAGGCTATTTCTGCATCTTGTCACAGGATGGATCCCCTATTGCTCCTTATCTAAATCACAGAATCACAAGGTTGGAAGAGACCTTGAAGATCATCGAGTCCAACCCAGCCCTAACACTTCAACTAAACCATGGCACCCAGTGCCATATCCAGTCTTTTTTTAAACACATCCAGGGATGGTGACTCCACCACCTCCCCAGGCAGGCTATTCCAGTACTTGGTCACTCTTTCTGTGAAAAACAGAAAAATTCTCTGGTTGAAACAGAATTAAATCAGGTAAAAGCAATACAAGGCCAGGAAATCCATGAATCTACCTAGTGAAAAATAAGTTTTTTAACAAGACAAGATAAAAAATGTACTGCCTTTCTGCTCTGTGTGGGGCAGGGTGCAATCCTCCTGGAGCCCAGCAGGGCCAGGGCCAGGAGGTACCTGCTGCATGCGCAGAGATTCCAGCTCCCTCTCCAGCCGCGTGCGCAGCCGGTGCTCCAGCTGCTCCCTCTTCTCACATGCTGCCTGCAGCTGAACCAAGGCCTGCTGCATCTTCTCCACCTTCTCAACATAGACCTGCTTCTTTTTCAGCTGAAACAAAGCAAGAAAAGGCAACATAAACAATGAGAACGAGCGAGTGAACTTCGGGCTTTGCCACCAGCCAGGAAGAAGATGTCCAGGTGACTTCCAGCACCTGAAGGAAGCCCAGAGGAAAAATGGAGAGACTATTTACAAGGGCCTGGAGAGACAGGACAAGGGGGGATGGCTTCCCACTGCCAGAGGGCAGGCTTAGAGGGGATATTAGGAGGAATTCTTCGCTGTGAGGGTGGGCAGGCCCTGGCACAGGGTGCCCAGAACAGCTGTGGCTGCCCCTGGATCCCTGGAAGTGTCCAAGGCCAGGCTGGATGGGGCTTGGAGCAACCTGGGACAGTGGAAGGTGTCCCTACGGCAGAGGATTGGAGTTGGATGATCTTTTAAGATCCCTTCCAGCCCAAACTATTCCAAGACTCCTGACTGCTGTCAGTGGGCCCTAGCCTCCTGCTCTGTACTGGCCACTCAGGATATTACAGCTCTGTCCCAGCTCTGCTTTCCTGCTGGGTGTATTTGCCCTTTTTGTCCTCAGTGACCCCATGGTAACAATGGGGAAACAGAGGAAATTATCTCTGGCAAATGTCTGAGAGCAGCAATGGACTAGAAAGGGCACCAGGAACTGAAACAGTGTTTGAGGGACTTGACACATGTTTCCAAGGTAACTGCAGCAGTGCTTAGAGCTGGTCCCCAAGCTGGGAATGCTCTCAGTGCAATATTGAAAATTGCTGGCAGCATTTTTACAAGATTAAGCAGAAACTGAATCAAAATTTGTAACACCCTATTGCAGTCTGATCACAATAAAACAAGAGGATCAAAGCACACACCAGCCGTGGAGGGCTCTCCCCATGCCAGGTTTATCCAGGTTTATCCCAACAGTCTGGACATTCTTCTTGGCCTGAGAGGTCCTGGTCTGTTCCTGCCACTGCCCCTCCATCCTCCTCCACTGTTCATCCTGCAAACCAAGCTTCCACCCTCCCTCACAAGAAGCAACAAAAAGTATCACACTGAGCTCCCCAGTAACTGTCTTAGCAAGGTTAATACACCGTTCAGGCAGAATAAAACCAAACTAAAATATGACTAAAAAAAAAAGCAAACCATATCCAGTGCCCAGCTCTATTCAAATATAGGGAATACTACACACCTGTGGGCATTATTTTCTGTTTAGGAAAAGACTAACAATTGCAATTAGCTGGCCCTGTGTGGCAAATCTGGGGCACTGCTTTTGTAGCTCTGATTGTCATAAACCTTGAAATACAAAAATAGCAGGAAGAAGGCAACCTTTCCCAATAGTCAGAGCCAAAGCTCTAGACAAGCACCACAATGCAAAACACAGACTCCCTTATGTGAGTTCAAAGAGCTGCTCTACAGCTTCATGGAAGAAAAGTCCACTGAGGGATATTAAAGACAAGAGACACCACTTTTGGCTCAGGAAGTCCTTCTTGGAAGCGGAAAGTATTCTGGGAAAGTATCAGTGCTCACTGGCCCCATTCTGACAGTGCTCCCTAGGAATCTGCTCTCAGTTTCAGCAGACACAGGATACTTTGATCCGAACAACACAAGCTGTTCTTACATCACACCTTTGTTCCAAAAAGGTCTTATCATGTGTTTCTTAAAAAAATTTTAAAAAAAATTTTAAAAAAGGTTTTTTTTAAAAAAAACCTTTTCTCACTCCTGTTTCTCCAGGCAATGCAAAGAGCAGAGACAGACAAATCTCCCAACAATATTAATCCCAGACATAGTATCCTTTTCTTCTCTCCATAAAGTCAGCAGGCATCTAATTTCACAGCGTGAACGTTGCTGCCTTAGAGGATTTTCCCCAAACAAGAATTTTATAGTAAAAGTTACAATAAACAGTGAGCAATCTAGCCAAAGGACTTCCCACCAGTGCATGTACAGTAGAAAGGTATTTTTATTCTTTGATTGCTCAAGATTTCAAGCTTGTTTGGAATGGGATGGATGAGAACATTTTAATGTAAGTTAATAGTCCACTGCTGCTCTGCAGAAAATCAATAAATATGTTATACTTAATAAATCTTTTTATTCCAGATCATAGTGCTTGATAACACCAATTTAAGGTTTGTCAGACTCCACTGAAGTGTGGATTAATGCACCAGTTTTAAACTTAGAGTAACAGCAGCTCAAAGTAGCCAAAAGTGATAAATATAGGGTCAGAAGCAGAACCCAGAAATGGAGAGCACTCAGTATTCTTGGGTTTTGACCTGGACAAGAGTGAGGAACAACTTGATAAACTCACTAGCAGTGAAATACCTTGCATCGAGCTGAAAAATAATCTCTTCAAAACCAGCTCTCCTCTCTCTCTCTTCTTTATAAAAGAAGTTAAGGATGAGGTGATGGACATTTGGTCTCATTACCTACTACAAAGCACTTAAATTTCTGAGCAGTTTTTTAACACACAGGTAAAATCCTGCAAAAGCAGCCACCACAACATTTTACAGTTTCACAATTAACAAACCTGAGTATGCATATGTGTGAATTAATGTTCTGGCCTGCATTCAAAGAATACCAAGAGCCCAGCCAAAAAGCAGAATTAGGACACAGAAATTCCACTGAAACATCCACTTTGAACATGCTCCCATCAGCCAAACCTGCAGGTGAAAAGTTGCAACACAAGCTGTTGCCCAAGTTCCCAGCACTGCCTGCACATGCCTGACTGGGGCACGAGACCCAGTGTACAGGCACAGCTTGTTCACTGGCTTTGCAGAAAGACAACATTTTTTTTCTCCCTTCACAAGATGCACTTCATCTTCCAGCATCAGGAAGAATTAGGAATGTTGGATTCTCCAAAGTGGTAGAAGGGAAACTTAAATTTATACATTTTTGGTTTTCATCTCTCTGACTGGATCTAACTCTCATTGTAAAGAGAATCAGGAATGATTCTTCCAAGCACAGAGGGATTTCATTACCAGAAATCAAGAGTATGATCTTGTTTTCCTAAGACAGGAATTGGAAACAATTTCCTGAGTATTGCCAGGGTGCTGAAGACATAACTAAGATGGGAAGAAGGAAAAAAGGCAGCGTGCTGAGGCTTGTTCTTGGTCATTTGCCATGGATTTCCCACCCTCTCTCTCCCAGCAAAGAACCAAAACTGGTTGCTCAGTGCCAAGGGCCACAGCAACATCTGCCAGGGCAGGGATGGCATCAAAGGACACAGGAATTCTCTCCTTTGCATCAGGCCTTGCAGTGAACACGTGCTCTAGATAAGAGTTCATTCCTGAAGCTTTACAAGGACGCAGTCACGCCCTTTGGGATGTAATTTTAAATAAATTTGACAAGATAGTAATTTTCCTTTTGATGGTACAGCATTTAACTAAGAAGCAAGCTCATGTTCACATAATGTATCGTAACTGCTTTGCCTCCAAGGGTGCTCTGAAAATGCAGAACACTTTGCTAATGAGAGTATCTTTATTTTAACACCTATTTACAATCTAAGATCTCAAATAACCTCAGTGCATGTCTGGAAGCACAGCAGGATGACCGTATCCATTCCCAGCATTTCCTTCAGCACAATTTTAATAATGTCCTTATCATCTCCAGGTCAATCCCTGACTGCTTTGGAAAATGTCCTAACCAAGCATCAGAGGTCAGGCTATTATTCTAACTAAACCAATGTAAACAGGAGCAGTCACTCTCCAGTTGCCATTTACTACAAAGTTTATGTAAATTCTGCAACAGGACTCAGGACAAGAAAAATAAAGATGACTATGACTGGCCTGGGCTCTGCAGAAATCCAGTGCACAAAGAGCAAAGCAATGCAGGGAATATCCCTGAAAGATTCCCTAGCTGCATGATCAAGTATTTCCAGCTTCATTTAACTTCCCCTCTCCCTTGGCACGTACTTGCATGGTCTAAAATCAACGGACAAAGACAAAGCTTTCCTCTCAGAAACAGAGATATTTGGTTGTTACTACAACTGCCCAGCAGAAGGGGAATTAACAACATTCTAAAAGCCAAACAAATCCTGTTCCTCATTTATTTAGGCTTTGACAAACCATGCAATGCCTTTCAGGGATCCCAGGTCCTTGCAGAAGGAAGGCTCTGAGGAGTATACAGAGGTTTCATAGAAAGGGAGCAGGGGCACACAGGAATGAGGAATTTTCAGTCAAGTCACAGGGCACAAAGGAGGCTGTAACATCCTCCAACTGGAGCTGCCTGTGCAGGACAAACACAGCCCTGGACACAGCAGGTGAGGGGGATGGATCTTTTTGGAAAGAGATTCATTGCTTCCAGATGTGTTACTCAGCAAAGATTTTTTTTTCCTAGGGAAGAAGAGAAGACTTCCTGCACTGATTCAGAACTCTCCCAAGCATTTTGTCAAACCCAGCCATTACCCTCTTCATCTTGGACAGCTCCTATTTCAGCAAATTGGTAACACTCATCAGCATCTGCTTATCTCCCACCCACTATTTCTAATGTCTTCAAAGTTCCTTTGTTTAATATATTCAGGGTGTTTTCATAACATTCTGGGTTTATCCTAAAGCTGAATCCATTCAGATGCAGCTGAAAATGTGTTTCCCCACAAGAATTTGCCTGCTATGGCAGAAATGTAGTTTAAAAAAAAAAAAGCCAGCAAGCACGTTTAAATCACCTCACCCTCTTGCAGTTGGAATATATTCCTCTAGGATGCCTTTGAACCCTCCGTTTGTTTGAATTCAGGCCCAACAAGGCGCCAGTGGCCTCAGCAAGAATTCCTGCTGAAACAATTTTGTAACACTATCCCCTTGCTAGGGAACAGTGTTTGTGGCATGGGAATGTCACAATGTAGTCGCCCGGTTTGTTTGTGTTAAAATAAAGTTCCAATTCTCAAAGCCACTGCTGGAAAATCACTAACAGGGCAGAATATGTGAGACAGTGACATGGCAATAAAAATGCAGTTCTGTCACAAAAATGCAGCTCATTAGAGGGAACCAGTTACAGGGAAAACAGGGAGGTTTCTCTCCTCTGCACCCAATCCATCCAGGAGTGACAAGCCATCCAAAAAGTGTCCCTTTTGGAAGCAACTCTTCCCTGAAAGGAGTATTAGGTAGCTCCCAGAGTCTATATGTGAAACAAAGCTGTGGATACCAGGAATATCTTTCTAGAGACCCAGGGAAGTGACTGGAAAAAACCAGACCAGGCATCAAGTAGACAGCTCTCCTTTGGGTCTCCTCCCTACAAGCCAGAGCTCTGCTCTGAAAGTATCTCAGGCACAGCATAAAAAGTACAATAGATGTCATTGGGAAATGTATTTTTGCATTTCCCCCCAGACAGAACCCCAGTGTTATCAGAAATTGAGCATTTCTTCTCTCCACAGCACAGTGAGAAATGAACACAGTATCTCAGCTGGTATCTGCTTCATGTGGAATTCTGATGGCTGAAGGATCTTAGAACTTCTAAACACAAACAATTTCAGAAAAGATATTTCATTCAAACTTGTCTCCTGCCTTATCCTCCAGTTTCTACCCATTACAGAGGTTTTCTGTCTCCTCTTCCCACTGCAAGGTGTGTGTGAGGATGGCAAAGAGCAGATATTTTTATCTTCCTGGTGGTTGTCACTATTCTTCAAAGCTGTCTCCTCAAGGCACTCATAAAAAAAGTGATTTGTAAAGCAGTGGAGCAAAGGAGTTCAAGTTACACTACTATAAAAAACCCATTAACTTTTCTTAAGTTGAAGTGTGGTCTTCCATGGTATAAATTAAACAGGGTAAGCAGAAATGACCAAGTTTGAGGGAAAAAAAAGTAAAACCAGTAGCACTTGTAGCCTCTGCACTCAGCAGTTGTGCTTAGATAAAGTATTTGGCACCAAACTCCCTCCTACAACATTCCAAGTCTGGTAAGGACTGGCAGCAAGTCAGCATTTACTCAATGTCAGGTGGGTCAGGATGGTCCTTTCTGCAAAGGCAGCAGTTCTGGCCCTGGCCCAGAGCAAAGTCCAGTTTAACTTCTCTGTCTGCTCCAGGCTCTCAAGGTGTATGTGAGCAGATGGCATTAAATCCTGTGTGACCAGACACAACCCTGCTGCCATCCCACTTGAGACCCTCACAGCAATCCATGCTCCAAAATGAGAATTTTTCATTGCTTTAGCTTTAAATATTATCACTAACTGTTTCTGACTGTGATATACATTTTTAAGCCAACATACATTTTACCTCAAATATGTTCAATTTGTGTCAAATGTATTACATGTAATGAAAATAATCTGAAGTTTTGATTTCAGAAACCACAGACCACTACTTCACTAGAAACAATTTTAGTAAGCTCCTGATTTATGCAAAACTGTGGAAGAGTTACTAAAGAGAGTAACAAAAATAGAGAAGTGAAAATAGGGGTTAATAACTGTGTATCTTTATGGAGAGTAGAGAAGTAGTAAAATTTAAATATTATATATAAAACATATACATAGCAATTCTGTTCATAGACACATTTAAGTTTGCTTTAAATATTTATGATCACTCACCCTATTTTGCACTTTGCAGAAATATACCCCACACTATCAAAAACTTTAATGGCAGCTTGTTCTAAATTTGAAGAGCCATTTCACCCCTGCTAACAGGGGAAGTATTCTGTGAATGTCTACTTTTGCATCCAACTGCTTCACACTGTACTTCAGTATCTCCAAGATCATTCCTTTCTCCATCACATTTAGCATCCCATTATCTCTCCTTCCATTCTAACTTGGATGCTAAAATCCAGTATATATAAAAAGCTCTACGGGTGTATACAAGTGTCTACATTTTACAGATGGGTGGTTTTGTCCAGACTGGCAATTCAAGCCAAGGGTTTTGAAAAGAATCTTAAGCTCCAATTCCAATGCAACATTTAAATTCAGATACAGTCATATATGGCTTATAGTTCTCCCTAGAATGGAAATATTCTTTTTATAAAGGAACTGGTGCACACAGGGCAAGGTTACTCTGCTTAATAGGAAGTCAAAATGGAAAGGGTAAAAGGAAAAGCTGAAAACTTACATTACAGGAGGCAACAACTGAAATATGCATCCCCCCTCAGGCCCTGAGCCAGAGTAGCTGCCAAACCTGAGCCTAAGAAACTCCACCCTCTTCTGCAGGACCAGTTTGGAAATTCCTGACACTTACAGGGACTAGTCACTCAGATTAACCTGTTCAGAATAAAGAAATAATCCACAAAGTGTTCGTATCTCTTGGCCACTGAATGCTACTAACTCAGAATGGTGCTCCTAGCCCCTTGTAAAGGTGCCCTGAACTCTGAGCAGCTCCTTGGCCACATTTCAGAGTTACCAAACAGCCTGGGGATTGGAGAACTTTCCACAGCTCAACACTAATGAGGCAACAAATGCATTATAATCCTAAGTATTTCATTAAAAAGTTAATTGGGAAACCTGCAAAAGTGACTCTTTACCATTTGTTTCCCCTTATTCCCTCTCACCTCTAGGAAAAAGCAGAGTTAATTCCTGCTCCCTCACTGAGACAGTTCCATATTTATCTACAGCAGGAAGGGTGGCACTTCCTGCACACCCTGGGATTCGAGCAAAGGTTGGATGTATGTGACCACAAGCCCTCATGCAGATCATTTCACTCTGGATCAGCCTATGTGTGTTTTTTTTAAGCTGTCATGAAATTTAGCCCAGAGTGACTTACCTATTCTACCTAGGCAGAAATACTTTGCCACAGCACTGAACCCAATTCCTCTAGTAAAACAAGAGCAGTCTTTTGAAAATAAAACATACAATTATTATTACCCCTCAAGGCTTCACCTTTATTGTGAGAGCCAAAATTAGTGCCTACACAGAGGTTCAACCCAGCCAAGTGGTGCGTCTGCTGGCCCAGCTGATCAGAGCACCTCATCCACATTGACTACAAGCATTTTCAGGGAAACCACAAGGATGTCCCACGTACTTGGAGTTAGTGACACATCAAACTTTTAAATAACGTGCTGAAATTTGAATGAAAGCCAAAGAGCTCCAATACATCACAGAATCAATAACAGAATAGTTTGAGAGCCATGTCACATGTAAATTACCCTATAACCTAGGGTATGCTCCCTGTCCCCTGAGTGAGTGCAAGTCAGCCATGCCAAGCTAAAAGAGGTTATGACAGCAGGTAAACCCACAAGAACATCCTGAATGAGCAGAGCAGGTCCAGGGGAGATCCTGAGGGACTGAGGGAAGGTTTCCATGAAGAGATTAAAGGAAGGGCAAAAATTAAGGACACCAGGGAGAGACACAGGAAGGTTCAGGGGAGGGCTGTTGAGGCAAATCCAGAGCTCAAAGAAGAGCAGGCTAAAACTCAGAAATGAGCTACACCTGTACCTGGGAGAGGAGTATATTCACTTAGTATTTGATCATTCCTCCTCTGTTGGCACAATGGGATCCTGAAGGGAGAGAGAACTAAAAGCAGACAAGGGGAGGGTTTGAGGAATGTCTCTGAAGGCAGGAAAATTCAGGTGGACGTAGGCACAGTGCCAGCTGAGGGTGACGCCGAGCGCTGGTAGCCAGGGAGATGGCAGGGTTGGAGAGCAAATCTGCAGTGAGGAAACGTGCTTGCTCAGGAGATTTCCTCCTGAGACTCTCCATGGAGGAAGAGTAGGAGTAAAGGAAGCAGAGGCTGGAGTGGGAAATGGGGCCTTTGAGAGGAGAGCAGAAGGCGGGAGGAAAGGACGGACACTGTGACGCAGAGGGGCACAAAGGTGAGAGCCATGAGCGGCAGGGAAACGGCTACAAAAGAAACTGCTGTGAAAGCTGCCCAGCTAAGCAGCTCAAATGCATTATCACCTCTTGGGAGGAAAGGGAGAGAAAACAACTAAGGTCATGCCCAGCTTATTACAAATGCTGGGCACATACAGTGATCTGCACTGTCCCCACACCTGGCAAGTGGACAAGCTGCATTCATCTGATATTACTTGAAAGTCCATCCAGATCTGAATTTCTGCCAAGTTCAGCAGGTTTCCAGGGCTGAGATTCCACTTCCAGCCCACTTTTACAAGTTGAAACAAAGAGAAAACAAAATATGGCTGCTTAGACAAAAGCATTTCCAAGGAAATAGAGATTTGTGGCTTATCTGTTTAGCTAGTCAACACAAAGCTAAGCTGATAGAAACAGCTTTGAAGAAAGCAGATTTCCTTATAACTTCCACAAAACAAACTCATTCCCACAGCCACTTTTGCTGGAACACAAGCTACCCTAACTCCTCTCTCTCAGCATCCTTACCTCCTCCTCCAGTTTCACCACCTTGGCCTGAGCGTTGTTCAAGGCCTGGTCTCGGATCTCGATGTGTCTGCGCTGGTCCTCGTTGGTGGAGCGGGCAGCAGCCAGCTCTATCTCCAGTTTCTCTTTTTCTCGCTGTGTCTCCTTGTCTACAGAAAAAAAAAGTGATATTTATCAATGCACAGCACTTGTCTCTGACCAGTTTTCAGGAGCCTTTTGCTCCAGAGGTGAAGGGAAGATTGCACTGGGACTTCTTACAAGAAAGAGAATGCAAATGTAGTGCTAAGAGGGAAAAGAAAAGGACACGGCTTTCAAGGAAGAGAAGGACCTGTAATCCTGAAAAACAAGTATGGTACCTTCAAGCAACAATGTGCCACAAAGATAGTGAGAAGGAATAGAAGGTGCATCACTCAGTACAGTTACTCAGGTAATTTGCTGTGATTATGTAGATGGTTAGTGAAACTTGGCATCTCTTCACCTCTGAGGTTTCAGCAGTGGAAAACAAACTGAGTAATTTTAATATCTCAGCCTAGGGAGAGAGATAGCAGACTGGTGTTCCTGAAAAACTTGTGTTCCTTTTTCCAACACTGACCCCCCAAATTGGAAGGGGGTTCTGTCCCTTCTCAGAGGAGCCCCCAGCAATATCTTCAGAGGAGTCAGAAAACAAATCAGCAGTAAGAACTCTTCAGTCTTCCTCTACGGCCTGTAAAAATGACCCCCTAGGCCAGAAGTGAGGCACATACATCTGTTCTGTCCCTTCTAAGAGCAGACCTGCCACCCCAAACACAGCAGCTCATCCTTTTCTGCTGCTCTCCAGGAAGAGCTGGACACTGTTGGAGCAGCAATGCTGAGTGTTGCAGGAACAGGGCACTGCCTTCATAAAAAAATAGATAGGATAAAAATAATTGGAGACTGGAGAAATTATCACACAGGGTGTAAGGCAAAGCCACAACACAGAGCTGATGTCCTCTGTGTATGTTGCCATTCCCAGCTCAAGCCAACCAGCTCCAAAAATAACATTAACCCACTTGCTGGATACACAACCACAGAATACTCCCTGGAGTGATCTACACCCAGCACTGATGACACCAGAGAAACTGCATTCCAGAAACCAATATCCCACGACAAAGGAATGAGGACAAGGAGTGGAAGGCTTGAAAAACAGGAACGAGGTGCTGGGTGTTAGGACAGACTGCATATGGAGTACACAGGCCCATTTGTGCAAGCATGTGCATAACTATATTTACAGGACCACAATTACTCCCTTTCTTCTGCCAGCAAAGAGCCAGGAGCAAAGCTTTAGCAACACAGAGTAGCTAAAGATTCCCTTCTGCCAGAGAATCAACACAGCCCACACACAGGTTGCAAAACAAACCTGTCCACCAACAGCACCCAGAGCTCTGCAGAGTAAACACTGAGTGCAGCTCAGAGCCAGCCCAGGACATAAGGACAAATGTCATCACATGCTTATTTTTTTGCCCATCTTTTCCCAGTGTTTCTCCTCCACCCAGGAATGAGTTGCTGCCAGTGTGAGCACATTAAACTGTACTGCAGAGACTGAGCTGCATTGAGACAGGGTAGTATTATGCCAGCAGGTTATCAGTCAGTGCTACCAGGCTGTTTGTTAATCTGGAAATGCTTGCAGAGAGGCTTTTGGAGGTTTTGTGGCACACTTTTCTCCAAATGAGAACTGCTTCACTTGACAAGTGCCTGCAGCACCCCTAGAAATGCTGGGACTGATGAAATACAGGCTGTGGCTTCCATGTTCATCCAAAAGGAGAGGCAGGGCCCACAGCTTTGACCTCCCCACCTTTCTGGGTGCACCTATGAACCTCAGTGTCCACCCAGCAGAAGGAGAGACTAAACTCCCAGACTTCCCAGTACCACCAGGATTCTGGAATTCACTCTCTGACAGCCATATGCTTGCAAGGCAAACCACAAGGAATAAGCTAAGGATGACACAAAAGAGGGACACCAGAATCTGTCAGAGTAGCTGCAGTGTCTATTACACCACAGAAAAACTCTGTTTTGCAATTTTATTGCACTACCTTTTTATATAACAATCAGAGAAAAGTGAGCATTGTCAGAAGGGTGGAACACACTGTGGGATGAGAGAAAAGTTGGCCCAACGCCGTCGGCCTCAAGACATTTCAGAACAAAGGAAAAGCAGCATTTCACACCCATCATTTTGGTTTGCCTTGTGATAAATCCACTGCTGTGGACAGAATTCCTGACCCTCACCCAGCCCAGCAGACTGCAGGAGTGTTCATACCATTTATTTTTGCTGAACAGGATAGGGCAGTGGCAAATTAAAGAGGAAGGAGATAGGAGACCTACCAGGCTCCTCTCCTACTGGCCTTAACTCATGCCAGGATTCCTGCCAGCCTGGGAAGGTTCAATTTCAAAGCTTTCAAGGAATAAAATAGGTGGATAAAATATGTAAATTATGGGATAAACACTAATTTTATGGTTTAACTGAAAATTACCTTTGCTCCAAAATCTCTAATAAATCCCATCAGATGGACTTTACACACTGACAGAAAAGGAATTCTTGAATCCCTCCTCCTTTCTCCACTGCCAGCTTTGGACTGCCACTGCCCTGCTTTCTATGCTGATAATTAACCTGCTGCACTGTCCTCCTTCGCAGGTGACTGGAGCTTTCCACTGACCCATAATGGCTCATAATGACCCATAATGGTAACTCACTTTGTGCAAAGAGCTGGGAGATGGTTTTCCGATTGTCTTCAGACCCCTCAAACTCCTTCTCTGCCAGCTGCTTGTTGGCTGTCTCCATGCGTTCTGCAAAAAATTCAATAAAAGCAAACAAAATAAATAAAAACTTCCAAGCATTAAGTTACATCTGTCCTGGGCATTCTTGATGCTGGGTGAATGGATCTCCTATTTCTACAGCCTATCAGAATTGGCACTCACTTTTGAAATGTTTCTAATTATGTCCTTAAGGAAATACACTCAATGAGACAAAACAGGTTAAAGTTCCAAAGAAATTCTTTTAAACATTTATAACACAGAAGTTTATTTTTTCAACTTATACCTTTATTTTTTCCACACAAATAAATCCCACCATGAAATTAAAAGATCTCTTATAATTCTCCACTAAATCTTAACAGAAGATTAAATCACTGTTGTCCAATTACCTGACTTGAGGGAGTAGTGTAAAACCCTAAAAACAGCTTAACAGCTCTGCTGCTCCAAGCTGCTAGAAATTTGTACCAGTCTGTGAAAATTAGAATGAAATGTTTATGCTGTGTTTTATCATGAATAAGATTATTTAATGCAGGCCTTTGTGTACAGTACTGGGATAGGTATGGCTTTACTTCCTGGATGCAAAACAATTTCTGGGAGTCTTAGTAAAAGACATGAGGCAGGGAGAGCAAGCAGGACAATCAGAAGGCTTTCTTAAAATATTTAAACTTACAGTTAAAACAACTGTTTGTTCCCCTTCAAAAATCTCAAATTGCAGATGATTTCCACCTTCCAAACTAATGCTTAACCTTTTACCCTTGATAAGGTCAAATACCACTCAACACCACTCTGCTGCCAGCTGTGGGGCTGCCTCAGCCTCTTAGCAAGAACCAGACACCAATAACATCTCACTCTGGAAAAGGAAGGGAGATCCAAAAAACCAGATGCCTACATTGATAAGGAATGACAAGACCTTCGGGAAGAACAGACACTCTGCAGTTTGTATGTCAGTGCAAAAAGGGTCACTGGACAGGAAATAAAGCGAACGTGCCTGGTGTGGGATTAGGCAGTCAGCAAAACCTCTTTCCATTTGTGTAAACTGAACAAATTGTACAAATTGTCTCTAGGATATAAGACATGAGAGAATTCCAGGCTTGCATCTGGTTTATGGTATTTGGCTTATCACATGTTTCTTGTCAATGAAAAACAGACTGGAAATGAAAGCCCTCTCCTAAACCTGTCTTTTCCATTCTTGCAGCAAGTGCTTAAAATCTCTGACTACTGAATGCACCTGAGTATCTCATCATATTCCAGTTGTGTCAGACACTGAATTCTGCAGCAAAACTCTGTCCTGCCAAGTAAGCCTAACAATAAAAACCCCCAGCACTGAAGAACAGAAGTTTTAATTCATTTACCTCTTAGATCCCTGTTGAAATCATGAAGCCTACGAATTTCTCCTTCCAGTTTGTTTCTCATGGCCTTTTCCAGGGCATCCCGCTTAGAGGATGATTTCTCCAGGTTTTTGTATGCCTCTGAAACTTGCTGAATTTCTGCTTCCAGCTGCAGTGGAAATGAAAACAAGCACTGACTATTTTTCACCAACAAATTTCATTTTCTCAGACAGGAGATTACTTTGTCTCAAGGGTTCTTTATTGAGGGAAACCTACACTTATACACTAAGTAAAAGAAAGTCTCAGGTCCGTGATGAATCCCTCCATAGAAAGAATACCAGTGGTTGAATAATTTTGCAATAAAATATGCTTTATCCTTCCTTTTAGGATATGCTTTATCCTTCAGTGTAAAGCTTCTCTGATCATCTGGAGCGGGAGATTCTCTCCTAACTCTCCTTGCTGGGCATGGTTTGCTATGGAAGCATGGATCCACGACATAGCAAACCCCATCAGCACTTTCTACAGCAAGTGATCAACAAGGGGGTGGAGGGAAGTGCATTTGTATCCTTCTGTCATTGTCAGGAAGCTGTCAAACAATTCTCTCAAGTATTTCCTGGCCAGAAACCTTCCAAAAAAATACAACCAAACGAACATATGTCCCTGGTAAGAGGTAACATGGGGAATAATGAGTGTGGAAAGCCACACTGGTCACCTGAACTCAAAGACAAGCAGCCACACATTCTTTCAGCCCTGAGCACTGCTCAGTGCAAAGAGCACAGCAAGGCCCACAAAGTCCTAAACTACTAAGTAGCATCAGCCTTTCCACAGCTGCAAGGCAAAAGCAAAGCTGACCTGCTGCCCAGCTTTTTATCACTGGTCATCAAGAAGTTACTTCTGTGAGGCAGCATGAAAATACCTCCACATATGCATGTTAATGATGGGTCTCACTGGGGTATTTCCTTTTAAATGTCTTAGCATCATTTATTCTGCTTGTTGCATAAAGCCAAAGGTGGCAAATAGCTGGGTCCAAATCAAGACATTAAGTTTTCATGGAAATTACGTGGTGTTGAGAGAGGGACAAAAGGAGTGTTAGTCCCAGTCCTGCAGTCCTCCAAATGTCTTTAGTGTAGCCATAGCAGCACTACTTGCCCTGCACGCTGTGGTGCCAACCAGTTTTGTAGCTATGTCCCCTGTGCCTCCTTGAGTGGGTCCCCTGTGCCTCCTTGAGTGGCTGTGGTCTTGTGCCATCCCAAACAGGCCCTTCCTGCAGCTCTGAAGTCTTTTTGGGAAAATGAAACCTGCTGCTACCCTAGACAAGCCTTAACTTAGCCAAGCAAGCCAAGCAGTCAGCCTCTTCAGCAGCTGAGGAGGATGTGCTTTTGAGCATGGTCAGTGAACTGTCAGCAGAAAACTGAAGGCTTTGATTCCATCTTCTGTCAAAGTTAAGCTGATGCCCAAAGGCACAGGACACAGACCAATCAATCTGCATACAAAAGACTCTAAAGTACATAATCAATCCCTTCAGCAAAGGAATCCAACAGCTGCAGATTAAATAATTCAATTAGGGACTAGACCAGAGACAAGAGAATGCCTGAATTCTACAACCACCCACCTTCTGCAGCCGGGCCACTTTCTCATAGCACCCATCCAGCTCCTGTCGTAGGGACCTGTTCTCCTCCGACAGGATTTCCACCATTTGCTGGGCCCTGGAAACGATGGCAAAAGGATCTACTTGCATCTGCTGGTAGGGGGAAGGGATCTGCTGGGCCCGGGGCATCATGGAGTAGGAGTCGCCTTGCTGCTGCTGCGGGCCCAGGAAGGGCTGGCATAGTCGGTACAGATCTCCCTGATGGACTGGGTTGGACAAGAAAGGCTGCTGGGTCCGTGGCAGAATGCCAGGATCTGCCTGGCTGGGAGTCAGAGGTTGCTGGTGCTGGGAAGGGGACAGCCTAGAGGGTGGCGGAGACTGGAGCAAAGTCAAAGATCCCAGGGATGTCAAGGATGAAGTTGGGCTGTGGTGGTGAGGTGGTCTCTGTTGTAACTGCAGCTGCACATCTGGGTTCTGCCTGGAAAACAGAGAGCACAGGCTCCATCACAGTCATGCAGAGGAAGGTGCACAAACCCAGGGACAAGGTGTGTAGCTCCTGTGCACAGGTCCTCCCATACAAGAGAAACCTCAAGTGAGGCTTTCTTCCATTTTATAAGTCTGTTTTTAAAAAGCATTTCAAAATCAAATCTTTAGCAGAAAATTTATTCTAAGGGCACAAAGGTGTTTCGTCTTGAGACTATTTTTTTACAGAAGTACTAAGAGAAAGTGCATCAACAACTACTGGCCAAAATTATTTTTGTAACTTTTCTCCACACTTTGTGGATAAAACTGTTCAACTAAGGACTGCTAGGAACAGGCTCTTTTGTTCTGGCCTTAAATGTGCCATCTGTCATCGAGAAAACAATTCATTTTCTTCTGCAAGCCAGGACAGACAGTTAAAAGCATTGGCTAAGCTTGATGCTAATATTCCAGCACCACTGATCTAAGCTTTCTGAAATATCAACCAACAAACTGCAGCCTGGTTAAATGAGACAATTAAAGGATCTGAAAACCAACCTAAGAATCAAAAGCAGCATTTTCATTCCAACCTGCCCTGTCCTATGCAGTAGGAGTGTTTACTGCTCCTAACAATAACCTCTGCAGGCTATCAGAGACACATCTAACAATCTATAACATGCCTGAGTCCACCACAGAACTAAATCCAGGCTACACCCTCTCACATTTCCCAGGCTCTGGAGATCCCCAGCTCAACTCCTGCTGCATTAGCCAAGTAAGAAATCTCTCTGAGAAGACTGTGTGGATTTATCATGCTTGGATGACCTCAGGAGGCAGGATTTCCTTTCTCCTCCAAAAACATTCAACCTTTAACTTCTCTGGATGTTCATTATTCTAACAGTTGAAGTCCCTCCCTCTCCATGCTGCAGCCAGTCTCTTCTTGAGCATGGAGCTCAGGTCAGAGCAGACCCAGCTAGGCAGCTCAGTGTGTCCTGAAACACTCCTGCTGCTCTGAGAAAATTTCCCACCCTTTGGGATGCGCTTCAGCCCTGCAGCTGGAAAAGCACACATTGTTGTTCCACCTGGCCAGAGCTGCTACAGAATACCCCCCGGCTGCCTGTGCTCCCAGGAGAGACTCCTGCCCTGCAGAGGATGGACAAGGCTGCTCACAGCATTCCCACAGCACAAGGAGCCTTGGAGGAACTGACAAGAGTGAGCAGGAAGCTGAGCTGGGAGCTAAAAGGTTACACAAAACGCTTTTCAGCCCAAGGGCAAACACTCAGCACCATCCTCCCTGCTCTCCAAGACGGAAGGAATCACTCCTGGTACCCACCACTCACATCTGGGCATTACTCACATCTGGCAGCAGCGCAGGGGAGTTCAGCAGCTCTCAGCCCAGCACAGGGTTCACTATTTCAGCATCATGCCCTTCATGTCTCATTGCCCTGCTTCCCAGCAGAGAAACCTCCAAGCTCCCACTCAAATTCCTTAATGGGGAAACAAATCTAGCCTTTGGTAACTAAGAAAAAACAAAGAATCACTGCTGTAGCTACTGTTTCTCTCCTTCTCACATTCAGGTGGCTGTGGTCCCTACCAGCCGCATCATTTCAGGAGCTGTATTTCCCCAGAAATTATCATTTGCAGCATGAGGATTTCAGGGGTCATGCAGAAGAGGGATGTACAATTAATTTCCTCAGGAATGTTCAGTTTAGTAGCAGCAATTTGGTTCTTCTCCTCCCAGGGGGGCAGCTCTACTTGTTGTTGCACTGATTTCATTACCTTCATTTGCCAGTTCCCATAATGAAGAATGAGGCAAAACCATAACAGGCCATGCTCAAGGTCACCTGGTTTGTCTCAGGTGGTTTCCAGCTGCTTTCTTAGCTCACCCAGTTGTGTGCAGAGTTAAAACTTTGCATCCTCAC
The DNA here is from genome assembly GCA_013399835.1 of Leptocoma aspasia. Classification (NCBI taxonomy): domain Eukaryota; kingdom Metazoa; phylum Chordata; class Aves; order Passeriformes; family Nectariniidae; genus Leptocoma; species Leptocoma aspasia. The sequence goes on along the minus strand of VXAX01007472.1, from coordinate 108,169 downwards.
AAACCACTCATCTCCTTGTGTTTATTCTTTACCTATCACCACAGCTCTGCTTTGATGCTGTAATCAATTAGGGAATAACCTTGCTGTGCCATTTCATCTGTGATGACCTACAGAGTTAGATCAAAAACAAGTACATTGCCAGTCTGCCTCATGGATGCAAAAAAAAGAATTTTCAACCTACAAAACACTATTTTCCAGTCTGAAAACAACCTGGAACAGTTACTCAGGGAGACTGGTCTCAGAGAGTTAACCTTATAAGCCTTATGAGGATGATTTAGATGCCAATGTTAACAATTTGAGCTCTTTGACAAAAAACATCTTGTTATTCTGCCAACAGAGACCCAGTGGCAGAACCCTGCCATCCTGAGCACCAACTCAGGAAAGGAACAAAATGATGGCCAAAGAAACACAACAGCAGCACTTTAATTCTGAAGGGCCAGTCAAACTGACATGCCTTGTAATGATCCCTTTTTTTAAAAACCTATTGTAAAGAACAACTCTAGGAAATCATGGCTGAGTATTTCTAAACAGGATACATTTCCAAGAAAAGAATTCCAGCTTCTTGGCACTCACATCCAAAGCCTCTCATAATCTTGAAATTACACCAATCTTGTGGGCTCAAGACAGAACATGAGAGCTTGGAGCCTCTAGTTCTGTGGCACTACCAACAGCATTAGGGCTTCCAAAATGTCACAAATGCATTTATGTTCCCAGCAGAACGAGACAGCACAGCTGGGTTAATACATCCTATGTTTTAAAAAGTTTAAAAATCCTAGTAATTTCACAGTGACACCAGACTTTTTAAGATCTTGCATGCAAACTTTTACATACACATTCAAAGACCTTTTCCCCACTATTTACAATTTTGTCTTATAAAATACTTACATACATTTTGTGGGTAAAAAATACCTGGCTCTGTGATTTCTTTATATTAACAAGGGAAATGAAGAATTTATTTCTCTGGTAAAGCAATTTTGGGCTGAGAGAGTCAGAAAGGTAAATGAACACAATTTGGATTTTTCAAGACTTTTATGCTACACTGCAAAATGTAAAGGTAAAAATGACTATTGGTGTCACTTAACAGTATTGCTGATAAAATAGTGGCAGAAAATTCCCTCCAGGAGAGAATGAGTCCTCAGGTAACCCCACAAGAGTAATCACAATTTTATCTGAACCAACCACTTCAGAAAAAATGCAGACTCTCAAAACACATATACAACAAAATTACACAATCTCCTTTCATTTGCCTCAGTGTCACAGAGACCCGAATAAACCAAACGCAGAGGAAAATAAAAACCTCAGGGCAACTAGCCCCACAGTTTGGGTTTGAAAGCATCACTTTAAGGGCCACCTCTCTGTGCACTAAGCAGGAATTTCTGCTCTCTGGCATGGACCAGAGGAACACTCCACACAGGTCAAACACAAACCTGGATTTATGTCTCTGCAATAACAAAGGTCACCTCAGCTTTTCAGGCAGGAAGGCAGAGACAGGAGTCAGGGCAGCTCTGCAGCCACCAGGGCTGCTCAGGCTGCCAGGACAGAGGGTCACACACAAGGTCTGTGGGCAGAGCAGCACAGTGGGGAAGGCAGAAGAATGAAGGGATCAGGAAAGATCTCTGGCTCGTTAAGGTCTTTTCGAATGCCTTCCCAGTTTCTCCTGCCTCTTTCATGTTCAAGAAGCTCCAGTTCCCTTCTCTTCCCCAGCCTTCCTGCACAAACCAGGAAATGCTGACCGCGGGAGGGAGCAGGCTCTACTCCATTACACAGCCGAAATCAAACCCAGGAATTTTTGTTCTGCTGCCCAGTCACACCTGATTAGCCCCCACTTTGATGCTGCTCAGGGGAACGCAGTGCACAGAGTGATTTACTAATTATGGGACAAATTCTGCAGACTTCCCTCTCAAAAACTTTCCGTGAAGTCAATGGGATTAATCACCCCAGCAGGAGCTCAGTCACTTGGGCTCCAGACGGAGGATGGCGCTTGAATCAGAGAGACAAGGAGCTTCCTCTGCTCCCAAAAATGCATCAGACAGGAGCTTCCTTTGCACCCAAACCTCCATCAGACAGGGGTTTCATCTGCACCTAAAACTGCATCAGACAGGAGCCTCCTCTGCTCCCAAAAATGCATGACAGGGGCTTCCTATGCACCCAAACCTGCATCAGATAGGAGCTTCCTCTGCACCCAAAACTGCTCCAGCTCTCGCTGTGCTGCCACAGGAGCCCTTGCAGCCCCCAGGACATGGAGTCCAAGGCACCTGTGCTCTGCTCTTAGACTGGAGGGTTGTTTTCACTACCAGTGCTAAAGTGCACTTGAAGTATTAGGGAGAGAACCCGACTCTGGAGCTTCACATGCGGCCAGCCCTCTTCTAAACTTTCCTTAAAATTTCCAAATAACAGCAGAGATGCCTCCGGCATGCCCGGTATTTACATTAAACCAACATCATTACCGACATACACTGTTCCCAAACTTACACCGCCCAGGAGCAGGTGAGGCAAACTGTTTGCAGACTGGTTTAAACTTACCACACAGCCCATTCCTTTCCCAGACTGGGGAGGGCGAAGCATGAGAATGCTGTGAATTCCCCAATGTTTATCTTGCTCAACGAGTTTTATTTAACCGCATCATTAGGTCACCCTCAAATTCCCCCGAACAATGAGGGGGAAAACCCGCAGAAAAGGGTGTGGCTTCGAGAGCAGAGAGAAGGGGCTTTGTTTCCTTGACGCACAATTCAAAAAATGCACACATTTACCAATCCAAATGAATCCCGATAAACGCCGAGCCGCGGTGCAGGAAAACTGGAGACTGCAAGGACACCCCTGATGTGAGGCAAAAGCTCTCCCCGGAGCTGTTTGCCTTTAAAATCCCCCAGCTGCACCTTTAGCAACACAGAAGGTTTCTTGTCTAAATGACAGTTTCTCTTAAAGCGTGTGGGAGAGGGAGGGGAATAGAGGACTTGCTCCCTTCCTTTGCTGCGCTGCTCTGTAATTTATGGATTAGTCTTGCAATTGTTCTACTGCTCCAGCATTTGCCTGCAAAGGAAACCTCTCCTCTATGCAGCTATTTAGGTTAAAAAGTAACCTCATTAGATTCCCAGTGCTTTGAAGACAAATTTCAGTTGCTTCCCCTACTGGAAACCTTGCCAGCTGAACCTTTCTCCTCCCCCTCCTTTCCCCCACCATGTTCTTTCAAAGCAGCCAGGATCCATCCAATACAGACAAAAATCACCCTGTCTAGAGGAGCTGGCTGTTGGCGTGTTTTCAAATACCTCTCCCTTGATCAGCAAGCAGGCTACGTCTCACTCCATATAATATAAGGAGTATTTCTGATGCAGCAGAACCACCGAGGAGCTGTTTCCCTGTCCTGTGTGCACAAAGGTTTGAGGCCTTTGAATCTGCAAAAACATTTGCAATGAGCTTCTACAATCACTACCCCCCCTAAACCCCTTACTTCCCCTTTTCCTGGCCTCTTTATTATTTATTTAGCCAGATCAAAGGGCCTTTTCATCAGGCTTGTATGCTGCTGAAGTCATTTCAGATCACAAACAATGGTGGACAAACTCTGAAAATAGCTCCTCATAGGGCTAAGAAGGTTCTGAGCAGATTCAAACTCCCTAAAGCTCAGACTCTGCTCCCAAATACTGACTGGTTTCTTCATGCTCCCCTCAAAATGCACAAACACAAATTCACAGAGACCTCTCCCCCCCGTTCCTCCTCTGAATTACCCTTTTAGCTTCAAAATGAGGCCAAAATCATTACACCAGATACCACCTGGTGTCAGGCAGAGATGAGATGGTATGGGAATAGGTTAAGTAAAGCTGGGGTTTTAGCCCACCTTAATAAAACTTCATCTTCCCATATATACATCAGTGTTTGGCTCAAGCCAAATCCAGTTCCTTATCTAGAGGGAACCAGAACAGGCTGAGATTTCAAATGATGCAAGAAAAATGAGCAAAAGCTGAACAAGCAAGTCTGGGATGAGGCACAAAGCATATTCCATTTTCCTCTCCTACACTTCAGTCCACTGAAAGTAAAATTTTAAAAACTGCAGGAAGCTCAGAGGTGATTTTTGCTACCTGCACCATTATTGCTTTCATTCACTTTCTCCTTTCCTATGTGATGCAGTTTTAAGAAAAATCTTTTGTCTGGCAGATGTAATTAAAGAACAACTTAAGTCTTGCAGTAAGTAACTGCAAGTTTCTACAATGAATCACACCATAACTTTGGCTTTTGTAGCAAAGCTTTTGTGAGGCTCTGGAGCCTCAACATTGAACTTCCCCATACCATAAAATCAAGTTGGCTTGTTTTGGATCTTTTTTTTTTCAATAAAAAAGCATCAGGTCTCTCTAGTCAGGTACTGAAGCAGGTAACAGTCCTTCCAGACAGTCTGCAGCTGAACACAACGCGTCATCTCACATAATGAAGATGGGGTCTTTGCTGAAGGAAAACCTGCCTCAGGAGTGAAGGTGATGGACTGAGTTTTATATTGTCATTCCCTACATGGCTGTCACAGGGTTTGTTTTAAGGTCTTGCTTACCTGACTGAGCCATACTCAGGGGGATGCTGATACCTCATCATAGGCCCATCAGATCTTCCCTGCTGGCTCATGCGATGGTCACTATAGAAATGCCCCGAGTCCTGAGGTTTGCAGTTCATAGACAGGGTGGACACATTTTTGTAAGGGTACTCTGGAGGAGGCCCCCGCTGCTCCATTCCTTTCATGCTGGGCTGGGAAGGGGGCTGCACCGAGTTCTTGTAGAACTCATTGGAGCCAGAACTTTTGTAAGGGTCACTGGACTGCTGGGGAGAGAGCGGGGACAGCGGGGAGAGCGGCGTGCTCGTGACAGGTGCGTGGGCCTTGACCCCGCTGGTGGCCAGGGACAGCTGCATCAGCCTCTCGCTCAGGGAGCGCACGTGGCCTTGCTTGAGGTCCTTCAGTCCTTCGTCCTGGTGCACTTTCCCTGGGCTCACCCGCTGCACCGTGGGCCGCCCTTCAGTCCTCATCTTCTGGTTGGTGACGCCCGTGACGTAGAAGGCGGCCCCGACGCTGGCGTGCGGCTGGCCCCGGAAATACTGTGACTGCACCTTGGCCTCCTCGTAGGTCGGGAGGTCCTCACTGTTCTGGAGCCGCGGCGACAGCTGCTTCTCCATGATGCTGTTGTCCACCTGTATCTCCTGGCCCTGGGGCTCCTGGCGGGCAGCATGAGTCACGAGCTGGTGGTCCTGGGAGCTCAGCCCTTCGTTCTGAGAGGCCGGGCTGGCGGTGCTGCTGAAAGGGGGGGCATTCCCTGTGGCTTGCTGGTGTAAGGCGAGAAGGTTGCGGTTGTCATTTGGGTTCCCGTATCGGAGCTGCTCCTGCAGCAGGCGCTGTAAAACTGTCGTAGCTGCTTGCTCTTCTGAATTCCTCATCTCAAACTGTGGTGCCTTTTGGGTGGAATGTAAAAGCTGCCCTTGACCTAAGGAAAGGAGACACGGCTATTAGCGCCTGAGTGGATCGAGGGAGAGGTATTCAGGAGCAAAGGCTTGAAATACAGAAAAAAGCCAGGTTAGATTACCAAAGGTTCCCATAACAATGGGGGTCGTCAAGGCCCATCGAGACCTAAGAAGGACTTGCATGCCCGGGGCTCAAAGCCTCAGAAAGGTGATGAAAGGTGACTTGAAAGTTTATAGGCAAATCAATCGACTGCAAGCTGTAGGGATGCGTGCCAAATACCTCAGACAGCATCTCGGGCAAAAAGGAGACGTGGAATTCACAGGATGATGGTAAAAATGCCTGAAACCTGTTTGCTTTATACTTAAGAGTTACCAACAGTGAAACACACTTCCCATATTTGTAGGCAGACAAGGACTGAAGTGTGAAATCAGCAACTTGTCAGTTTTAAGGGAAAGAAAAAAACAAAAAAGAGGCCCATTGAGATAGCATATGGTTCAAAAGAAGTAAAGAAATCTCTCAGCTTGGATAAAGCAATTCATGAATACCTAGTTAACCAGCAGGTTTTCGGAGTTATGAAATGCCCAGAGTGAGATCAGCACCTTTTCTCCCTGCTGCAGAAAACCCCAGGCACGGTGCAAGTGAGGACTCAGGAACTTCCTGCTATACAAAGGCAACCAAATCCTCACACATCTAAATATCCTCAGCGGAATGCATGCAAATGCAAGGGGAGGAAAAAGAGTTGTCTGATCTAAGGAACAGAAAAAGACCTCTGAGTGGCAGGAAAAAACACTTCGTCCCAGTGAGAGAAACACAAAGACCCAATGTCAGGCACATCCTAAGTACAGATTAAGCCAGTCACCAACAGCAATTACATTTTGCTCAGTCTCCCAGTCGAGTCAGGAGTGTATCATGGAAACTCAGGCCCATTGGCCTTGCCTGAGTTGAAATATCAAAAATTAATGATACCTCTGAGACATGTAACTGAAAGCAGAGCTACTTTTGGGCTAGAACAGCTCAGAATAGAGAGTAAGCCTCACTCGCTGGCCAAGCTGTGGCTCTGCCCTGACAGAACACATGTTGGTGTTCTAGCATTTTCTTTTGTCACCTTTTTTCTGTATTCCATTGTCCCCTAGCAGAAGGTAACTTGTTCCCAAGTTTGTTCTGAGGCAGAACCAGGAGGCCTGAAGGGTCTGCTTTGTGCTGCATCTCCACAACCTCACCATTTGCTCCCTCAGACCAGCCAACCCCTGCAACACAAGGACTCACACTGGGCACACAAAAGCCTTCTGCAAATCTTCATGAAGAGAAAGTTAAAATCCATCTCATTCCAGGCTGCTCACCAAGGCAGGAATTCAGGCCCTGTTAGCTGACCTGGAATGTGACTCCTTTGAAATCCTGTTTGAAGTGACACATACCTTTGTCCTTCACTTGGAGTTCCCTGGTAAGGAGGAGCAGTTCTGCCACATGGGGGGACACACTCAGCCTTCCTCCTGCACACCCAAGATCTCCACTCAGAGACAGCTTCAGGCTCCCCTTCAGCAGGCCAGATCACTTGATACTCTCCTCGCTCCCAAAATAACTCTGAGGAAAGCATTGAAAACATAATTTTAATCAGTAGATGAGACCCTAGAAATAATAAACCTCAGTCCATATTTCAGATTTTCCTTTTGTACCTTCTTGTTTTCTCCCAGAGCCCAACAATTTTGATCCCTTTAGGATGAATGAACCCCCATGTCCCCAGCAATCTACTCCAGCTGCTGCTTTAATCATGACCATTTCTGTTCCAAGATTAAATGTTGCCAAGTAATGCTTTGTCCCATCTGTGCCTCCAAGTGAAACAGTGATTAAAACCCGCTAATTCTTTAAATCCATTGTTTTATTTTTTGCTCAGAATGAAAGCTGCAGCACAGATGAGGATGCCCTGTGCTTATGGCTCCTTCACCAGTGGTGCTGAGTATTTCAAACTGTGTCAGCAGAAATCCTCTGCTGGATGGTGACACGATGAAATGCTTGATAAACTTCAACACACTGTGCCTTGGAAATGACTGTGAGAATGATCAGTTTGTGAATATTAGCTTTATTTTACAGACTGGGAAAGTCAGGGGAAGAAAAGGACACTGACAAGAGTTTATGCCAGAAATGCATTGCAGAGCACAGCTCTAATTCCCAAAACACTCTTTAATTACGTTACTTTTCTCCTTCAGAATATGAAGCAGTAAAGAAACTTTAACCATTGAGAGGAGAAGCAGCAGAATACAGAACAATGTGTATTTAGAAATGTTACAAGAAGCAGTTACTGAAGGTGTCCTAAACAAAAAGGCAAGCCATGCAAAAGATGTGGAACATTTTTGTGCACTCAGTGTGTTCATATTTTAAGGAAAGGCAATGAAAACAGAACTAGCAAAACTAAAAATATTCATTGATATGTATAATTTAACTTAATTTCCTGGAATGTTGCAAAAAACAAAGTGAACAGATGTAGTGAAGGAATGCAGACGTGGATACTTCTGTCTCTGACTTATTACAGCACAAATCCACACCCAACAAAAACTATCTCAGATCTGCAAGTTAAATACTTGAGGTGTCAACAGCAATTTCAAGGCACATGAACAATATTTAAGGAGAGAACAAGGCAGTGTTGTGTGGTGTGGTACTTCAAGATGGTGGTTGAAAAAAGCAGCTAATGTCAAATTCTTAACTGGTGACTTAGCTGAGAGGGATATATTGAAAACAGCTGCCAGCAAATATGTAATAAAGAAGCTTTAAACCAGGCATTAAAGATAGCAGATAGCTAGAGCAATTCCTAGCCTCTTTTCCCAGTGTTGCACAACAGAAGTTAAGGATTCCTCATCCCCCTCACACCAGAATCATCATGACTCCTCTTTTTATAATTTTTTTAAACCAAGCTGCCCTGAGCAACCCTTTTTATTAGAGCATAAAAAGGCTTTTATTATGCAAGATGATGCTGCTTTTACACCCAAAGATTTCTTTTGTCTCAACTGGAAAAATTTAAGGAGGTGGGGGTGTTGTTTATTTTTTAATACAAAGATACAATCCAGCTTGAGATTGTGCCTCTCTGCCTTAAAGATTTTTTTCCAACAGACAAATCCAATTTGTGCATGTTTAACTCCTTTAAATGCTCCAGGAACCATTTCACACACAGAGCTTCACTCCTCAGGACTACCAGCTCATTCTGCTGAGCTGATGGAGGGAGGGCACAGTTCATACTGAAAACATTTGCTGGAACTGAATACTACTAATTTTAGTGTGGATGTAAACTAGAAATCAACTTGGAAACCCAAAGCAAAAGGTGGGCTGAGATACAATATGAAGATACTCTGGCCAACAAATCCACTTTCTTTAAATACCGACTGGTAGCCTATTTTTTCCAGTTTTATCCCATTATTTTTAATTAACAAAGAAAATCTTGTGCAACTAACTTGGATGGCAGCATTCCTGGAATCTGCTTTCTGAGCAGGCTGGAAACTCCTGGCAGAACCAGTGAGTTAACTTTTCTAATAACGAAACAGAAAAATGAACTGGCACAATCGGTGCTGAAGCCCATGTGTTATTTATTTGGACACCAAACTCAATTTTTTGTCAGGCTTTTCCAGCAACTTCGGTTTTCACTGTGCCAAAGATGGAAATTAGTGAGATGCACTGGAAAAGTTGTTATGATAGGTTCTGTAGATACTTTAAATGGACATATTTGGGGGTTTAGCCTACATGTATTATGATTGATAGAGCTGAAATCAGGCTGCCAACAACTGTGCCAAACTGTATGGATTGGATGGTGCACTCTCCATAGCCACAAAGCCTAGAAACACCTTTTCCAGTGGAAAATTCAGATTTAGATCAAATCTCATCCAAGCAACCACAGTGAGATTTCCCAGGCTGAATGAATTTTGCAATTTGCTCACAAGCACCGCAGCTCTATCATTTTACGCCTCATTGTAAACTGTGGTCTGAAATTATTCCTGGTAATTTGAGGGAAAAGCTCTTGAGGAAACATCAGAACCTAGAACTGGTAGAACTAACACAGGAATTGCAAATAATGCTCCAAGAATGCTGAGATCAAGAATGGGCACAAAAGGGGGGTAGTGTAGGTACTGTTTAAGGAAGAAAAGCCTCATGTTTGCAGGGCATTGTGCAAAAACCCAGTAGCTGAGGCTTCTGTCTTAAACATCGTGTAATTATGCACAGAAACCTTGCCAGTCCCTCGTGAGGAAGGAAGATTAATGAAGAATTTAAAATGATAATACTGCCAGGCTGTAGGGAACCAAAGCAGCACATTTCTGTACACCATGCAAATATTTTCCAGCATTATAAAAATAAACAAGCTTAGACAAGTGAGCGACTCACCACTGTTTGAGTGGCTCTAATGCTATAGCTCAATTAACCTGCACGGAGGAATAATAACCTCACAAGCAAAGAGCAGCATCTTTCTTTAGCTTGTGAAATGAAGAGGAATGCAAGAGTCCCTGTGAGGACAGCCTGTGCATACTTGCCCAGAATTACTGCTTAGCCAAGGAGCTAATCAGCTTACGCATCAGGTGGGATGGGAACAGGTTCACCACCTCATCAGGGCTGCAATACAGGTAAGCACTTTCAGTTTTACTCCGAAGTTTTCTGTCACTCACACCTGAAACAATCCAGTGACAGACTTCAAACTCCAGTAGCAAATTCTGTAAAGCAATTCCATGGTTCTTCTTAAAGGATGTGCTTGTGATACTGCCCATCCTGGTTGGCAGCAGGGGATGGGATGCTACCAGGTAGAGGAAGTTTTAGGCTGGTTTTTTAGGTGCAGGGTTTTCTTCAGACAGAGCTGCACTCTGTAATAGAGGAGGGGACAAGAAAGAGTGTGGGAAGGACCAGCTGTGAGGTCCCTGAGCAATACTCCCATGCTGAGTCACCCCTGGGTAATGGAAACACTCTGCTGCTCCATGGCCCACACAAACCTCAGCCGGCTGATCCCTGATCCTGCAGAATTCACTCAACCTGTGTTGCCAAGACCATTGGAACCGTGGCTGTTCTGCACAAAGGCTCACTTTGGAGTGCCTGGGAACACCAGGTGTTATGAATAAGAATAAGGATCACTCACCACAGTTCTAGTTTTTCCGAGTTTAAAGTTGCTGTTAAAAATGTATGAACTTGAGT
>VXAX01007472.1:86872-97449 GCA_013399835.1 Leptocoma aspasia | reverse complement strand
CCAGGTCCCAACCCTCACCATGAGTACAGTGTAACACCGACGGACGGACCACCCCTAGACGACAGAGCCGATGTAGGTCCCTGAGGAGTACCCGTGAGGGCGGGAGCTCCAGACCTGTTAGTGATGGCAGGGCTGCACCTCCTCCTTGTCCACGGACCCTGGGCCAGCGGCACCCCTGTTCCCCATAAAGAGCTGTCACTTAATAAAGGCCATCAAAAGGGAGGTGTGTCTCCTCGCCCAAAATTTTACTTATAACACCAGGGACTCAGAGGCAAGGTCCCAAATTATTTAATGGATAGTGGAGGTTATCGCTGAATGCTCTTTGCGTCCTTTCAGTCGTACCCAAGGAGGAGGAGGAAGGGAGAGAATACAAACCAGGCTAGTCCTGAAGAATAAAGGTTCCCAACGTCTGGCACCAACACCCAGACCTGCAAGGCAGCACTCAACAAGTCCCAGTGTTGTGAGAGCACTTTAGCACCTGCTCCTAACCAGGAGGAGGTTCCAGACTCCAACCATAAACACCTCCCCAGCTCCCATTCAACCCTCCCAGCCCTGCCTGCCTCCATCTGCTGCCCATGGCTCAGGTGATCCCGAGGGTGGCACCCAGCAGGTGCATGGAGTGCTGCCAGCATTACTCATCTTCATTCCAGAAGGGCAGAGTCACCGGGCAAACAAGAAAAACTTCCTTCTTTTAACGAAAAACAAGAACAATGTCACCCAGAGGGGGGCAAATAAGATGCATACCCATTGTATTAGATCATTGTGCTACAGCAAGGAAAGGCCAGAAGAACAACCGAAGACTGGTGCCGGTTTTAACAACTCTCCCAGCCAAACTGAGTCCACCTGAGCAAGGATTAGACTGTACTAATCCTGCCCCTCAAACACTCTTGTCACTGGGACTAGGCACAGGTAAGCCTGGCAGGCCTGAAGAAAAGGCAGCAAGTTGCTTGGCCTGGGTCAAGATAAATAAGTCAAGACATCAACATGGGAAGAACCCCTTTAAATTACATCTCAAAGGAAAAAACAGAGAAGACCTTACTTGACCTTTGAATTACTGCACCCCTCACTAAAAAGTATCAGTTTCTTCACAGGGAAGTTCCTATAATCTTCACCAACATAATTTAGGCTTTATATTACAAAGGAAAAAAAAAAAAGAATAAACACTTACAAAGCCCGGTATAAATAGGAATGTGTCGTGGCTTTTAAGCATTTTGAAAAGAATGCTATGGGATTTCAAGTTCCTCCCTAAAATTTTAAAAGTCACAGGGGCAAGAGGATTTATTCTGAATATACCAGCCTAATAGGAAAACCAGGTGTTTTTATTGAGAATATTTCTACATGAAGACATCACACCACTCAATTACTTAAACTGTTATGCAGCACTACCTAACAGTGCTCGCACATCTGCAGAGTCACAACCCTTTAGGGGCAGGTACTGCCATTTCTGCATAATTAATGAAGCACAAATTCCAGCACAGGCAATGGAAGCTCTGCTACCAACTCCAGAAAGGCCAAGATCTCACCTCTTAGATGTCTTCTTGCCAAAACCAGCTCAAGCTCACGCAGCTTTAGCCACACCAGGTCCCATTTCAGAGGGCTGCCTCCCAGCACAGAGCGAGCAAGATTCATCTGCCTCAAACTTCAGCGATTTCCAGTCATTTTCCCTGCAGAACTGGGGAATTGCTGCAAGCCCAAGCTGCAGTTTTAATTCAACATCAAGCTTTGTTTTGTGTTTTGAGAATGCTCCACTTCTCGCTGCTGCTGGCACTCAGGCAGCGCCCTGCTTCTGTCGTCAGCAGCCCCTGTCCCACAACTATCCCAACTATGCCTCGGCACCGGTTTCATTGCATTGTGTGGTTTCTCCATTCCTTCCCTGATTTAGTCCAGGCCTCTCCTCAGGGCTCTCAGATAATGAAAACCATGTGAGAGTAAAATGTAATCTTCAAACATGCAAACCAGTTTCATGTGCATTATCTGAAGGGAGCAAAATGTTGACAGTGCATCATTTGTCCCTACAGATAGGATCAGACTCCTTTAATTGCTGCTGAGATTAAAAAAAAAAAAAAAAGATTGGAATCACTATCTATGTTAAAAATAAAGTCAAAATTTGAACCTAAAAGCTTAATCAGTCCTGAAAACAATGGACATATGATCCCCAAAGAGATATATCCATTTTGTGCCACCTTAAGGTAGTTTTTCCTCATATGTCAGTTGTGATAACCTGAAAATTTACGTCATAAGTTGATACAAATAAAAAAATGTAGGTGGAGGAGGATGCAGTGAAGAAAACAACCACTATGGCCTAACTTTAGCATGGAATTTTCTGGCTTTTTCTAGCAATACCACAATTTAAACTATTTTAAGCCCCCATATGGAGGAGCTCTTCTTAGTTAAGAATGCAGTTTCACAGAATTTAACAGGACTAACCACAGAATCTGGAAAGCAGGCAAGAATGGCCCCTCATTTGGTCTCAGGTCTGCTTTTTTTTCCTTTAGAAAAAGAAACAGCTAAAATACAGGTAAATTGCCAGTTATCAGCCAGAGATGCTGTGGTCCAAGGAAGGGCACAAACCCAGTGCAGTACTGGGATAGCCCAACAGCACCAAGAGATCTCAGTGGGTACCATGGGTTAAAAATATGAATTAAAACTAAAACCCTACAGAAGATCCAGCCCACCGCATTTTTAGACAGCAAGGATGTTTTATAAAAGTGGTTTTGGTGTTGTTCTTTTATCATAACCACATGGGCTTTTCATGTGCACCTTGTAAAAAACCTTTAATTACCTATAAGATGATTAATTGAGCCTCACCACCACACTGGGAGGAAGATATTACTCCATTCATTTTAGCACAGTGGTGACTGGCTAAGTCCTGGCCTACACTGATGTTTTTTGTTGCCACAACTATGTCACTCAGGGAATTGATTTCTTTCAATGTGAGTATTCCAGAAACCACTCTAAAACAGATGCAGTTACAGTAGGAAATAATTGGTTTTAGGTGTATTGCTTAGGAAACCTCGTGTAAACCACACCAGCACAACTTCTGCCTTGATAATATAAACTTAATCACAGCTAGAAAGATTTTCTGTAGTAACAGGAACAGCAAGCACAGATCCTGCCTAAATGGATCAAGGATGTTGGCACCCCAGGACTCGTGCAAGCAGAAGGCAGAGGAACCTTCTGAGTGTTTTCTATAGCTGGAGAAAATACTTCTGCAAAGGATCTTCAGCAGCTGCAGAAAAACAAAGATTTAGAGCCCTAATGAACAAAATAAACTTCACTGAGTGCACGGACACCAGAGGTAGTACACAGCTCCCTGAGCACAAATCCAAGGTGATTAACCTTCCCTGCTCCCCCGCAGAGCTCAGTCAATGCCAGCAGGGCTTGTGCAGGAAATGCACTCAGCTCTCCCTGCCTGAGGAATGCAGGGCCAGAGCCTCTCCAGGCAGGAAAAGCTGCTGTCCCGGGTCTCCCAAGGGAACACATCCTGCCTCCCCCAGCACCACCCTGGGCCCTGATCTCCATCCCAGCCTTTGAGACTGCTCCATGGGAGCTCCCTTCAAACTCCCTGAACAGCAGGGGATGGGGCCAGCAGTGTCCCACACACAGCCCCATCCCTGATCCCCCAAATCAGAAATCCACTGGGCTTTCAACACATGCTAAATCTGCTTTTCCCCTCAGCGGTGCTAAGCTTTTTTTCCAACTTTTTCTTTTTTAAAGAAGATTCAAGAGCTGCTCTTTCTCATGTAACTTTGGAGTGTTCTTTTCTGCCTGCTCTCCACAGATCCCTGGTCTTACCCAAAGGAAGGGTGGAAGAGGCTACGTAACAGACCTTGGGCTCTTCAACATTCATCATTTCCAGTAAAAAGTGTTCCAAATTTGTTTTTACCCAATATAAATATCAGCACTCAGCTGTGAGGACTCCAGAAAATTCCAGATTACGACCTCCTTGTGCACCTCCACAGGCTATCCCAGGATCCCAGACTAGTTTGGGTTGGAAGGATCATTAAAACCCATCTCATTCCAAGCCCCCAGCACAGGCAGAGATGCCATCTCACACTGGTTTTAAGTTCTGGCTCTCCAGAAATACAGAGAAAATTTCAGCTTTGTTTCTTTTCAAAAAGACAATGGGAAAACAAGGAAGATATGTTTTCCCAAGCCCCACAACAAGACAGGCTAGCCCCAGTATGAAGCAATCAAATTTATTTCAGCTGAACACAGAACCACGCAAATTAGAACAGCAGGAAAAGTCCACCAAACCCTGATGGGAACAAAGTCACTGAAATGTGGAATTACTTTCCTTGAGGGTTACAGTAAATAATCCTAATATATTAAGTAATTCTTTCAAAGAACAAGTTGTGTAGAGACACAAAACATTTTAAAGAAAATATTACTGTGACACGACTCTTAGACAAGGTCTTACAAACCCTAATTAATTCATTAAACAAAATCCTAAACTGGCTTAATTCATAAACATTTATATAAGAGAACTGTTCAACAACATCTTGGTCTACAATTGGACACTGTAAGTGCTTTGCTAATACAAATAAGCTTTTAAAAACCAATTTTATTTGATCAGTGAACTTTTTTGTCATTTACACAAAGTCTGGTTCTATATTGTGACCAATACTGATGAACCTTACATAGCCCAACAGTGGTTACCAAGGAAAATTACCAAAGACCTCTCCAAACTCCCAAGGAATTTCAAATAATTAGTATTAAAAAAAAAAAAAAGTTATTTTAAGCTGAGACACAACCAAACTAGACAAGAGTCATTCTCAGAGAGGATGAGAAAGTAAAAAAACAGCAAGTCTGAATGGCAGCATTTATCTCTGAAGCCCTTCTGCAGGACCAGGAATGCAGAGTGCCTGCCAGGACCAGAGGAGACACTCAGCTATTGGGAACAGGAGGGTCCCTCACTTCTCCAGAGCAGCCAAGCCCTGTGGGAGCTGCCCAAGACAAGGGATGACACATCCAACAACCACCAGGTGGGACAGCCACGGCTCCATCCCAGGGCAGACTCCAACACACGTTCTTTGCACTGAAGCTGAGCACCTCACACACACCTCTCCACTCTACTAAGACAGGATTTTAAAGCTCTGAGAAGTTTGTTTCCACAGGCCTTTGAATTCTGTTCTTGCAGGTTTTTTTAATTCATATTTCATTTTCCATTCCTATTCACTCCTCATGCACTGAGCTCCCACTGACATCAAATGTGTGGTTTGCCCTGAATGGTCATTTATACACAGGTAAGTTTTAAATCTATTCTTACTTTAAAAATCACATCTAAGTGTCCATGTAAACAAATTCCATCAACCATGAAAAAACTCCTTTCACTTATAGGCATAGTAGGCAAGTAAGAAAATATTATATTGCACATTTAAAAATTAATTGCTCCTAGGAACAACTTCACACTATTTTTCCCCAAAGTTGTTGGATCTTTTTCCTGTCCTGAAGACAACATTTCAAGGCTACTCTGGAGAGCCAGGTAATATGCAAGATTTGGATATTTGCTGACTTTAGAGTTCTCCACACAGCCCATTACTTTCACATGGACACAGTTCCAGTATCAGATCTGTCCAAAGCATGAATCAAATGCTCTTGCAAAGGCTGAAGGTATGGCCATGGAGGCTGCAGCATGAAGCTCTTCTGTGGCCAGCACTGCATTCCAGAGCTGTTTGGGAATACACTCTCTCCTGTATAAAAGGGTCTAACAACTCCTGCAGCCAAACTGGACTCACAGGGCAGGTAGGTGCCTGCTCTTTCATAAAAGTCAATGATTTAAGTCTACAACATGATGCTGCTGCCACATATGGGGCACGTGCAGAGAGAAGATCAGGCACCAGAGTATGTGGAAGTCTACCCTAGAAAGTAACTACTCATCAGAAAGTAAGAAAAGCAGAGAATTCCTGAAAGGAATGAGCTTAGAGAAATGGGTTGTGGCCCAGATTCAACACAATGGACTAAATCACTTTGACAAATCCTCTAGTGCTTCCTGCAAGTGTATAACCCCAGCAACAGGCAGTTTGGAACACTTCTATGAGGAACCAAGTCCTCTCTTGTATTTCAGTGGACAGAAGAGGAGAAAGAGAGGCCTGGACCTTACTGCCAATCCCCAAGAATGGCTGTTCTCACACTTTTATAAACACTTGGTCTCCATGGAAGGGGGATACCTAGCAGCAAACATTGGCAACCAAGGACATTTCATTCCCACTATATTGTCCACAATAGCAAAGAGGAAAAAAAATTCCATAAGGCTGCTTTGGTTAGGAATCCTTTGAGAGGACTTCTTCAAAAGTGTCTGAAAATACCTTGAAATGTGGGAATGTGCAACAACAACCAGATAGGGGAAAACAGGCATCTTACTTTATTCTGAAAGCATTTACACTTCAGCTCAAAGTGAGAACATCCATTAATCCAAGATCCTTTTGCCAAAAACAAGGACATCATTTTCTTTTTAATTCACAACAGAACCCAGCACACAACATATTCTGCACCAAACACAGAATCTCATCATTTACACATGTTTGGAGACAGGTTTTAGTTTAATGCATACTCTGAACATGTAAGAACTTTATTATATTGGGTTTTGTTTTCCCTGCAGGTCAGAGCTCTGCAGCTCTTTAAAAGCCACTAGTAAGAATGAAGCAAGAAGTGCACAAGGAGTTCTGCTCCACAAGGGGTATAAACAGACAAATTCTTTCACTGCCAGAAGTATTTATACATTAACACACTCTTGGACTGCTGATAATTCTAAAATTTAAGACTTATTCCTGTGTATACATTAATACAACAATCTAAACCAAGCTCGGGCTTTGCTCCATGTTGAGAAAATTAACCTGTAATGAGTTCACATTTTCCTTGAGTTGTTTGCTCATTGCAGTGACAGTAAGCCCCAGCCACGGAGCAAGGCATCATTGTGCTGAGCCCTAGGAAGAATTAAATAGTACAAGTTGTTCTATCAAGATAACCACCAAAAAAAAAAAAAATCACATTACACCCAACTGGAAACAAAAGGAAGGGCTAGAAGTGGGAGAAGCATTTATGCTCTGAGAACTTGGGGGTTGCAAATTCTCAATTTCACTGTCATAGTTAGGAAAATATGGCAGCAAAGCAATGCAACCTTATTTCTAAATAAACAAAAAGATTGGTCAGTCTGTTGATGCAAGACAGACTAAAGAGAAAAAGAGAACTATTAAATTATCTCCACTTCTGGGATTCTGGCTATTCTTTTGCAAAGTGAATGGCTTATGCTAATCAGGATGCATCTGAAATGCATCATTCAAGCCTTCTTGTGCAAATACAGTTCTTATTTATCCCAAAAGATCCCCACCAGCTGGCAATGTTTGCATACATTGTTAAACCCAACCTCAAGAGCCCATGCATTATGAGTAATTTTACACTTAAAAACATTAGTTCCCTTCAATGTTCTCCAAGACAGTGTATCCCACCGAGAAGAATTTTAGTGGAATTCAGCAATAATACACTATGTTACTATCCAACTTCCTCTAGCACAAAGAAGTTACAAGTTTTCTGTTGTTCATGGGGTTTTTGGTTTTTTTTTTCCTCCAGAACATCTTCGGGGAAGGAACAAAAGGATTTGCACCAATCCCTTCCATATGAATCAAATATTTATGCTATGCCCTCTTGAAGCACTTTCATCTAGTAACCTATGGAATGTGATCTCCTGACCTCAACACTCAGGCACATCTAAATCAGCTGCCCTTTGAGCTGTATTAGAGGACCCAGAGAATTTTTATGCATTTGTATCACAGGCATATGAAAACCTTGTGGCCCAGCTATGGCATTCTCTGCTACAAAGCATTAGTCCAAAGTGTGCTTTGGGAAAGGGGAAGCCTTTGGTTGTCCCACGTTTATGGCACAATCCTATGTCGTGTGTCACCAGGAACAGGCAGGATGATGAACCACGCTATCAGCACATTAACCAGCCAGCAAAATTTAAATTCAAGTGTCATGGCAAACTCCAACCCCACATCCCACTACATGGCCCACTCTGCCCACTCCACGTTGCCCAGTTCCCTTCTGCCTCCAGCCCCCTCCCCAAGGCACCAGCGCTGCCTGCAAAACACCTCCAGAATCCAAAAGGCAAAGTGCTTGTGGGATGAGCAGGTACCCCATTCCCTCCATCTGAAAATCCCACCCTTGTGGGATGAGCAGGCACCTCATTCCTTCCATCTGGAAATGCCACCCTTGTGGGATGTGCAAGCACCCCATTCCCTCCATCTGGAAATCCCACCCTTTCCTCAAGAAAAGTATATAATTCTATGTTGTCTTTGTCCTCCCAGAAATCTCTGAAGGATGGGGTTATGTTGCAAATGAGTATCCTGGAAGTAAAACAGAGGGAGACCAGGTGTCCCAGATGAACCTGCAACTTCAACTACAGCACAAATTTTTCCAGGGTCAGCTCATGACCCTGCTCCCCCGAGGAGCAGTCACTGAGGTAACCCTGGTGAAAGTCTGACCCAGAGATTTAACAGGGTCATGGTCCTGATGGTAGGGTTCATGTTTTCACAGCAGCCCTGAAAAACTGACGTGATGCTGCCCATCACTCACATGGGAGCAGCACAAGGGCGTAGGGAAAGCTCGAGAACGCAGTTCTTGTGTTCCCACCCTGACCTGGTAGAAAAGGCTCAGTGCCCTGAAACAGTCAAGCAGAAAAATGTGAGACAGCAGCCAAAACAAAGAGGACCCTGTCCTCTGCACCAGGATGGATCCTGGTCACACTTGCCCTAGTCCCCTCACGAGGTGCCCCACTGGCTGCTGCACCTCAGCAGAGACTGAGGCACCCCCAGTTCTCCGAGGGTCCACAGCTCAGAGCATGCTGACTTGCTTCCCCACCTATTCCACTTTCTTTTCCCACAGAAATCCCTCCATGGAAGAGGAAGGAAAAAAAAAACTTAAAAAAGAGGAACAGGGATCAGGACAGACCAATATGTAGCATTTCCTGTATCGTCCACAGGAAAAACCCACACAGTGGGGAAGAGCTCAATGTCAAGGCTGGTTTCACCACATGAACAAGGAGTTCCTCCTGCTGGGGGATGCTGTGTGATTCCACAGGGAACAATGCAATCTTCCCTGACACAAGGAGTCCACTACCAGCCACACAAAATTCCACAGGTCCTTCCCCTGCAGAAATGGCTGGTAGCAAAGAAGGAAGGACGGGAAGGACGAATGTGGGTACAGAGCTGGGGGAGAAGGAAAATGAGACATTCACTGTGGTACTATCACTTGTAAACCAGGACACATTCAGCACTTGGCCCCTACAGAAAGGAGTATTCTGCAAAATATGTTTCCCTCCACAGAGACTGGGCCTCCATTCAGTTATTATGTGCACATGTCCCTGCTGCTTTTTCCATCTTACTTCGGGGAAAAAAACTCAAAACAAAGAAAACATCCCCTCATATTCACTCTGCACAGTGCCAAGCTCCTGACCATGTTCAATAATCTGTTAAAGCGTGTTAATTATGGATGCAACACTTTTACATCTTGTGACACAGTAGTAAAGCACTTAGCGTAAAACAAATTCCAGTGTGAAACAAGAAATCAGCCGATCGTGGCAGCCCTGTTGGCACGTGTGATACATAAATGCACATACATGCTCCTCTGTGCAGCACGACCAGCAAAGACAATCTCAACACGTGGATTACAAGCACAATGACTGCAATTATTTTCTCAAAAGAAAAGAGCACCACAAGAAACGGCTGCTTTCAAACACAGCCTGACACAAACCCACTTCAGCGACTTCCACCGAGTTTTACTCAATCCAATTACACACAAGTACATCACTATTCATTTTGGCAATTTACTACCACTGGTGAAATAGGTGGATGAGCGTATTTTTTTTTTTACAAGAATTTTGCAAGACGAAAAGTAAACTTTACAGGAGAGAGAAGTGACGGACAAAAGCCGACAGAGAAGAGAACCAGACTAACTCCCAGGTTAAGGCTGAAGAAAGAATGCAGAGTCCCTTGCAGCATGAGCACATCTCTTACCTACTGATCTGCTGAAGACAAAAGGGTTTTCTTCTTTTCAGAAACTGGACACTTATAGCTCGTTGGGTCAGTCACACAAAGCTTCCCTGCTGCCAAAAGTATTATTTTTCCCCTCGGGTTTTTGTTGTTGTTGTTTGGTTTTTTTACCCTAAAGACTAAAGGGCAGAACAGTGGATTCAGCAGGGGCAAAGGGTGGAATTCGAGATTTAACGGGCTGGAGAACTGCAGAGCTCTCTCCAAAAGATGCTGTATTTCAAGGCGCTTTCATTTGCAAATCCTTCTTCATCCTCAGGGTCAACAAAACTGGAGGAGGGGGAGTAAACTTTTTAACCGCAGAAATAAACCGGACTCCACAGAACGAGGAATGTGATACGAACTAGATTTGTGGCTCGACTTTTTCTTTTATTAAAAATAAATATACTTTCAAAACAGGCAATCGAGCTGCAAGGGGGTAAAAAAAAAAACCCCAGAGTCAGCCAGGACCTGCCCGCGGTCGCTGGGAGGAGGATAGCGGTACCTCGAGAGCGGCAGAATAAACACAAAGAGGGGAAAGTCCGCGTCCCGGCG
>VXAX01007472.1:74568-85730 GCA_013399835.1 Leptocoma aspasia | reverse complement strand
CGGCACCGCCCCCGCTCCGCCCGCCGCTATTGTGTGCGGACACACGGACACACAGACCGGCCCGAGGCGTGGGGAGCAGCCGCTGCGGATGCTGGCCCTGCAGACGCACCCCAACAACCCACCCTGTGCCCGGGAGCGGGGTCCAAACGCTCCTAGAGCTCTGGCAGCCTTGGGGCTGGGACCATTCTCTGGGGAGCCTGGGCAGTGCCCAGCACCCACCGGGGCAAGAACCTTTCCCAAATACCCAACCTAAGCCTCCCCTGAGCCATCTCCAGCCGTTCCCTTGTCTCCTGTCCCTGCTCACAGAGAGATCGGAGCTGCCCCTCCACTGCCCCTGCGAGGATGTTGAAGACCACAATGAGGTCTCCTCCAGGCTGAACACACCAAGTGACCTCAGCCACTCCTCATAAGAGTTTCTATCTACACCTTTCCCCATCCTCATGGCCTCCTTTGTACACTCTTCTAAAAGCTTAATATCTTTTTAATATTGTGGTGCCCAAAACGGCTCAAAGCATTCGAGGCAAGAACACCCCAGTGCAGAGCACAGCTGGACAATCTGATCTCTGGCCTGGCTGATGATGCTGTGCCCAATGTCCCCCAGGCCAATCCTGGTCCCTCTGCAGGAGGAGCCACCTGGGCAGCTGTGGAAGCACCTACAGGAGTCAGCCCCATCAAAACCAACCTGCCAAGTCACTGGACTGAAATGGGTTCATAACAATGTACGCAGCCCAGAACTCACCCCCCTTTTTGCTGGCCAAATGCTGAAAATAAATGAAAACAAGGCAAGAACTGGTCATGACTAACTGCATATAGGCAGGGTATTAAAGGAGATCCCTGTATATAATGTTCTGCCTAAAACCAAAATGTACATCGCGTGATCTTCCAAAGCTTAGGCTATCCTAAAAGGAAATACCCACAGACCTCTACTACTCTGCCACAGCTGGAAATAATGGTCAGTGTGGACAGATGAGACTGAAGACACTTCAGTTCTCCCCAAATACAATTCTGATTTTGCTGTGTTTCAGCATATTATCACATGATAAAAGATGGTGGCCACATTCAGAGGTGGCTTTTGCTGAAGGCTTTAGTGCCTGGAATCAGTGTGTGAAATTTCAACTCCTAGAACAGTTTAGCTTTAAACATTCCACAACTTTACAGCAAAGCATGGACACATCACCTTTGTGCATGTGACCCCATTCAAAAGCCTGTAAAAGGATCCCAAAATGCTGCTAAAAAGAAAAGACTTAAGGCAGTCTTGTTTTGGAAGATCTAACAGAGGATTAGTAATGGCAGTAATACAGCTCTGCAGTGGAACCAGTCTTTGCATCAGAGAGGCAAAGTTCTTGTTCTGAAATGGGCTAAGCAACACCAACTTCTCCTCACCCTGTCCCTGTAATCAGGGCAAATCCCCAGTCTAAACAAGGCTGAGAGATAACAAACTGGTCCTTCAGTAGGGACTTATTTGTGTACAAAGAATCCTACCCTGCCTTTCTCACAATCCACCTCCTCCTCCAGCTTTTGCATAGGGAGCACTGGAATCCTCCCCCAGTGAGGCCATTCCTGTCCTGAATTCCTGAGGAGGACAATCTCCCAGTGACAGCTTCCACTTGGCTCCTGGTCATTACCTTGCCATTTCAAAAAAAAGAGTGAAACAAAAAACTGAATGCAGCTGTCACAGTGTGTCCACAGCTGATTTAATAGATAAAGGCCTGATCACGCAAATATGAAGCCCACTAAGCACTACCAATTTGGTAAGGTTTGAGCCTAAGATGCCACCAGTTTCCAAAAAAAACCCTGAAAGTGCAAAAACTGGCCACATGTCAAATCCTTGCACTGTGAAATTTGGCCTTCATGTGAGGAGAGATGGCATGATTCAGCCACTTACCTTTTAATTGCTCTGACCAAATAAATCCTTTCCGACATTCCCGAATCTTAACACTGAAAAGAAAGACTTGCCCAACAATTCAGGAAGTCAAATTACAGAAATCCCAAGTCCAGCATCTATAAACATCTATTGCCCCGCCGCCCCCCAACCAACATTCATTCATTGGAATGTTTTAATGGAAGAAACGCAGAAACACATGTAAACAGCTCATTAACATCCCATAACCTTACAGTTTGAAACGGCAAAGGAAAAAAACAGGCAGTGGAGAAGCAGCTACTGAAGGCTACATTTGCTGGACGCTGTGGGGCAGCGTTGTAAGAGAAATTAGCACAGCCAGAGCAAGGGAAAGAGTTATAAACTGTGCTTCAGTCACACATCCTGTCTCCCTCCCACATGCTCAAAGAAAATATGGGAGTAAAGAGAGGAGGCAGAGTCATCAGGAAAGCACAACTATTGCTTCATGCAGGCACTGGGGAGCAGCGAGCCTTGCCCAAGGCGTGTTAACCTCGGCTCCTCTGCTGCCTATTCCAGGAGTACTGCTCATGTTCAACCCACACAACTGGAGATACCAGCCTTATCAGGACTGCAAAAGAACAAAGGTGCGTGAAATCCAAACTCTCTTCCTTAAAACACTCTCCCCCCGTATCCTCCATTCACCCAGCTCCCCGCCCAGCCCGATGCTCAGGAGCTCCAGCACACATCTGAACGGCTGCCAGCGGAGGAAGCGAGCAGTTTCCATACACACATCACGCCACAATGTGGGAATTCAGGAAACAACACAAGAAAGGGGTTCCTAATAACTGTTCCAGCGTGCTCGGGCCGATTTATGCAATCACACGAAGGTCACGGTGGTTGTGCTAAAAAAACACAAAAGATAAGCGCTACAACGGCAACTAATTCAAAGTAGAAGAATAAATCTCGGGCTTAGGAAAACCTGGAGTTGCTCCACCTACAATTTTTTAAGAGGTTGTCCTTCACATTCTTTAAAATTCCTCCATCTTAAAGTTCCTCCCTCCAGGAATGGCTGTAACTCTGCTGCCCTTTGTCTGCAGCAGCTGGAGCTCAGGAAGGGCTGATACTATCCCTCCTGTACAGACACACCACAGCTCAGCTCAGCATCCACTCAGCACACTGCACTGGGCCCTGAATTAATTTCCCTGCATCTCTGATCTCAGGCCAGTTTAACAGAGCTTTTCTTCTTGCACATAAAAATAAAGCGTTAGCAGGGCTCAGAAGTGGCATTTAGCTCTTGGGGCCAGACAGAACATCCCCACCAAAGTGAGGGGTTCTTAGTCTATAAAATACATTATTGGGCAAAATAATGACCCTACAGTAAACAGACAGTAATACAAAGAAACAGTAAAAAAACCTAAGAAGAGGAGCTGAGGATGTTTGCCAGGAATGCGAGCAGGAGCAAGGAACAGGAATTTCTGAAAAGGGGAAGTGTATTTCTTGTCATAGGAGCCAAAGTCAGAATCCCAGAATGGTTTAGGTTGGAAGGGGCCTTAAAGCTCATCTCATTCCACCCCCTGCCTTGGGCAGGGACACCTTCCACCATCCCAGGTTGCTCCAAGCTCCATCCAACCTGGCCTTGGACACTTCCAGGTGAGTTTGACACATACTCATTGAATAAAAGGAAGCAAGCGAACCAACACCACACGTTTGGGAATACAGATCAAAACAAGACTAAAAGATTTCAAAGCCTTGTAAAAATCACAATAAATGTGTGGAGAAAGCACCAAGGTACCAGAAGGTTGAGTGGTTGGTCCAAAGTCAGGCTGGGAGTTCAGTCTGCACTTGCAGAGGCCCTGCCTTGCTTCCCACATGTACAGTGAGCTCGGACATGCAGTACTGCAGCTTTTGCTGCTGTCTCACCACCTGGTTTTAGCACCCAGCACTTTCAGGGTGGCCATGGCCATCTTTAAGTCACGTGCAGAGGATTTGGTGTTGCTGCCACATCCAGCCCTGAGCTGTAACAAGGCCTGAAAGGTGCCCTCGGGTATTGCTGTTGGGTATGGCTGGAGAGCAACTACGATTTCTGAAGGGAAACAAAATCTGACAGACAAAAGATTGAGACATGAACTACATGAGTTATTATTCACCAAGATGGCAAGAACAGCTATTCACAAATCAAGAGCACCAGAAATTACCACCATCAAACTTGACATGCGTGGAATTGCTAGAAAAATTCTATTTCTCAAAACACAGGAGCAGGAACAGTTACACACTACTTATTCCTCTGGCCTTCACAAAGTAACTGCTGTGTCTTTCTACACAAGTGTATTATTTTACCAATTCTACACAATAAAACTTTGATGACTACATAACTTCTGGGAGGGAAGTAATTGATATAGAAACCTCTGCAAAGCCAACTTCATGTCCTGTCTCTACTGTGATTTACACTGTAACACAGCTTTAGCTCATCTAAGATTTTTCATGCTCCTGCTTGTGAAGAGTTTTAAAAGTCTGTCAGTCTGGGAGGTGCCTCTAATGGATTGTAACTCAAGTGCAGTGTGGTTCCTGGGGTGAAGAAAAGGCATACAAGGAAGGGGGAGAAAAGGAACAGCTTACCACAGTGAAATGTAATATAGAGGTCAGCAGTGACATGCCACCCATGAGGTGATTGATCAGGTACCACCTGTAAGGAGAATTATTCTAACTGCTGACCCTTGGCCCCTCTCTGCGCAGAACTGCAGAAGAGAGCCTTGTATGCAGGAGAGTGGTAAACAACTGCCAACTATGGAAAAACAAGTGTTTCAGCTTTGCCCTAAATGCATTCACACCTCAGTGCCCTACAGTTAAATGTAGTTTGGGCAAAATAAGGTTAGTCTGGACAAAGTGATTTCCTTACAAAACACTGTTCTTTTCCCAAAGATGGACCTGTAAGCCTTTAACTGATGTCTGTTATATGTTAACCTTGATGTAGGAAAGTTGACCACTCCTTTGCTTCTCTGCACTCTTACCTCTCAAGTCTCTTTAAAAAGAGATGTGTCTTTAAAATCTGCTGGAATTAATTGAAAGATTCCCTCAACTTCCAGTGCTTTTGGACCAGAGTGAAATGTAAGAGTAAGGCATGGAGGCACTGAACTTCAGCACAGTACTTGTTTGCTCTCAAGGACTAAAGGTTGTGTGAAATTACACACAACCTTTGTTGTGTGTAATGTACAGCAGGGATGTACAGCAGGTTCTGCAGCAAAAACCAGACGTACTAATCCTGATATTTCAATGACCATAAAGCCTAAGAGGGGACAACCATGGCTGATTTGATACCAAAAAGCCCAACCTCTTCAAAGCCTCCAGGCCTTAAAATGGTGCAGCTGTATTGATAAATACCACGGGGATGGGGGACAGGGGGTGCTCTTTGATTTAAAGCTCTTGTAATTAATTTTTAATGCTGATGTCAGAAGCAGACTCAAAAGTGAGAAATTAAAGAGGCCCAAGCAACAGCAATCTCTGGCTGGGAGCAACCTTGCATTGCCTGGGAAGGGTAACGGCAGTGAAACACTGAGTGCCATATGCATGCAAGAGCTCTGCTAATTGCAGGAGCGGAACCATCTTCCCCTGCTACAGAGAAGCTGTACTGTAACCAGCTTATTCTGAACTTAAATTAAAGAAGAGAAATGAAAGAAGAAAAAATGTTAGGTACAAAAAACATATGAAACAAAATAGATTAATTTCTCTTAAATAACTGCTTCAAAAAGTGCCAATTAGAATTTTTATGAATACATAGATGTGCTCCTAAAAGCAGTCTTTCTGTTGCTATGAACATATTATAAGTTTCTCTGTGTGTAAGCCTTCTGATCATTTTCCCATGGGAGAACATACTTTTGCTGTCTTTTACTCTGTATAAGCTTTCTGTAAACAAAATATCTGTGTCTTTTCTTCAAGGACATGGAATTGGTTGGCCTCCTCCTACCTATGAGGAGAAGGAGCTGAAATTACTTTATCTTTCTGATATTGTAAACTATTCGGATACATTCCCTGGACGAAGCAGCAGCAGGAGCATGGAGAATGCTCTCTGCTGAGCAGATACAGAAATATATTAGAATTATGGAGTCATTTTAATAAATCATATTAGCCTTCTGAATTTATTGTCAAGAGTCCTTTCTTCTATGTATGGACCATGACAATATCTTTCCTCTGTAGTAAACTACAAAAAGACTGATAATTAGAGAGAGCAAGATATCAGATTACAGGTAATTGATTAACATTTCATTTTCATGTAAATGAAAAACTAAAAATAGAATTATGGAAAAAAGTCTAATTAGATTTTACAATCAATTTCAGAAGCTGCTGCCACATTCTGGAAGAGCACCAGCACTCTCTGCTGGTTATCTTTGTTCACGAGTTATTGAGAAGAAAAATGAGGGATGAAAGTGCGTTATGTTCTTGATATGAAATGCCATTTTTGTTTTAAATTGATGATTAGTTAGGTCCCTAACAATTTAGCAAACAGCAACTCTAGGAGCTAGCTATGCTTTTGGAAACAACGCAGTCATTACTAAGAACTGCATTTACTCTGGGCAATCATCACTCACTGGAATAAATTCCCCTGTCTCAAATAAACATCTGATGTAAATGCTTCTCTCAGCAGAAAGCACTTCTGTGGTGCTGCCACACAAAGACAAGCTGGTGTGAGAAATTCCCATGATGCCAAATCCCTTGGCTCCACCCTGACTTTCCATCAATTTTTGGGCTATGCCAAGAAAAACAGCCCTCCTTAAAAAAGTCCTAGCACAGCTCCAACATCTTCCCTGACAGGAACTGCAGTGGGAATGTTGCTGTGTTTTCATCAAAGCAAACTTGCTCCCAGCCCTGTCTCTGTTCCACCCTTTGCCAGGAAGCTGGAAAAGCTTTGATTCCCTCTCCCCAGGATGCACCCAAGCCGTGTCTCCTGGGCTGCCTTACACACCTGAGCCAGAGCTTGCACAGGGACAAAGAGGAAGAGGTAGCAAAATAAATCCCAAGCCGAGCACCTCAGTGCCAGCTGTACCAGATTCCAAACTGTGCTTGGATCAGGCACCAGGAAGAAGGGTTAAAAATTGGCAAATTGAATCCATGTGCAGCTCATGGAAGTGTGGGAAACAAAAGAGACAATGTTAAGGACAGAGTATTCATTAGCAAAGGGCTCAAGTTTCTTGGCTTCTGCTATCTGCTTCCCAAAGGCCATTTTTCAAGGTAGCTTTTTGTTCGTCAGTTTTGAATGTAGCTGAGGAAAGACATCCTACTCCTTCTTAGCTAATGAACTAAAGCTCAGTGCACGTTCAATGGCTTAAAATATTTTGTCAGTTCCCTGGGGACAAGAAGGGAATGCAATGTCAGAGGTGGGGTTTTTCTCCTGGGATTTGGATCAAATTTTTACCTGACACAGCTGACCCAAAACCTCAGACACCTCCATAAATATTCATTTACACTATGGTGTTAAATACATAAAGAAATCCTGTGTTCACAAAAAAAAAAAACCACAAGGCTTCATAATGCTGTATATATCTGTATATTATGTGTAGCGAGATACACAGCCCTTTTAACTGTTTTCCTTTATGAAGTAAAATTTGGGAAGAATAGCTCCTGAATTAGACAAACAGCTCAGAGCTGCTCTAAAAAGAACACACTCTGTGGTAAAAATAAGTGAGTTTTAACATAGTCGTAAGTCAAAGTCAGGAATAATTGTTCTAACGCATTCTGCTCCTGACAGATCTCAAATTTAGAAGAGCTTCACATTTGCTCAGAGTCCCAAGGAACTTTTTAAGCATTCAGGGATCACTGACACTTGGCAGAGTGGGACAGAGTGACAGCCAAATGCCAAGCACAGCTCTGAAACACTGCATAAGGAACAGACATTCCTGCCTAAGGGGGCAGAGCAAGTTTTACACTGCAGAGAACAAGAGTTTTCAAACCTGAAGTTTTGTACTCTTCAAGGAATTTCATATTGTGGACATGACAGGATCCAGCCAGAGACCAGTGATCTATATAGGATGAGAAGATGCTCAAAACCTTGAGAACCTGAGCACTTATAGGACATTAACATGATTACTTTTTAAATATTATTAACTATACATGCCAGGCTGCTCTTAAATATTTTCTTCCCACATTCCTACCCACACCTTTACCTTTGTGCCATAGGAATTCTGTATTCAGCTCTGCCCCTTGATCATTAATGCAGACTCCTGAGCTTCAGACTTCAAAGCAAGGCAGGATTAAGAGTCACAGGCTCAGGACTGGGACAGCATCAAACCCTCCCTGTGCAGGAACCTCCACCTTGTGTTCGAATTCACAAACACCTCCTTCTATCACGAAATTCAGGGATTTACAATTCAGGGATTTACATGGAGCTTCCCACAGGTTAAGTTAATAAAGGAGCCCAACGGTGCCTCATCTCCTTCCAAACACTGGTAAATGAAAGGACATGGAAATGTCTCCTGGGGTAAGGGAAAGAAAGATGTGAGTACTCTACAAGTGTGCAAGGGAAGAAACCAAAGGCTTCATCATGTGGAAATGCACTTCTCCAGGAAAGTTCTTCTCTTCCTCTCCAAAGCGGCACATGAGAATGTTCTTAGGGAACGCATCACTGACAACCCTGGTGGTGGCTTAGTTTTTATTCCTGACTTTTCTATTTTTCCCTCTCACTCTCCCTTATTCTGCTGCTCAAAATGTCTGCACTCACAGCTTCCTCATTTCTGCAGGTCCTCCCCTGCCATGTGCAGCACACTCCCAGTAACAGCAGCACCACTGGGAGCTCCAGCCACACCTCACTACTCAGAGCTTCCAGCAATGAGACTGACCTACAGTTAACACAATACAAATGAAGAAATCACAGCACAGATATATCAAGATACAGGTCTGTCCAAGACCCTAAGAAACTTTGGGACTCATTTCAATGTAACTTGCAATGAGCATCCCTTTGCGTTACATTTGAAAATTACACCAACTTGGCCAAGATTAAGCCCCATTAGGCTCAGGCAGAAAGGCAGTCTGGGCTTTTTCAGCTTTATTCGTAGCTGCTCTTATATCACCAACTTACAAGGAAATTACACAACACCAGACTAACACAGGTGCAGTTCCTTTAGTAGTAAGAAAGCTGCTAGAGATCACCTGACTCAGGAATTTTCATTGACAACATGGTCTACGCCTGTTGACATTGCAATGCTACAGTGGGGGAAGCTGTGGTAGAGACACACACTGCCCTCATCAGCCTCATAATCCCTCATGAACACTGGGCTAAAGTGATGGTAGATGGTGTTACAGACCAGAGATTTACTTGCTGAGAAGGTGAACTGCAAAGCCAAACTCAGAAATTTGTCTGCCTAATAAGAAAGTTGCAATTAGGTCACTGCTGAGTGCTGGGTAACCACAGATCAGAGCAAAAACATTCCCACAGAATAACTCAGATGTGACAGCAGGTACTTGGAATGAGAACAAGGATTTCATCCACATAGTCCTGCTGCTGAATTATGTGGATAAACAGTGATCCTGATGTAGCCAGCCCCCAGCAGGACACGGAGGTGTCAGGATACACAAACCCAGTTTAGCATAAACAAACTAAATTCCCAAACAGGAAAGCCCATGTCCAACTTTGATGAAATTTGACAAAGAGCTCAGAGCAAGTTTCAGTTCAGAATTCTATTTAGGATGTAGATGAATTGAATCCAGGCCACAACCTTTTTTTGTATCTTCTGGACTCCAGTTTGAGCAATGCTTCTTATTTCTGAACCCTATTTCTGCTAAAATGCTCCATCAGTTCTGTGCCCAACCCTGCCCAGCTCAGGCTGGGTATTTTGATAAACACAAGACCTTTATTCAATCACCAAGGAACTTCAACAGAACATTCTCCAGGCTGCTTTTGGTCACTGAGACTCCCTCCCTTGGATCCTACACATGGAATTACCTGTCCTTGGGGCAGACAGGTCAGGAGAGGGGAGATATGTGGGTTAATGGGATACTGTTCTGATCAGGGAGATTAGGTTATAAGGCCATGCCTTTGGACACTGCCTTCTTCAGTGTGGCTCTTCAGTTTACAACTGGGGATTTCTCCTAATTAGATTGTACTTTTAATTATTTATGGCCTATATTATCTGCAGAAGCTGCCCAAAACCTAAGTCTTAATAAGGACAATTGGAATAATCTTATTTTTCCCTCTTTTGTAAAGCACCTTGAGCCTTGCTGATGAGAAATGCTAGGATGTGATTAGATGCTTAATGAAAAATTATCATTAGAAAGTGGAATAAAAATGAAAAATGAACTAAAATGGGATTTTCTATTTTATACTGCATTGGGGCTGAATTAAGAACCATTTATCAGAGGCGATGCTGAAAATTTTAACCTGAAAACAGTGGAGATCTTTATGCATGTTATGATGGGAGAGTGCAGTGAGGATGCCAAGGACCAGAGTCGGGGCCTGGAATGTTGTGAGTAGTCTGAACAGCCCCCAGGAGCCTGAAATACCGAAGTGCTGGGCTGTCCCACCCCGGGCAGCCAGCCCTTGGCTGGTGCCAGCACCAAGAAAAGCAGCAGCTGTTCAACATCACCGCAGTTCCTGTGTCCACCACAGCTCCTCCACCCTGAAGATCTGGCTTTCCAGCCTTCACCTTCCCCAAAAGGTATCCTGGAACTGAGACAGGCGGGGTTGGAGCTGCTTGGCCCATGTGGGAGAAGTCACGGTGAATATTTATGGCCCTGCCTGGCTCAGTCTGTGAATGAAATCCACCATCTCTCCGACCGTACCGGGGGCGGCCGAAGCAAGGCATGGATGCAAAGCTTTTAACTCTTTGGCGATTATCACCCTCCAAATTTGCTCTCTCAGAGATCAAAGTAGGAGGATTTGGAGGCGCTTCTGTTAAATTCAGAGCTGGGGCAGGTGCGGGTAAGCTCCTGCGGGTGGCGGGAGGATAAGGACAGAGCAGGGACCATCTCTGGCGGCTGGGGCGGAGGCTGCGGCTAACAAAACACCCCCGGCACCTGGACCTGACAATGGGGCCGGACAGAGGAGCAGGGACGGCTCCCACACACCCCCAGAGCCCCCGAGCTTCGCCACTTCCCCACGCCCAACCTTCCCCAGAGCCACAAACAGCGCGGGCTGAGCCCCAGGACCGCCCCACACCGCCCGGGGANCAGCCGCGCCCTCACCCGCGCTGAGCCCTTACCCCGAGGGCGCCGGGCCCAGCGGCCGCCCGCACGTCCATCCCGGGCCGCTCCCCGCGGGCTGCCGGGCCGGCACGGCGCCGAGCCACGCCGGGGAGCTCCGGCAAGGGCCCCCCGGCGATGCCGTGGGGAAGTTTCA